>CM040183.1:90354382-90359382 GCA_022606455.1 Callitettix versicolor | reverse complement strand
GAACTTAGTATGATGGCGGCTTTACAATCGATTTTTCATTTCGATTTTCCTAAAAACGCTACGTTTTAAAAGTCTACTCATAAAACTTTAAGGGGTTTGTCAGTTGTTAAGCATTACTGCTGTGTACTGCGGGCAGTATCACAAAATATTGCAGGCAGTTTAGCTTTTTGGGTTGATAAAAATCATTGCGTATTCAATTTAAAATTCAAATTAATTTATACGCAGATAAATTAACAATTTTAATAATTCTATTATATATATATACATATACATATATATATATATATATATATATATATATATATATATATAAAACGTCACTATATGTATATTTGCATAAGGTCTCTACATTATTCCAGTTAGACTAATGAGGGTGGTATTAAGCCGCCTCGATGGCCTAGTTGATAGCGTACTGGGCTTTCACCCTGAGGACCCGGGTTCGATTCCCGGCCAGGGCTTGGCATTTTCATACGCTATAAATCATCCCATTGTCTGCATTAGCCCAAGTGTGCACAATAGTCGGACGTTAAACACAAAAAAAGATGGTCTTAACGAAAAGGGTAAAGCAACCACAGTAACTACGTTACGAGCCAACGAATTTGAGTCTTGGCCACATCGACTACCGAGCCCCCCATATATATGTGTGTGTGTGTGTGTGTGTGTGTGTGTTTTATATATATATATATATATATATATGGAAACACAAAAATGTTTCCAATGCCACTGTAATCTATAAAATCAAATCTTTGTAGCACTCTTGGCTTGTTGAAAGTAACCCAATCATTTTGTAGAAAATAACAAAATCAATAACAATTCAGAACGTATTATGTTGTGTTTATTATAAACGGAATTCTGCGGAGAGATTTTCTAAATTAAGATGTATGTGCTGTCCCATGACGTCATTCATAGAGTATATATATATATATATATATATATATATATATATATATATATATATATATATATATTCATAGTATGTATTGAAACAAGAAACTTAATTCGCGCAGGATCTTTAACTGTACGATTAACAGCAAATATAATTGCAAGTCATTTACTAAAGACCTTACTAGGAAATATAACACTAAACTCAAGAAAAATAATTATTATAATCATTTCAATTCAAATAATACTAATAATATTTGAAATAGCAGTATCAATTATTCAATCATATGTATTTACCGTCCTAAGAACTCTTTATTCTAGAGAAATCTAATAAAACAAATGAAAACAATCACCCTTTTCACTTAGTAGATAATAGACCCTGACCAATTACAGGGTCAATTAAGGTGATAACCCTGACATCAGGAATAGTGATAATATTTCAAAAAACAAATTTTAACCTATTAATAATTGGATTAACTATTATTACCAACCCAACGTAATATATATATATATATATATATATATATATATATATATATTTGTTTAAAACCTTCTTACGACCTCTCAAAAGTGCCCTAGAGGTCAACATTGACGCTCATTTTAAGATTCCAGGTCTGGGTCTTACCATAATGACTGCATCAATGGAAAGTTGCAATTGAAACATAATAAGGAATCGGTTCAGAGAACCAAGTAAATATTGCATAGCAGCTCTTCTCATTGCCATTGACTATAAACGTTCTATAATGATAACCATTATGAGAAATATGTGAGCCTTCGCTGTTGGTGGCATCTTGCGGCAAAGTGTTCAGATACAATTAATTAGATAATAGTACTGTCTACTCTCTCAAAACGTCTGAACAACCTGTTCTTGCAGCGCCCGTAGCGGCAATCAGTCCAATTACTTCGAGTTTACCCGCTGAAATCGAGCAAGCTTTTTGTAACAATGGCTGTACTTCTACTCCGTTTATGTTCAATGTCATTGCGTTACTTTGTAGCTCGTTACCGCTTCGCTGAAGTTAATGGCCTTCAGAAAGGAAATTATACAATTTTAGAGGCAGTATATCGTGCTTAAAAGTCCATCGTGTACGTTGCAAGCATATTCACCCTTGTTCATTTTTATTGGGGTAGTTTAAGTAAATACAAAAGTAAGGGAGGATTCTCCCTTCAGGGGCTCCCACATTGTTCGTACGATTTGGCGAGCGCTAACTGGATCTAACCTTCATCCGTCTGCTTTTGGGTTAGAACCCACGGCGGTCAGGGTTCGTTTTCATATTTTCAATGTAATTTGTAAGATTGAAACGCATAGCAATGCAGTTTTTATTGCTGATTATGAGTGCAAAATCAGAATTTAAAAAAAAATCTAAAATTTCTGTAATTGAACCAAAAATAAAAATCATGTGTCGCGTTTTTTCTTCCTTCTTATTTTAATTACGATAATTTGTTTGAAAATACGACAAGTTAACAAAGCTAAATTTCAATAACATAACCTTAAACTTATTACATCCTATCAGCTGATCAATGAAATCAGCTGATCGTTACGAATTAATATAAAACATCTGATCTGTTACTGTAACTACCATAGCTAGTTTTCAACAACATAATCGTCTGCATTAGCCCCAGTGTGCACAATAGTCGGACGTTAAACACCAAAAAAAAAAAAAAATTTAACAACATAACCTAAAACGTATTATAGCCTGTCAGCTGTTCAATGAAATCAGCTGATCTTTACGAATTATTATAAAACAATTGATCTTTTACTACAACTACCAATATAAATTCGTGCACTCGCATCACGCGACGGACAAAATCCAAGAACAACCAGCCCTAAAACATGATACATGTTAAAATTAAGATAAGAGCTTTATTTTTGGGATTTCGCTTCTATCAGGTTAGCGAAACAGTTCCGTCTGTTTATATTTAAAAAGGAGATAAAATGAAATTTAATGTCTCTTAAAAATACTAAAATGTTTACATTTATTTGTTTGATACTTTGAATATAAACATACTAGAAGTACAGCTTTCATTATAAAAAAGCGCGCTCGATATTAGCGGCTAAAGTCCAAGTAATTGGACTATCCGCCGCTACGAACGCTGCAAACTGCAAGAGCAGCGGGTGAAGACGTTTGAGAAAATATACAGTAATATTGACTGTAGTTGAACACTCTGCCACAAGATGCCACAAGAACGCTCACATATCTCTCGTAATGGTTATCATTATATTACGTTTATATTCAATGTCTGTTACAAATACGATTCAAAGCTTGTATTTCATCTTTCATATCGATATTGAATGGCCGTTGAGATCGGAAGGTCTGGTGGGACTACAGAATCAGTCTGGTTGGTATTCAAAGCAGAGATAAAAGGGTTTATAATCTTCCGTTGCCGGTGTTACGCTGAAGATTATGTACAATCCAGCTTTCAGCTGAACCAACCCTCTGAGAATTTATTTTCTATAACCCCGTTTAAATGTTGTATTCATCTCCCGTTTACAAGAAGTTGTCTTTTTACAAATACAGTTTACAGTATACAAATCTTATAAATATGTTTTTTTACTAACTTCATAGACAAGCTAGATTTTGCTAATGTCACTGCCTTCTATATAATCGTAAATTTTGTTGGTTGAAATTAAGAAATTGAATATAACGGCGGTCAGGGTTTATTTTCGTATTTTCAATGTCATTTGAAAGATTAGAATGCAGAATTCAATGTTATTTGTGACGGTGTGATCAAAATTTCAAAAAAAAGTAATAAATATTTTTTAGAAATTCGCTTCCATCACGTCAGCAAAACAGCTACATTCTGTAACTTTCACACAAACATACCGTATTCAAATAATGTTTGTATTCTTTTAATGTTTGTATGTTATCAAATAATAAACTTCATAGAATTACTATTAATCTGAAATTGAAGAAAAATGTTTCCAATGCCACTGTAATCTATAAAATCAAATCTTTGTAGCACTCTTGGCTGGTTGAAAGTGACCCAATCATTTTGTAGAAAATAACAAAATCAATAACAATTCAGAACGCATTGTGTTGTGTTTATTGTAAACGGAATTCTGCGGAGAGATTTTCCAAATTAAGATGTATGTGCTGTCCCATGACGTCATGTTGCTATGGCGACGGTTGTACGTGGCCGCGGAAGGCAGTTTGTGAACAGTGCGGGAAGAGTTTGAAAAAATATAAATAAAGCCTACGTTTAAAAAGTTAAACAAAACTATTAACACAAATCTGATGATGTTAAAATTTCAAATATTTGTCAAAACATTGTCGAACCGGTTTTAATTTAAGGTTAAATTTGATAACCAGCAAGAATTAAATTCAATTTAATCTTATTAGTTGTTGACAATGACCGGGTTTTTCAAACTAGCTTGCGCTCCGCAATTGAAATTTTAGGTGACAACTTACATATGTTATATTGTAGCCTAAGCAGTATTCCCGTCAATGGTTGGGCTATCCCGAGAGGCCCTAACTGAATCTTTCTGCATCCAACAGCTTTTGGATTAGATCCCATCAATCCAAGCCATGGTTAAGGTGGAGCTTGGCTCATTTTTGTTTCTGTAACATTTTCAAACTACTGGTGTACAGGAAATAACCATGGTGTTCCTGGAATTTTGATTACAAATTTTTTATCGGTTTTAAGTCGGTTTTATTTTATCGTAAAACCTTAAGATGGAATGAGGTGTTACAGTTTCTTGGGGCTCTGAAGAACATGTAGGTACCCCATAGTCGTAAGTGTAGTGTTGTAAGTGTAATTGTGTGTTAGACTCGGGTACCGCGAGGGACGCCTAAATCCTCTCAATAGGTGCAGCTAGTCTGCACCCCCTGCGGGGAGCAGCTTGGCTCAAGTATGAGAACTCAGGGTGTTAGGTGATCACCAGTTTTAATCTAGCCTATGATTTTGAGGCTCTGCATGGGTGGACATTTTAACATGTATCATGTTTTAGGGCTGGTTGATGGATTTTACGAATCGAGTGATGTGAATGCACAAATTTATATTGGTAGTCATAGTAAAAGATCAGTTGTTTTATATTAATTCGTAACGATCAGTTGATTTCATTAAACAGCTGATAGGCAATAATACGTTTTAGGTTATATTGTTAAAAATCTAGCTATGGT
>CM040183.1:90346882-90349382 GCA_022606455.1 Callitettix versicolor | reverse complement strand
TTTGTACATACTTAGGCCCCTAAATATTACGCGAAAAATATAAACAAAAGCAGAACGCAATTTGTTTGCAATATTTGCGGTTGATTACAATCTGCCGAAGGTCGTATATTATTTACAAAGGTCGCAAATGGCGGGGTCAAGTCAAGGTTGCAGAAAAGTAATCCTGTTATGGTTTTGTCCCTATGGGTCTGTAATTCAATTTGTCCAGAAAATGAACACAAAATTGCTTGTCTAGGATTAAGCTGGATGAAGGAACTGTAATCTAATATCTTTTCCCGGGGGACAGCTGGTATGAACCGGCCAGTGGTCGAGTAAATTAAATATCAAATTATTTTCTAGTAAGTGTTTTGGGACGTAGCTCTTCTGTATTGTTAGCAAACAGTTTTATTTGCACAATGTCACGTGTTGTAAATACTTTCCCAGTGCCCGATGCGGAAGACTTGTTTGGTTTAGCAAGTTTTATTTTACTTAACCTAGAAGCGATGAACGACTAATGTCGTTTAAAATCCTACCTCTAAGTCAGGGGTCTCCAAACTACGGCCCGAGGGCCACATCCGGCCCGCGGATAGCCGTTTTTAAGGAGGTAAGCACTATTTTATTTCACAACAGTGTCATAGGAAGACACCAGAACTTTGTCGAACGAACGAGATTATTCTGTACGTGCTATTAGCGCCATCTGTTAGCGATAGAAGGTACTACCTATTTCCGCTTGTGTCCACCAGATGTCGTGTCACGTTACTCCTCATGGCTCGTACTCTACGACTAATCTAGAAATTACAGATAATGACAGGAAAATTAATAATATGCAGTGTTGCCGTTTTGCGGACATTAATCCGATTTGCAGCCTTTTTTAAACGTTGCGTACTTTTTCGGACTTTTTTTTCATCAGTGGACTATTTCACTTTTTACCACCGGCAACAATGATAATATGGTTTTGGCCCTCGGAACTTACTGGAGTAATCAGTATGACCCTAAGGCTGGAAAGTTTGGAGACCCCTGATCTAGGCCACCGAAAGGGAAACGTCTTTACTCTCTTGTAGCTTGCACCGTTCGTAGCGGCAGATAGTCCAACTATTTGGAATTTAGCCGACAATTTCTAGCACGCTTTTTTATTACGATGGCTGTACTTCTAGTAGGTTTATATTCAAAAGTGATAGGTTTAATAAATTTTGTTTTAATATACAATGTGTTAAAAAAATCTTTTTATCTTTTGAATAGGTGCAGACCAAAAAATTAGATTTAGTATAGAGTTGCAGAATTTTTTATCCATTTTGTGCGGTGTTTAATGCAATTTATTTTCAACATGAGGGGTATGTTAAAGACGCCATAAAACATTTCTTGTGGAAGCCTATAGTTGTGGGGCAAATAATTTCGAATACTTTTTTCTGAGTAAGAAGCCGCAAATTTTATCACAACAGGATCGCCTAATCAAAGACGACGAGGTAAAAATTTTAAAACCACTGGTGTACAGGAAATAACCATGGTGTTCCTGGAATTTTGATTACAAATTTTTTATCGGTTTTAAGTCGGTTTTATTTCATCGTAAAACGTTAAGATGAACCTGAAGAACCTGTAGGTACCCCATAGGTCCTTATTTTTGGTGCAAAACCGATCGAATTGCTTTGTACTTGTTTGTACATACTTAGGCCCCTAAATATTACGCGAAAAATATAAACAAAAGCAGAACGCAATTTGTTTGCAGTATTTGCGGTTGATTACAATCTGCCGAAGGTCGTATATTATTTACAAAGGTCGCAAATGGCGGGGTCAAGTCAAGGTTGCAGAAAAGTAATCCTGTTATGGTTTTGTCCCTATGGGTCTGTAATTCAATTTGTCCAGAAAATGAACACAAAATTGCTTGTCTAGGATTAAGCTGGATGAAGGAACTGTAATCTAATATCTTTTCCCGGGGGACAGCTGGTATGAACCGGCCAGTGGTCGAGTAAATTAAATATCAAATTATTTTCTAGTAAGTGTTTTGGGACGTAGCTCTTCTGTATTGTTAGCAAACAGTTTTATTTGCACAATGTCACGTGTTGTAAATACTTTCCCAGTGCCCGATGCGGAAGACTTGTTTGGTTTAGCAAGTTTTATTTTACTTAACCCTAGAAGCGATGAACGACTAATGTCGTTTAAAATCCTACCTCTAAGTGATGAGCGACTTATAAGTCGTTTAAAATCCTACCTCTAAGTGATGAGCGACTTATAAGTCGTTTAAAATCCTACCTCTAAGTGATGAGCGACTTATAAGTCGTTTAAAATCCTACCTCTAAGTGATGAGCGACTTATAAGTCGTTTAAAATCCTACCTCTAAGTGATGAGCGACTTATAAGTCGTTTAAAATCCTACCTCTAAGTGATGAGCGACTTATAAGTCGTTTAAAATCCTACCTCTAAGTGATGAGCGACTTATAAGCCGTTTGAAAACACCGTTACCTTAACACACTGTTTTAACACATTTATCCTGTTGCAATCTTAATAAAATAAATACCATTAGAAAG
>CM040183.1:90339382-90344382 GCA_022606455.1 Callitettix versicolor | reverse complement strand
GGTACTTTGGGGGCAGTTAAAGTGGTGGTACCGACTAACTTCCCAGAAATGGTTCTGTTTCAAAAACAGGCGGAGTTGATCCAGGTGATCATTCTGGATGAGGTACTATCCTCCGAGGATGAGAGCTCTGCACCCTGGTTGCGTAGTTCTCTTTATAAGAATTGAACTTTTTGGATCACCTGAGCAGATGATAGTGCCAAACAGTGGTTTGAGAGAAAGGTCCCCGCCATAACTTTGACTGAGGACCTAGAGCTGAAGGTGGATTCGGCCAGGGTCGTGTTCCGTATGGCGAAGGTGGTAGTCTGGATGATACCGAATTTCCTTGATCAATCTTCTACTTTAAAGACCCAGCAACGAAGAGTCGTTGATCAAAAGGCGGAAACTGGAGGAGACTGGTGCTGATGATCGAGGAGGAATCGCTAAAGACAAACAATGCCTTCATTTTAAGAGGGCTACAAGTGTTTATGGGTCTCTCTAGAGTTGTCTTCAGAATGATTTCTATTCCGAAGAAGGATGAGAGTAGTTGAAGCCATACCTACATCACAGTCTTACGGATGATGCTTGAGCAGGGAGAAGCGTATGTTGCTTTGGTGCAAGAACCTTGTTTGACGGCAAGCAGGATAGCAGGACTGGCTGTAGTTACCGAGCTGTACAATAGTTACCGAGCTACGTGTGGAATCTAGAAGCAGAAGGGTTGTACTGACACCTGCGTACTTTCTACACAAGGATATGGACAGAATACAATAGTTGATCGCAGTGCCTGGGGTTGTTTGTACAATCCCATCCTCTAGCATGTAATCTTAATGGTAGTGAAATTACAGTACCAAAAAGAGAGCAAGATATATTTTTGGCGCTTATTATAATTGAAATACCTGTTATTTAAGTTATTTATACATAGGCCTAATTTTATACAAATAAGTATTGAATATAAGAAAGTTAGCCAAAAACGGATTTTGAATCACGTACCTGTTTTTTAGGCAGAAATCACAGTAATGAGCCACAAATGCTCACTGGTAGACTAACTCTTAAAAAATACTAATAATGTGTTTACGGTAAGCGTTACGTTCATGCTTTCGTGAGTTCCCCTCAAGAAAAAATGCTGAGCGGGTTTAAACAAGTTTAGTTTTCCGTTAAAAAATCTGCTCATGTCAGAAAAACAAAGCATTTCCAGATGCACACATTTTTTTGTTTGTTTGTTGGTTTGTCATATGAAATCCGAATATGAATTGGCAGGTTAAGTAGTTTTGTTACACCCTGTATTACGTTTAAAGGGGAACGTGTGAAAGAACATGTATTATATAATACGTTTTTCAGTGTTTTGTAGTGATTAAGTTATATATATGTAAATATCTCGGGGCAGTGTGTTCTGCGATACGTTTGACAGTCGGGAATTTCAATTTTCCCGCGGCGTTGCCAAGAGCATCCAAAAACCGTAAAGACATTCCACTGTCTCAAGAAATATTTTATCGAAATTTTCTAAACACCGCTGAACTGTTTTAAAATAACCTCGTCACGCATATGTGTCGCTGACGTGATGGAAGCTAATTTTTAAAACACAAATTTCACGTCATAATCACCACTCCGGCGGAGGCAGCTGTAGTGAGCAGCTGATGGGCTTAGCGATCCCACCGTACCTCTAGCTCATACTGCTCTCACTCATCTACTCAAGCACACATTCACTACTCTACACAACATGGCTGACTCTAAAGTGTAAAGCGACCCGTGTTGATGGAGTGTCTTAATGGTGTATCAAACTGAGCCCTCGGAGATCTGGCAACCTCCCAGTGTACCCTTAACCTTGAATTGGTTTCTTAGCTGCTTGTGGGTGTTCCCATGAGTAAGAATGTAAAATAGAATGAGCGGGATTTCACAGTAAAACAAAAACGTTGGGCCAGATGGAGGAAAACCTCCGTAGTAAGGGTAAAGGGAAAGAAAAATTGAAAGGGAATTAGCACCTCAATAAGAAACTGGGAAGTCACCAGTTAGAAGTGGAGGGAGAACGCCCTCTTGAATTCTCTCCAAACCTAAATGTGATGAAGAGATTAAGACTGGAGAAGGCGCTGTAACTAGCATCTTACGAATATAGAAAGGTGCACAAGGGATCTGCTACCACCCTACAGTTCACAAACCCTACAAATTCATTCATTCATCATAAGATGCTGATTTACTACGTAAATATTAAAATGTTAACCTTTCAAATTGTACAGTTTGGTTTCTTGAAGTTCATTTTGAAAGTAACAACAAAACCTCCAAACTGCGTTTGGAGATTGGACAAGAGGAAGGTAGCTGAATGATAAGTTGGTAGGAAATGGTATTAAATATGCGACCCGCAGAGAAGTTAGACAAATAGAACTGTTGCAGTCGAAGAACATGCTATTCATTTGGTATCTATCAATGTCGTAAAGAAATAATTTTATTACCACAAATTCACTCAAATAGAACAATTTATTTTCAGCGTATTTATATGGGAAAATTAGCTTTTGGACGGCCATCTTGGTAAGACCCAAACCCGGGCTTTTAAAAAGAGCGATTTTGATATACTTTGTAAGAGATGTGTGTCAACGTGTTCATATTTACAATCATTTTAGTACTATTTACTACAAAACGTTTGATACAAAAATCGATTTTGCTAATAGGTTAGGTAAGTTTGTAAATCCGGTTATTATTTACAAAACGGCGGTAATTTCAAATCCTAAATTGTTCATAACTTTTTTTCTTACAGCGTTACGCGAATTCGATTTCTTTTCATAAAGAATTAACATTTTGAAAGTACTTATTCATGAAATCAAAACTCTTAAGGGTAAAAAAGCCCCAGGTTACGATCTTATCACAGCGGAGGTTCTAAAGGAATTGCCAAATAATGCCATAAAAAAACTTCTTCACTTAGTGAACGCTGCTTTCAGATTAAAGTACGTCCCAAGACAATGGAAGATTGCCGAGGTGATCATGATTCTTAAACCAGGAAAAGATCCTAATGACAAAACTTCGTACCGACCAATTTCACTACTAACAACAATGTCAAAGATTTTTGAGAAACTGCTTTTAAAACGTCTTAAACCAGTCATTGTGGAAAGAAAACTGACTCCTGATCATCAGTTTGGCTTCAGAGACAGGCATTCTACAATTGATCAAGTACACCGAGTTGTACATGTAATAGAAAAAGTCCTGGAAGAACGCAAAATATGTTCGAGTATATTTCTAGACGTTGCCAAAGCATTTGACAAGGTCTGGCACGAAGGATTAATCTTCAAACTTCAGCGTGATCTTCCGGAACAATTTCATCACATTCTGGAATCTTACCTGTCAGAGAGATTTTTCAGAGTTAAACATAATGGAGAGTATTCTGAGTTGAGGAATGTATCAGCAGGAGTACCTCAAGGGAGTGTCCTTGGGCCCGTACTTTACTTGTTGTACACTAGAGACATTCCCAAGAAGTTGATACAATCACAGCAACCTTTGCAGATGACACAACAATTTTGGCGACAGGAAATACTGTGGAAGAGGCATCGAATAAACTTCAAAGAGCAGTTGATAGAGTTTGCATTTGGATGAAGAAATGGAGATTAAAACTAAATGAATCCAAATCAACCTATGTCAACTTTACAAATAGAAAAATCAACCCAATTCCACTTATAATTAATAACCATGTAGTAACTCCAGAAAATTCTGCTAAATACTTGGGGATGACACTGGATGCAAAGCTCCACTGGAAAGAACATGTCAAAAAGAAAAAGGTTGAATTAAACATGCAATTTAGGAAAATTAACTGGTTGATAGGAGAAACTCAGATTTAGACCTACAAAATAAACTGCTTCTATACAAGCAAATACTGAAGCCGGTGTGGACCTATGGAATCCAGCTGTGGGGCTGCACAAAAATACAAATGTAAAAGTAATTAAAACTTTCCAGAATAAAGTCCTGCGAAGTATTGTAAGGGCTCCGTGGTTCGTTCTGCAATGACAGTCTTCATAGGGACCTTAGGATGAAAACTGTCTCAGAAGAAATCAAAAGATTTGCAGAGAAACACAAGCAAAGACTTATACATCACGATAACAAGGAAATAGCTTGCTTATTAGACAACTCTGGCGAGATCCGTCGCTTGAAAAGGACGAAGCCTTTGGAACTTTGCAGTGAGAGTGTATAACTAATCACACATGAACAGAGTGTGTGTTCATCAGGAGTCCATCAGTGGGTGTTACTTCAACAAACAGTGACATTACTATTAAATGTATATTGCTGGATAGGCTTTATTGCCTAGTTGTAATTATGTTAAATAAAAAAAAAAAAAAAAAAAAAATTTTGAAAGTTTAAAATACTAATTAATGCAGATTTCAACTGTCAAGTGTTCAAAAAACGGGCACAACAAAATGTTTTAAGAAATTAATTTAAAGGAACGTTAACGTGCTGTTAAACGTAAATTTATAGACAAGGTAAAACAACCTTAGTGCTGAAGTAGGCTTCTCCGATAAGCCTTGGGTGTCAGGTGAACAATGCGCAGTACCACAGTATCAAAGGCATTCCTCTGAAAGTTAAATACTTTGAGGTTAGTTTGTAAATGCTTCGAGTTCCTTCTTATTGCTACAGTGGCCTACCTAACCTAGAAAGTTTAAACGACGTCTTGAATTTCTCAGTTCTAAATACATGTAATATTTTTTTCAAAATATAAAGGTTTTTTTAACTGAAAAAAGAGACTGTACGTTTTTTTTTAAACAATCCCAATGAGGTGATACAAGGGCATAGTCTTCCTGTTCACTATAAACGAGTGAACTGAAAATGTGACGAAAAACCTCCTACAGGGTTATCCTGACGTCTCAAACAAACCATCCTCCGTACAGCCCTGACCTCGCTCCTAGCGACTTTCATCTGTTCTTACATCTCAAGTCTTTCCTTGGCGGTCAACACTTCAACAATGACGAAGAGCTTAAAAAAAATGTTTCCAACTGGTTGAAGACACAGGCGGCAAACTTCTATGAAGAAGGTATACAAAAACTTGTGCCACG
>CM040183.1:90331882-90334382 GCA_022606455.1 Callitettix versicolor | reverse complement strand
AAAAAAATTACCGTTAAGATCCGTTTTTGCAAGTTTCCCTGGTATTTGTGGGCTTTGAAGGTTTATTTTCAGCCATGAAACACACACTCCATACAGAGATTTGCTTCTGGAGGTCGCGTTACCCGCAGGAGGGTGCAGACTAGCTACACCTATTGAGAGGATTTAGACGTCCCTCGCGGTACCCGAGTCTAACACACACTTACACTTACGACTTTAACACTTTTCACTCACACTTACATTTAGGGAGGCGAAAGCAGCTTCAATGTGATTTTCGCCTTAAAAAAAAGTTCTTAGCCAAACAGCCTCCGTTGTACCCTGTTCCACCATTGAGATTCAACTCGGGATGGCCAAACCAGTAATCACAATGTGAGCTCCTGAGGGAAGGGCGTTGTTTAGTAGTGGATATTTACTTATAGGTTAACCACCCCCGGCGCTTCAATAACTCGTTTTCCAATAAAAATCCGCTAATAAAACCCTCACACAACCCTGTTGTGAGGTGTGAGCACAATTCTGCACTGTTGCGTGACAGACACGCGCACGTTATTAGTCATACTACAGCGTACTGCCGCATTGTTGCTGCAATTAGGTCTACTCGAAGAATTATTGCGTTGTAGGCGACTATAATTCGTATAAAGCACTTGTAAATAAGTACTGTATGAATAATTGTCGGAGAGTTTCTTTCGGAGCGGCCATCACGGTATATATATATATATATATATATATATATATATATATATATATATATATATATATATATATATTCAACCTGAAAACAATATTGCAAGTAAAAGCTAAACGGAATATCCCAGTGATCTGTACGTTCGTAGATTTCAAAAAAGCATTGCATTCCATTGATCAAAAATCTCTGTTTAATATCCTGGAAGAACATGGACTTGATACTAAAACACTGCGACTGATCAAAGAAACACTTATAAGAACAATAGCTAAGGTGAAATTTATGGGGGAAATTTCCAAACCCTTCCTGATCACAACTGGAGTTCGCCAAGGAGACGGACTCTCGCCTCTCCTTTTCAATCTGGTGTTGGACAAAGTTATCAGGGAAGGGGAGAACGAATTAAAAATTGAAGGGCACTGGAAACCAATTCGACTTGGAAGACTTAAGGACAACACAGAAATCGCGTGCCTAGCTTTTGCAGATGACTTAGCGGTACTCACAGATAATGAAACAACAGCGATTAAACAGATAGAATTCGTAAAGGAATGCGCAGAGAGGGTCGGTCTACAGATCTCGTTTCAAAAAAACCGAATTCTTCTGTACAAAATTAAATATTCAACAGCTAAACACAAAATATGGTAAGATAAACAGAGTCAAGCACTTCAAATATCTGAGAAATTCTTGGACCCACAGGTGGCGAGAAGGCTGCGCAAAGGGTTCGGCTACTGAGAATGAAGAGGGCTCTTGGTATAACGCGTGATATCTACAATAAGAAATGTATGTCGACGCACACAAAAATCACACACTACAACATAGTCATAAAACCGGAGGTATTATATTCAAGCGAGACGCTAGCACTCCACACAAAAGCTAACATGGAAGACATTTTGAAGGAAGAACGCAAAATCTTGAGGATGATCCTTGGCCCAAGATTAACAGAAGACGGATACAGGTTGCACTCCCAGAAGACCACAGAGAAGATATCGAACCTGGCAGCAGATATCAGAAGAAGGAGGTTTCAATTCTATGGACACATCAGTAGACTCCCAATAACGAGACTTGCCAACAGAATCCTTAAGTACATACAAAGAGTCAAATCAACAACGTCGTAGATCACAAGTCAGAATAGACCTACATGACGAAGAAATAGACTCAACAGACATTGAAGACAGGAACGCATACAGGAGAAGGATGCTCGGGTGGAAAATCCCAGAGAATGAAATCCCAAAGAGAGCGGGGTTAAAATTGACGGACGAGCGGAGGAGGATCCATGGGGACAGGATGAGGGAGGTGTGGAGGATTAGAAGGAACAAGACATGAGTCGGAGTGCTTTGCGTGATCCAACAGGGTCTATACGCAAATAATAATAATAATATATATATATATATATATATATATATATATATATATATATATATATATATATATATATATATATAATTAACGACTTTTGAAAGTGTGATCTAGAACTTGTAATCGGCGTACTTTACATGATCGCGGGTCTAGGTTTAACCATGATCAACAGCTGTAAACCTTCCTTTCTCTATGGAAATTATTTAAGTAAATTTTGAAAACTATTTTCTCATAGCTTCCAAACTATTTGTCTATTATTGTGACTAATAAACACATTTGACATAAAATGAAAATAAAATAATTTTATACGAACAAAATAAAGATCAAACTATTCAGACTTACTTTAAAGTAGGCAAAGTAATTTGACTAGTTTCATATTTACTGTATCCTGTTCGTATCAAATTAATTTCCTTTCGAACTGTAGCGAATGGATTTACTTTTTGTACTTGTATATACCGTTACAATGTTCTT
>CM040183.1:90314382-90324382 GCA_022606455.1 Callitettix versicolor | reverse complement strand
TTTTAATTAAAAAAGGTGCAAATTAATTAACGTTTCATAATTAATGTAGCATAATTAATGTTACAATTCCAAACTCGCAATCCGGTGAATAGAGCAATGCAGAACCCTAATATCGTTTCTGATTTCCCGATATCCGCTACATTTTCTGTGCATAACAATCTAATTTCTGTTGGGTATCCGATATCGGATATTTGCAGATTGGCAAATAGGAAAAGTCATATTCAAAAGCAGTAATGCTGCTTCTTTAATTTGAAAATATTCCTGAACAACTCGCCCGTTTATACAGTCAAACTTGGTTGCAACTACCTCGGATGTTACGTTAGCGTCATTTTGTCCGCCTAAACGCCATTTTTAAATTAAAAACCCTTTTTTAGCGATACTAGATAATGCGATACTCGGTTATAGTGGCCTAAACTGTTCAGTACAATAGGACACCTTTACACACGTTTAGTCTTTTAATTATATTCACCTGCGTGTTGCAATTTTGCGGAAGAAATAATTTTCCTTGTCTTTGACGCATTTCCCGTTCTAGGTTGCCGCACGTCTTCTTCTGCATACACGAAATGCTGCTAATCAGTCAATGATACACGATGTGATACATCGTACAGTACAGTCACGGTATTGCAAGTTTCGATAAGGAAGTTGCCACGGCAGATAAGTACGGTCAAAACTACTACTGCTGATAAAGGTACACAACAGCTGTCAGCGGTTGTCGTTCTACAAATATTGTATGCAGAAATAAAGCTTTGCTGAATATTTAATATTTATATACAGTCCCACGAAGAGGTACGCATTTGACCCTCCGTTATTTTCTCATTCCTCCATTGATCATTTTACAACTATATATACTTTTTAAAGAAGGTATTGGAAATAGTATGTGAGAATAGCATCTGGCTGATGTTTGTAGAAACAAAATGGCGGCCAAATATATAAATTCTATCCCTCTTAAAAACCTCACTGTACTGCATTATTACATCACATGATTGAACAGCTGTTAATTCTTTATCATTTATGAAATATTCATTGACATTTAGTTTTCTTTTAATTAGTTTGTATCTGATTAAATTAAAAAAAAATTAATTAACAAATAAAATTTTGTTTGAAAAAAAAACAAAACAAAATCAGTTCTATACTTTATTTACAATTTATTTTGGCCGCCATTTTGTTTCTACAAACATCAGCCAGATGCAATTCTAACATAATATTTCCGGTAACTTCTTTAAAAAGTATGTATATTTTCAAAATGATCAATGGAAGAACGAGAAAATAATGGAGGACCAAATGCGTAACCTCTTCATGGGACAGGTACATAAATACGAGTATAATAATAAAAATATGATAATCGATCATCGTTTTTTTAACTTCTTATTGCTGTCAAATATTTAAAATTTATTTCTCTACAACGCCATTTTTTCTTTTGAAACCTTATGTTAGTAATATATAAGGCGTATCTAATTTTAATAACTAATTTTAAATATAATAAATTACTATTAAACGCAGTAAATATTGTTCCACATAATTGGCTTTGGGAGTATATTGTTTGCATTAATTGTTTAACCAGTATCAAGGGAAAATCCTTGCCTAGCGCCAAATGACAAATTACAGTCTCTATGACCTAATCGAGAATCTATGTGCAATCGATTCTTTGTTAATCGAACCGTGGCGAAATTTAGATATTTACGCCAAATTATAAATACAGATTTAAGTATAATATTTTTTTACATTTTAAAATAATATATAATATTTGTTCTTACACATTTCACGTTCAAATGTTGGTAAATGTGCATTTAATAAGACACCGCTTACTGTTTAAATTTTGTTCGCCAAAACGATTTATTTAGTGTATATAAGTAAGAATGCAAAGTATCGTTTTGCGGAAATTATCGGAACACTGGAAAAAAACCAAAGCGATTTTGTAGGAAACTTACTGACCTTGTTATCAAGAAAGCATGCTTGACTATGCGTAGTGATATGCGTAGTAAATCGTCCGTTCCATGCAATGTAAGCGGCAATATGACGTCACAAAATAGTTCCGTTTACAGTTGAATACAATTGTAATTTAATAAATGTTCCGCAGTTGTATATTATATAATTTCTTCACAGAACAGGTAATGGAACAAAACTATATTATAATTACGTGATAATAAGTGGCGACTCATTAATTACACAAATACCAATATGTAAATACAGCGTATAAATTTAGGTTAGGTAGCGAACAGAAGTGAGAACAGTTTAGTTGTCAAAAACATGGACGCTTTACATAACGAGACAAGTCACGCCTCCAGCTAGACAGCTGATCTTCTCGAGTGTGATTAAATGAAATTATGAGCCTTGAGAAACGCCCACACCGTGTACAATGTAATCAGTTCAAGTGTCTGTTTTTGTAATTAGGGGGAGTTACAGTCAGGCGCGCAGTTGAAACGATTTTTTGAAATTTTAAACTTTGTACATTCACGTGCAAAACTGCGGAAACGAACAGACTTTCTTTCAATTATCTTCCTGGGAAAACCGGTTCGATAGATAGGCTAACAGAAAAATCTGTTGTCAGAAAAGTATATTCCAAATCATTGGTATAAATTTGTAATAGAAAAAATTACATTTCGACAATAATAAAAAAAAAACCAAAAACTGACTTTTTTCAATTTTAAATTTGTCACAATAACCATCGTTATAAATCTTCAGACATTATCAAAATTTGAAAAAATTGACGTAGAATTACAGTTTTTATTTTCTAACTACACAACCGATTTTCTGAATATGCTGTAGCGAAAAACAAGCATAAATTTATTACTAACCCTACTAATAAACTATATCTGAGCAAATTTATCAAAATCTTTAGAACTGATTTTGAGAAAATCTGAATCTCAACTATATTTCGACCAAAAAATAGAGTTGAAATTTTTTTTTTAATTAACACTTGCGAGCAAAACATAACAATCAGTTTAGCTTCCAGTAATGTGTAACAAGAGCGTGAAAACATCCAACACATTTTTTTTGGATTCGGGGGAGCTGAAAACGTAAAGAGCAATACAAATTTCAAGGTCTCATTTCTTTAATACTTTGTAGGCTAGCTATAGGGCATTGAATATAAACGTAATAGAATGATAACCCTTATGGCATACGTGAGCGCTAACTGTTGGTGGCACCTAGCGACAATTTGTTCAACTACAGTTAAATAGACAATAGTACTGTCTATTTTCTAAAACGTCTCCACCTTCTGTCCTTACAACCTGCAGCGTTCCTAGCGGCAGATAGTCCAACTACTTGGACTTTAACCGATAATATCTAGCACGTTTTATATAATGGTGGCTGTATGTTTATAGTCAGTTTTATAGGCACTTTAGCGAAAAACCAGAAAACTTAGTTTAGAAACTGTAAGAGAACTAATTTCTCAAACTCACTGTAACGGTTTTATTCGTCAATTGGATATTCATAACTAAAACAGATTATAAGCTATCACATTTAAAATAAATAATCGCAGGTGTATTTATTAATACATCACGCTGACGTGATGGAAGCGTATTTTCGAAAGTTCGTTCATGTTCGCACTTTCAGTCCAATTTGATTCAAACTGGGACGAAACTCCATTTTGATGATAGCTTATACCAAGTTCGTTAAACAGCTAAACTTTCGTTCCAACAGTTTCAAAATGGCGGTCACTTCAGATCTTTAAAAATACATAACTTTTCTGTCTTGAATATTTTTGAAAAAAGTCAACGTTAAGAACTACATAAATTAGCATTTTGAATTTTTAAAATCCGTTGAAATTATCAAATTTAATGTGACGGCGGCCACGGTTCGTTTTATTATTTTCAATGCAATCTGAAAGTTTAAAATGCTGGTTTAGAATTATGTTTACGATGGTGAAATTAGAGTTTCAAAAAAAAGTTAGCGAAACAGCTGCGTGCAGCGATTATTCGATCCGAGCCAAAAATTTCGGATTCGCTGAACTATCGATTTCCGTTAAAAATCTTAAATTAAGATTAATCGCAACATGAAATTATTGCACTATCGATAAAATAGAACAGGTTAGGTTTAGATGATGGCTCGACTGTCGTATTAACAGAATTGGCAACGGCGATGACCTAGAATTCAGCGGAACCGGAGTTGGTAAAAGTATCAATCAGATCGGTTCCTAGATCACTTCCTTCCTCCAGCAAACGTGATTCTTTTACCAACCTCTCGTGCAATAGACGCTGGCGCAGCAATAACGTATTTCCAATTTTACTGACTTGCAGTTTATTAAAATGGATTTGGTTTCCGTATAACCTAACCTAACAGCTTACTTATCTTTCAGCGTTTATGTGGTTGATGCATAAAGAATATTTGCAAATAGTGAAAAAAACACTAAGTACAAACTTAGTGCGGGACTGGTCGACAGAAGTGACTACTTTTGGCATGTCTGACTGTATGTATACTTATTCACTATTATGTTGTAATTATTTTTATAAACATTTAGATGCATACTCTTGAAAAATATTTTCGTATTAAATGTCGCGTGTGCGCGGGTACAAAACATAAAAATTAACTTTTTGTGATTCTGACATTCAAAAATTTGTAATACATTAAATAATTTAACTACATAAATTTAGAAAATAGACATTTTAAAAAATAACAAAAACAATAAACATAACCTCAATTGAAATGATATTGAAACTACTGTGCGAAATCAGCTGTTTAGAAGCAGTCACTTCCAGTCTAGATAACAATATATGCTGTGGGGCATGCATTACGGATTCAAGCGTGACGCGAAAGTTTATACCTATGTTTTGTAAACAGCGACCATACAAGTTCCCACTTGAAAAATACATTTTATTAATCACTAAAAAAAATAATAATAACGATGTTCAGTAGAGTGCGCGTATGGATGTGCTAGAACGTTCCGTGACGGTAGAGCGTTCCGTGACGGCAAACTAAATTTTTTCCCCGAACAAAACATATGAGGTGTGTTCAGAAAGTAACGAGAATTTTTAAATTTCGCAGGCTAAGAGAGTCCGATTTTCAAACATTTTTTTTATTATGTTGGTATACATGCCCTTGAATTATGATCAAACTTTCAGCTGTTTTCATTGTTGACTTTGTCTGTGACAGCCACTAAGGTTAGACGTGTTTTTATGAGCTCGGCGATTTTCGTTTGTTAAAAGAAATGGATCAAAGAATTTGTATCAAATTTTGCTTAAAAAATGGAATAAAGTGTAACAAAGTGTGTGAAATGTTAACAAAGGCCTATGGTGAGCCTGCTATGAGTAAAGCAAGAGTTTACGAGTGGTTTAGGCGTTTCCAAGAAGGCGTTGTTGAAGATAACGAACGCCCTGGACGCCCCAGCACATCAACAACCGATGAAAACGTGGAAAAAGTGAAAGAAATGGTTATGAACAATCGCCGAATCACATTTAGAGAGGTCGCTGATGATGTTGGCATATCGATTGGATCATGTCATGACATTGTTTCCATTGTTTTGTGTATGAAACGCGTGGCAGCAAAATTCGTTCCAAAATTGTTGAATTTTGAACAAAAACAGCGGCGAATGGAAGTTGCTCAGGAGTCACTAAATGAAGTCAACAACGATGTAGAATTACTGAAACGTATTATAACAGGTGATGAAACATGGGTTTACGGATATGACGTCGAATGTGAAGGTTATGCTCACTGTATTCTTCGATATTAATGGCATAGTGCATCATGAATTCCTGCCACCAGGTGAAACGGTCAATAAGAAGTACTACCTACAAGTTCAACGCTGTTTGCGTGAAGCAATCGGAAAAAAAACGCCCGGATCTGTGGAAAAACAATTCATGGCTTTTGCATCACGATAATGCACCAGCTCAAACTTCATCGCTTGTTCGTGAATTTTTGGCCAAAAACAGTACTGTAACGATGCCCCAGCCTCCATATTCGCCAAACATGGCCCCGTGTGACTTTTTACTATTTCCAAAAATAAAGAGAACCTTAAAGGGCCGTCGTTTTACAGCCGTAGATGACATTAAAAGCGCATCGCTGAAAGAACTAAAGGCTGTCTCAAAGATCGAGTTTGAGAAGTGTTTCGAGGATTGGAAGAAGCGCTGGCACAAGTGCATAATCTCCAATGGGGACTATTTTGAAGGCGACAACATCAGTGTAGAAGAATAAATAAATATATTGTTCAAAAAATTAAAATTCTCGTTACTTTTTGAACACACCTCGTACACTTCAAAAATTGGAATTTTAGCGAATTCACATTGAAAGTGAGCAGCCATCATAGTAGGACCCGAACCCGGGATCTTAAAATAAGAACCGATCCTGGAATTTAAATAAATTTTTGAAGAGTTGTTAAACATTTTACATATAAAAGCAAAGAACATTCACTCATAACGAAATATACAAAACTACAAAGTCTGCAATCGTTCCATTTTGATACGTACATTTTCCGTATATAGTAGTTAAAACATTTAAACTTAAAGAGTTAGGTAAAAAGGAGCCTTACGTTTTATTATCAGATCCAAAGACAGATAACTGAAATTTGGTAAACAGGTTTATCTTAGGCTTCGGAGGTACCAAAAGAGGATTCCAAAAATCGTGTTTCAGTGTTCCGTTTTCATCGAACTAGAACTCGAGCAAAATCTGATTGAATTACAGAAATGAAGTCGATTTCCGATTTCGTTTCTAAAGTGAAAACTTCGATAGTCGCGGGCCCCGCAGGGGGGTGCAGACTAGCTGCACCTATTGAGAGGATTTAGACGTCCCTCGCGGTACCCGAGTCTAACACACACTTACACTTACAACACTGCACTTACGACTTTAACACTTTACACTCACACATACATTTAGGGCGGTGATAATAGCCTCAATGTGCTTTTCGCCTTAAAATAAAAAAAAAATCGATAGTCGCGGTTGACAAAACGTAAAAAGAAAATACTTTCGCGTACCGCATATATATTCTATATATATATACGTATATATATATACATATATATATATACGTATATACGTAGACTTGAAGTGACTATTTCTAAACAGCTGATTTCGCACAACAGCTGTTGCGATAGTATTTCAATTGAGGTTATGTTTATGTTAATTTTAAAAATGTGTATTTGTGTAGCTAAATTATTTAATAAATATGACCTATGCTAATTTTTTAATCCCAGAATAACAAAATTATATTTATTATTATACTTAGACTATTAAAGCCCTTCCTGCGTGCATCTTAATTGTTATAAAAATAATTAAATCATAATAGTGAAAATTGAAGTAGAATTACAGATTTTTCTACAAAAAAAAAAAAAATATTTGACTACTTTCACAATAAAAGAGCCAAACCACTTCGGTTTAGAGAAACAGAGAAAGACATAACAGAACTACAAATCACTAACACTATGCTCATGGACAGAACAGCCAAAACAATAACCAAGGACAAGAAGCAACGTTTCCGAGGCAAAGTCAAATCCAAGCGAACGATCCAAATCTCTGACGAAGAAAGAAAAGCAAGATCACAACGAATGAAGCAATACCGGGCTACAAGGAAGGCACAGAACATTAAAAAGCGATTGATTTGATGTTCTCCAAAGTTGGGTGAAACAAATAAAGAGAAGAGTGAAAAAGTACAGTCAGGCATGCCAAAAGTGTGGCCAGTCTAACCAATGCCTAATTTTTCATTATAGCTTCAGAACAGAGTTTTGGGGGAACAAAAAGACGTGAGTTACATTTTTAGGTGCCGGCGTGTAGTTAAACACCCCCACTTGTGTCCCCGGACTTGTGACTGGAGTCAGCTTTTCGCTCGAATTTCTGACAAAGTTTGAACGTTTGGAAATATAAATAAATCATGTTGAAATAATTTATTTGAAAGTAAAGCTCATGCAGTGTGTAAACAGCATTCACTTTGTACAAACCGTAATTACAATGTTGTCTTAAATCAATAATTACGTTTGAAGGTAATATTGACTTTCGTTGCTTGATACTGTATATTTCTGATTATGTTAATATTTATATCCGGTAAGTTAAACAGTGATGATGACGGGGGGGGGGGTGAGGAGTGGGGGGGTTGTTAAATGGTTACGTAAGTAAAGCGAGACGGAATCAGGTACGACAGCCCTCTTCTAATTGCTATGAATATTCAGCAGTTGGTTTTTCAGTAACACCTGTTTATTCAGTGAAGGATTAATTCCACGACAGAATTCCGACAGTCGAGCCTCCCACTCGCCACTCACCACTCGCCACTCACCGCTCAGTTCTGAATTATTGTCCGTATTTTATTTACACATTTATTTCATACGATAAACTTGTTTAAGGATCGACTGTATTGCATATTCATTTATATAGAGTAACTTTGTATTTGAGTCTGTTGGAAAATTTAGGTTTTAAAATACAAAAAAGTATGTACAAATTTTTAAGATAAAACGATGGATTTTTAAAAAAAATTGCCTTTTATAAGTGATATAAATCACAATAACTATAAAAAAAGAAGCTTTCTGCCTGAAAACAATCTGCAAAGTAGCTATAGTAACACTATGAGGAACAAGAATACATTACTGCAATTCTAACCATCTTCAATCCATTGCAGTGTGTGATAAAACAACTTCAAACCTCCTGGGTTTCTAAAGCAGTTTACAAACAATAATCGTTTGCTAAAGCAACCTTTAAATTTCCCGAGTCTTTTTGTTATTGCATCCTTCAAACCCTCTTAATGTAATTAACAAAAAAGGCTCCTTTGTAAAAGGAAGCCTTCAATCTTTTAGGTATCTATTAACGCTTTTTGTAAACAAAGGCGAGTTTGCAAAAGGCAACCTTCAAAACCTTGAGTGTTTTCTAATGCAGTTTACAAAAAAGGTGGGTAACTTTCAACCCCTTGTGTGTTTGCTAAAGCAG
Source organism: Callitettix versicolor (assembly GCA_022606455.1). NCBI lineage: Eukaryota > Metazoa > Arthropoda > Insecta > Hemiptera > Cercopidae > Callitettix > Callitettix versicolor. The sequence continues at coordinate 90,315,541 of CM040183.1, read as the reverse complement.
TTTACAAAAAAGGAGCGTTTGCATAAAGTAACATTCAACCCCTTGAGTGTTAATTAGCGCAATTAATAAAAATAGGCGCGTTTGAAAAAGGCAACCTTCAAACCTTGAGTGTTTGCTAATGCAGTTTACAAAAAAGGAGCGTTTGCATAAAGCAACATTCAACCCCTTGAGTGTTTATTAGCGCAATTAATAAAAATAGGCGCGTTTGAAAAAGGCAACCTTCAAAACCTTGAGTGTTTGCTAATGCAGTTTACAAAAAAGGTGGGTTTGCAAAAGGTAACTTTCAACCCCTTGTGTGTTTGCTAAAGCAGTTTACAAAAAAGGAGCGTTTGCATAAAGCAACATTCAACCCCTTGAGTGTTTATTAGCGCAATTAATAAAAATAGGCGCGTTTGAAAAAGGCAACCTTCAAAACCTTGAGTGTTTGCTAATGCAGTTTACAAAAAAGGTGGGTTTGCAAAAGGTAACTTTCAACCCCTTGTGTGTTTGCTAAAGCAGTTTACAAAAAAGGAGCGTTTGCATAAAACAACATTCAACCCCTTGAGTGTTTATTAGCGCAATTAATAAAAATAGGCGCGTTTGAAAAAGGCAACCTTCAAAACCTTGAGTGTTTGCTAATGCAGTTTACAAAAAAGGTGGGTTTGCAAAAGGTAACTTTCAACCCCTTGTGTGTTTGCTAAAGCAGTTTACAAAAAAGGAGCGTTTGCATAAAGTAACATTCAACCCCTTGAGTGTTAATTAGCGCAATTAATAAAAATAGGCGCGTTTGAAAAAGGCAACCTTCAAAACCTTGAGTGTTTGCTAATGCAGTTTACAAAAAAGGTGGGTTTGCAAAAGGTAACTTTCAACCCCTTGTGTGTTTGCTAAAGCAGTTTACAAAAAAGGAGCGTTTGCATAAAGCAACATTCAACCCCTTGAGTGTTTATTAGCGCAATTAATAAAAATAGGCGCGTTTGAAAAAGGCAACCTTCAAAACCTTGAGTGTTTGCTAATGCAGTTTACAAAAAAGGTGGGTTTGCAAAAGGTAACTTTCAACCCCTTGTGTGTTTGCTAAAGCAGTTTACAAAAAAGGAGCGTTTGCATAAAGCAACATTCAACCCCTTGAGTGTTTATTAGCGCAATTAATAAAAATAGGCGCGTTTGAAAAAGGCAACCTTCA
>CM040183.1:90291882-90309382 GCA_022606455.1 Callitettix versicolor | reverse complement strand
ACACACACACACACACACACACACACACACACACACACACACACACACACACACACACACACACACACACACACACACACACACACACACACATACACACACACACACACACACACACACACACACACACACACACACACACACATACATACATACATACATACACACACACACACACACACACACACACACACACACACACACACACACACACACACACACACACACACACACACACACACACACACACACACACACACACACACACAGCGTGATAACTTTTATTTAAATCCATCATGGCTTCAATAGCGCATTTTTGAATGAAAATCCACTAAAAAAAATTAGTATTTTCCAAATAACGAATTTATTAAAGCTATCACCGAACCTTTTATGCAAAATGTGAATCAAATCGGACCAATATTGCAAAATTTATTTCCTTTTCCATGTTTAAGCGTGATGGTTGTTCGAAAATTCGATAATAATATTTCTACTTCTGTCTTACTTAATACAGTCGTAGTTTGTAGAGCAGTTAATAGATAGCTCTCTGTGTTTCAATCAATACGGATGTGCTGCCATCTAGTGGCAGTTTCTGTAGTGCTTCTAATGTTTTGCATAATGCGTACTCTATTAAATAAGTTTTACATTTTAAAATATTTTTAAAAAATTGATATAATAGTTTGTCAACCTTTTTTTCAATTAGACTTTTATTAAATCCACCTTATTAACGAATTCTCATGGGAAAATGTTCTATTGAGGCGCCATCATATTAAGACCCGACTAAGGACCTTAAAGTAAGTGTCGTTCCGGACTGAATCACTTTTTCACAAATTTTCAAAATTTTTATATACATATACAAAATTATGTATATGTACATAATTTTACATATGTACGTTTCAACTTTATTATGTACGAGCATATGTGTTAACACCCTCACTTTCGATTTTACATAATGGTTTACAGTATCAACATCTTTAAAAATTCCTAACTTTTTTCGTCATAACGTTTTTTTTTTGAAAATCTCATTTACCAGTCTTAATGAGCGTTAAAAACTGCATAAATTAGCGTTAAGAATTTTCAAATTACCTCGGAATTACTTTAAAACGCTAATTTATGCAGATGTTAACCCTGATGACGTCAGATTTTCAAAAAGTGTAAGATAAGAAGAACGTGATTTTTTATTTGAAATGGCCGCCATTTTTAAATTGAAAAACGAATTTTGCTGGGTAACGAATATATCCAAGCTTTTGCCAAAATCAATTTTTTTGACAGATATGTATCAGATCGGACCAAAATTGCGACACACACACACACACACACACACAGCATAAAGGCTCACCGTCATCAAAATTTAATTTATTTAATTTTCAACGTAATTTGAAAATTCATAACTTTACTTTGTGAAATTTTCAACGCTGATTACGACAGTGAAATCAGATTACCAAAAACAATTCCGTTTTTGTACCAAAACTGAATTAAATTGCACCGAAATTGAGAACGGGAGCGTGCTCACACACACACACACACACACACACACACACACACACACGCACGCACGCACGCACGCTCGCACGCACGCACGCACGCACGCGCGCACACACACACACACACACACACACACACACACACACACACACACACATTGTACTCACACCATTGACAAATAACTAATTTGAAATGGCAGCAAATTTTTTCAACGGGAATCAAGCAATAAAGTAATTTAATCAAATAACTCGTTCGAAAGTTGTTGGTATGTAATGTTTTTAAGCCAACTACATTTTTTTATAATCGACATTTTTAGGTTATGTAGGAAAAGGACCGTAATAAATTCCCGACCGCGTCTTTCCGTCTGTCGAATGCACGTCTCACTCGTAACCGATCACTATTTTATCTGGCGAAAACGGCCTTCGCAGCTGCCCAAGCGGTGGTCGACAAAAAAGTGTTCAGGGGTGTAAAGTATTAAGGGTAAAAATATTTTGTATTTACGTCTATGTTATTATGGAGCGTATTTCAAACTAGAGGAGATACTGATTCCATATTTACTGCAAAAGTTCAAGTTTCCATGTCCTCCTCTACTAATTCCGACATTTTGGATTCAATAAAAGATGTTTCAGGTTTTTCGATATTTCAATATTGTTGTATTTACGATATTTTGAAGAAGTTTTTTTTACGGTACTCGACGTTTGGACATCAAATGCGTTAAACAACAGCTATAAGCGGTACAGTCCGCGTCGCGGAAGTGCAGACGACACGGAAATCAGCTGATCCACTTTATTAACGCACCGATTCTCCGCTCGTGTTTTAAAAACACACATCATTTTTTCCGATTACCGATATAACAGTTAAAACACGAGTTCAAGTATTTTAAATTAACCTCACTTTACATATTCAAGTCGAGACGCAACACTTTGCGAACGGTACAAAAAGTGAAAGTTAATGTTATCAGTAACAAAACATGCCGCATTGTTTCTGCGACATTTATTTTTAAACCGTGTCACTTTGTTAGAGAAACGAGAGCATGAAACCCATAACGCGGACAACATGGCCTCTAACGACGCTCGGCGACTAAGTGGGAGGGGGGGAGGCTTTGTAGTATCGCGTATTATGTTACTACAGTGTCCTACTTCAGGCGAGGTAAACTTTTACGTGTTGAAACAACAGAAATAAAAAGAAAAAACGTTGTACACTCTTCTTAAAGGGGCTCGGAAGAAGCCCAAACATGTCCGAAATTCTGAATCGCAAGCTATTGATAAAAAAATGTATCGTTCCACTTCCGGTATAGTTTTTTTAAAAAATGTTCAAGCACGTGCTTTTCAAAACATGTACTGAAATGTGTTTCAAATATAAACTACATATTAAAAGTATGGATCACGTGACTTCCGTGTCGTCCGAACTACCACAACGCGGACTGTACCTCTTGTAGCGTACGATTTAAATGTTTCTTTTGAATCGCATTCTATTTATTTTTACTCGCACTTCAAAAAAATTGAGTCCTTCTAAAGTTGAGGATAATAAGTACAAAAACATTTTGAAAAATCTGAAAACCGTTTTCTGTTTTAATCCAAAATCGGTTTATTAATTTTTTGAGATTTCCCTGGCCTAATATGGCGAAATTATAAAATGACCGGCTGAGAACACCAGCGGGACAATGAGAAAAATGTGCGAGTAAGAGGTCGAGTCCCACAGTTCCCTCCTTGTGACCTTCAATACTGCTGAGTAACGTATATCAGCTGCCAGCAACGCCAGCTGATAAAATGTCAAGCGTCAATTTACTGATTGGATTTCTGTTTGTTTCAGAGAATTTTGAATTTATTCAAGTAAATGAAACAAACTTTCTGGGAAACTTTTGTTCAGGAAACAGACTTTTAACAAATTAAACTTACGTTGTACTAAGTAATGTTAACAATGATAACGAGAAGGTGCAAACACAGTGATCAAATAAACAATAAGCAACTAGTAAAGTGACAGATGTCTGTGTCACTGGACTGTTGGAGGGGAATTCTCCCACATGCGCGAAAAATTCTCGCGCAGGTCGTTTACCATGCGGTTTGTCTATAGAGATGGTTTCGTGCACACTGTTTATCAAAATATTCCGAATCAGTATGCAGCTTCAAATCACACTAGATAAAAGAAATTATTTTATCCTTAAGATTCTACCCCATAATTACTTCTAAATATTTTTCGATGTCATCCTTTACATTTTTCCGGGATTCAAGCCGCTGTAAAGACCATTTTCGATCATACCGTTTACGATTAAGGGATGTGTTACAGACGGACGGACGTGCGTGTGAAGGCCATTATATTGTTACACTATTTTGAGTTGTTCTACACGTGTAATCAGAATTTGAGCGGAAATCGATAAGCTTGATAACACTATGTTCAGTACAATGATCTGCCTTCCCAAGCTTCGTCAATTCTACTTTCGTTGACGCGTTTCGGAGAACCTCCATCTTCAAAAACTATATCTATACTCTTTTTTATAGATATATAGTATATAGTTTTTGAAGATGGAGGTTCTCCGAAACGCGTCAACGAAAGTAGAATTGACGAAGCTAGGTAAGGCAGATCATTATACTGAACATAGTGATAATAATCCTAGCAGAAAAAAAGAAGAATATAAAAAGAATTAGATAACACTGTTTAACTTATAGGGGGCTCGTATATTTCCTTCCCTTGTTAAGGGTTTAGATCCGTGTATGAGAAAATATTAGTTTTGGGGTTGTTAAGGGTTTGAAAATAAATTTTTTTGCTACATGAAATTATGGCCACAAGATCCAAAAACAACGTTGATCGAATCGATCCATTGATTCTTGATCGGTGCGCAGAAACAATGTCCATCACTTCTCGTATACGAGTAGAGTCTTTTTTTTTATTCATAAAATTTAAATAGAATTAATCGATTGAAATTACAATTTTTTCGAGATCATCACTTCGTATAGGGGAGAAGTAAAACTATATACAAAAAAGTGTTTACATTTTTTTAAAAATTTAAGGTGGCGTGAAAAACAATAGCTCTGTTATGCCAGAAACATTGAAAAGTTTTCCATTCTATCCGGAAATGTTTTTGGCGTTTCCTAAATGAATTAAGTTATCCATGCAAAAACACTTTCTTCTCTATTGAAAATACTTGTAATTCCTCAGACCAGAAAGGAAAATAGGGCGTACAACCAGTTTCTCAAGACTGTCTAATAGTTGAACTTATATCAGAAGAGTATTTAACGAGTATTGCCGAACTTAGCCGAAGTTCGGAAGCCACGCCCTTCAACCAAAGCCGAACAGTTTCCATGGTTACCGAGTGTAGCAGGTTTGCCAAGTATCATTCTGACCATGCGAAGTTGGTCTTATTTTTCTAGAACTACCTATTTTCGAATAGTACACTGAACAATTTGGCAACATTGTAACTGAAAGCTACTCCGATTGTGCTCGGTAAATTCTCAACATTCTTCTGTTCTAAATTCAACTATAGTACTTTTTTTTGTGTTTAACGTCCGACTATTGTGCGCACTTGGGCACAAAACGATAGGATGATTTATAGCGCATGAAAATGCCAAGCTTTGGCCGGGAATCGAACCCGGGTCTTCGAGGTGAACGCCCAGTACGCTATCAACTAGGCCACCGAGGCGGCATCAACTATAGTACTAACAGAGCCCATTGTGGTCAGTACTTCCAACTGTGAAGGAACGTATTCCTTCAGAGATGCCAATGGATCTGAACAGTTGATTGGTTTTTCTTAACCTCTCGTTCAGTGATGACTTGATCACAGAATACTGAACTCCGTACTTTATTCCGTTGACAGTCTGCATTTTAAGTAATACCTGAAGAAGCGTGAATAATTGATCCTCTACCAATAGTAATATTATAAGACTGAGTAGAAATTAACCTACATATTTTTGGATTTAAAAGACTAACATGAATTTGATAAGAACTTCATAAGATCTTCCTTCATGACCATGAACCTAAACAGCTGTGATTAGTTCGCATGACATTTAGTTCAGCGATGACTTGATAATACAATTTGAACATCACAAACCTAAACAGCTGTGATTAGTTCGCATGACATTTAGTTCAGCGATGACTTGATAATACAATTTGAACATCACAAACCTAAACAGCTGTGATTAGTTCACATGACATCTAGTTCAGCGATGACTTGATAATACAATCTGAACATCATAAACCTAAACAGTTGTGATTAGTTCACATGACATCCAGTTCAGCGATGACTTGATAATACAATCTGAACATCATAAACCTAAACAGCTGTGATTAGTTCACATGACATCTAATTCAGCGATAACTTGATAATACAATCTGAACATCATAAACCTAAACAGCTGTGATTAGTTCACATGACATCTAGTTCAGCGATGACTTGATAATACAATCTGAACATAATACTGATTATCCATACCTAAATGGATGACAACATATAACTACTATCTAAACGATCGTAACTGATCTTCGACATAATAATAAAACAGTGGGAAGGAATTACCCTAGATGTTGAATGGGTGTAATACACTGTAAATACTTCGAAATATATTTACTATATATATATATATATATATATATATATATATATATATATATATATATATATACTGTGTTTAACAGTGATATATATCACAATATATATATATATATATATATATATATATATATATATATATATATATATATATATATATATATATATATAGTACTCAAGATTCCAACGCAAAATCTTGAGGAAGATCCTTGGCCCGAGATTAACAGAAGATGGATACAGGTTGCACTCCCGGAAGACCACAGAGAAGATATCGAACCTGGCAGCAGATATCAGAAGAAGGAGGCTTCGGTTCTATGGACACATCAGTAGACTCCCAACAACGAGACTTGCCAACAGAATCCTTAAGTATATACAAGGTGTCAAATCAACAACGTCGTGGATCTCACAAGTCAGAATAGACCTACATGACGCAGAAATAGACTCAACAGATGTTGAAGACAGGCGCGCATACAGGAGAAAGATGCTCGGTTGGAAGCTCCCAGAGAATGAAATCCCAAAGAGAGCAGGGGTAAAATGGACGGAGGAGCGGAAGAGGATCCATGGGGACAGGATGAGGGAGGTGTGGAGGATTAGAAGGAACAAGACATGAGTCGGAGTGCTTTGCGTGATCCAACAGGGTCTATGCGCAAATAATAATAATATATCTTAGTATAATTTAGTAAATTAAAATTATAAAGCACAATCTGAATAAGCTTCGCTACAATCGGAAACGTAGTTTAACATTGTTAATGTCGATGAAAAACGTTCAGGTTATGTTAACTCGAACAAAAAATACATAATCGAATGGTCTATCGATAACTTATTAATTTTGTTAAACAATAACGGGCACTGTAAGCTATCCCCTTGTAAAACTGCATTGCAATATTTCAGCAATTTGACGGCTGACTATATTACTCTGATTTATAACTGTCGCAGTAAGTACGCAAAATGTAATGGTAAGTCAAAAGTATAGGTTTCTATTCCGGGCAAACATTTACATACTTTTGATTTTATAGCTACAGATTTTTTAAGATTTAACAACAGTCAGAAAACGGCTGAAAAGTATTGTTAATAATAATTGTTATAAATCGTTACCAGTTGTAATGCGGTATATTATTTGCCAGAACAAAAGTGTGAAAGTTTGTTTATACATTTATATTGTAAAACAAGATGTCGTAACTTCTTTTTCGTACTCCTTCGGGTGTGAATTCCCTCTACGGGAGCAGACCTGTGTACAGTACTTCGATTTCTGTACAAACAATGCTCGCTGTCAAAACAAAAGCCCATTTCCCAATACTCTGCTATTTAGTAGCTTTTGCATTCAGTGTTTCAAACTGTTTTCTTTTTAAATGATAAACCGATGGTAGGAAATTAAATGTTTTTTTTAATTAGTTTCTTTCATCAGCACAGGACAACACAGTGTTCAGCGACCAATAAACAAACAGCCATGTTCTCTCTCTCCGTCCAATTAATCGATGTTCTTTCTCGAACTAACAGGAAAACAAACAAATATTGGTTTTCCTACCAAGAAAAAGAGACACAAAATGCCGTGTTGCTTTAAGCACAGCATTGTTGTAGTACTTGAAAATGACAATGATCACATTTGTTTGTGAAATTACTTCCTGCTTGTACTAACTCAGTAATTGTTCTATTACACATTTTTTTAAATAAATTTTCTGGTTACTTTACAAAAAAGAAATTCTGTTCGAACGTTTCACAAATTTTGTATGTAGATTTCAAACAGATCTTCTAGATTCCATAGAAGTAAAACACTGTTTTTTTACTTGGACGTCCGACTTCGAGAACACATGCCTCTTAGATTTTCTCTATTGCATTCTCTTCTAGTTTCCATAGAAACAACACAGATTTTTGGACGTCGACTTTGAGAACACATGCCTCTTAGATTTTCTCTATTGCATTCTCTTCTCATTTCCATACAAGCATCACAGATTTTTACTTGGACGTCGACTTTGAGAACACATGCCTCTTAGATTTTCTCTATTGCATTCTCTTCTCGTTTCCATAAAAGCAACACCGATTTTTACTTGGACGTCGACTTTGAGAACACATGCCTCTTAGATTTTCTCTATTGCATTCTCTTATAGTTTCCATAGAAGCATCACAGATTTTTACTTGGACGTTCGACTTTGAGAACACATGCCTCTTAGATTTTCTCTATTGCATTCTCTTATAGTTTCCATAGAAGCATCACAGATTTTTACTTGGACGTCGACTTTGAGAACACATGCCTCTTAGATTTTCTCTATTGCATTCTCTTCTCGTTTCCATAAAAGCAACACAGATTTTTACTTGGACGTTCGACTTCGATAACACATGCCTCTTAGATTTTCTCTATTGCATTCTCTTCTCGTTTCCATAAAAGCAACACAGATTTTTACTTGGACGTTCGACTTCGATAACACATGCCTCTTAGATTTTCTCTATTGCATTCTCTTCTCGTTTCCATAGAAGCATCACAGATTTTTACTTGGACGTCCGACTTCGATAACTTTGATTTTCTGAATTGAATTCTCTTCTCGTTTCCATAAAAGCAACACAGATTTTTACTTGGACGTTCGACTTCGATAACACATGCCTCTTAGATTTTCTCTATTGCATTCTCTTCTCGTTTCCATAGAAGCATCACAGATTTTTACTTGGACGTCCGACTTTGATAACATATGCCTCTTAGATTTTCTCTAATGCATTCTCTTCTCGTTTCCATAGAAGCATCCCAGATTTTTACTTGGACGTCCGACTTCGATAACTTTGATTTTCTGAATTGAATTCTCTTCTCGTTTCCATAAAAGCAACACAGATTTTTACTTGGACGTTCGACTTCGATAACACATGCCTCTTAGATTTTCTCTATTGCATTCTCTTCTCGTTTCCATAAAAGCAACACAGATTTTTACTTGGACGTCCGACTTCGATAACTTTGATTTTCTGAATTGAATTCTCTTCTCGTTTCCATAAAAGCAACACAGATTTTTACTTGGACGTTCGACTTCGATAACACATGCCTCTTAGATTTTCTCTATTGCATTCTCTTCTCGTTTCCATAAAAGCAACACAGATTTTTACTTGGACGTTCGACTTCGATAACACATGCCTCTTAGATTTTCTCTATTGCATTCTCTTCTCGTTTCCATAAAAGCAACACAGATTTTTACTTGGACGTCACCTTGAGAACACATGCCTCTTAGATTTTCTCTGTAGCATCTATAATTTTGACTTAAATGTTACGGTGAGAGCGTCTTGCAACGCTTTATTGAGAACTACTCAAGCTTCACAGCATTTCATTTTGTTTAGAGATACGAAACAACTCACTTATCATCGTCATCACGAAGCATAACTGTTTTTATGCCAGTTCGACGGAGAATCGTCTTTAACTAAAAAGGAAAGCTTTACGGCAGTAACTACAGTCTATCTCTTAGAAGCTCACACATTGTGAGTACAGGTTTGGCAATCCCGAGGTGCCTTAATTGGATCTGACCTTTATTTATCTGATCTTGTGTTAGAACCTTTCATCCACAGCCAAGGTGGATCAGCGTACGCCGAAGGTTGCGTAGCTAATAGGAAGCTCAGCTTAATGCAAACTGTATCCAGGATACGAAGGACCAGCTGATCGATCTAGCTGCTCAAACTCACTAAAAGGTCTGGTTATATACTACCTAAGAAGCCTTAGTACAATAGAATAATTGGTCACGATGCCCGGAGCTATCAGGCACCGTAATCTCAAAATAAATATGTAACTGCAGTCTCCTACGGACCTACGACCTTGAAGAGCGCAACAGACTGTCCGGTGCCTTAACCACTTCGGACACCAGGCAACGTAGAAGCCTGAAAAGGTAAACAGGAATAAATAAATACAACTGACTGTTAACAGGAACGTATGTTTATTTGCACTGAGCGGAAATGATGAAAGCTAACATCCGGATAACAATTCTTACAAACGATGAAGCCGTTCCTACTTATTTGTGCGCAATTCGCTTGCATATATAAATCATTTAAAATATACAATTCATTAAAATATAATTTAGCTATTAAAATATATTAAATAATAACGTAAAGCTTTTAACAAATAATAAACAATGTACATATTTAAAAAAAAAAAAAATTGGTGCAAACACAAAAAAATAACATGGCGCAATCCTTCGCACAAAGCTCTAGGAACACGTTCCATCGAAGGAATTGCCATCCTTTTACACTACTGTGCCGAAAACAGTTTAAAGAATTCCGGTATTTGGTAGTAATCGAGTTTGACAATTTAAGGAGTTCCAACCTCCTAAAGATAAATTAAATACCTTTACATCAAGATTCTAAAAAAGAAACGAATACAGCAAATGCAAAAATATATTTAGCAATCCAAAAAGGTAAACACTATAGGTAAACAAGACTTCCTCTACAACGTAAGTCAACATATATACTGTATTACATTCGTTGGAAGATCCAGCATCCTAGTCATTCAAGGGTAGTTCCTTTCTCTAGTTAAATCTATGTTTTCAATATAAAATCTCTCATTCTATTTATTATTTTTCTCAAAAAACATTCAAAGCATCACATATATTAATATAACTATATTATTTTTCTTGACAAAATGTACAAATTCGCTCCTCACGCATTAGTATAGTAATGATTTTTATTTTCCTTTTTCACCAAATATACAATCCGCAACTCTTTCACGCGCACACTCGATATTTTTTTTTAAATCTTATTTAATACACTTTCCCACTGACAAGTTTTGTACAAAAATCTTACAAGTAGTAAAATATCAATGATAATCAATAAACATTTTTTTTTTTTAAAAGACTTTGACCACATTCTTTGAACATTTCGAAAAAATTAACGATAAAAATATTTTACAGTAAAGAAGAGGAATGCATTTACAAGAAAAATTACAATTCAATTGAAAAGATAAAAACTAACGATAACAATTATTCAACACGGTTGGTCTTCGTATAATGACAATCGTGCACGAATGAACGAGACCGGATTAACTAGTTTTAAAATCTAACTTATGCATCTACGATCGTTGTACGAATTGAAGAAGTGGATTCAGTCAAAAAGATATTCCATCTATAAGAATACTTTTCACAATGATAACAATAATACTTAATGAATACGACAATTGAAACAATTATAGAAAACCAACCTTTAAACATCACTCTTTAATCTTAAAAACTAGACTATAATTAATTCATGGTCACAATGTTCTTTTAAAATGATATCACAATCGAACCATAACAGTCGTGCGGAACAATATGAATTGTGTTCGCCGAACATAGTCTTTTACTCTATTTCATCCCTAAACTTTCCAAAAAACCCCCACCCACCCCCCCGGCTACGAACAAACTATTTTAGTATCAAAAGTAATTTTTTTACTTCTAATTCAAATATATCCAACAAATTGATCTAAAACAATTCTCTATTTTTTTTTCTACGCAACAATTTTACCGACCGCGCCAGGACCGACTTGGAACCCAGTATCAATGACCATGATATAACGTTTTAGATACAATCTATTATGTTTGTTTTGTTTTTTTTTTACAAGGAACAAAACGTTAACCAGACAAAAAAGAAGACTAGGATTAACGAATATTAAATTTGGCAACGAGAAAAATTATGGTAATTTTTTCCATTTTATTTTTTTTCTTCCCTCCCCCCCATGACGTCACAAATAAATCTTGAGGAGCGTTCGATCACAGACGTACACCTCACGTCAACTGATAAATACGAGTTTAATGTTTACTGGCCCCGTGAGATGGCAGTGCGGTGGAGGCGAGGTCCACAGGTTATACGTGACGCTTCATGTGTAGCGCTAGGTGGTCGGAGCGGGAGAAGCAGCGGTCGCAATGGCGGCATTTGAAGGGTTTGGCACCTGTATGCTTCCGGTAGTGACGGGTCAGCTCGTCCGACCGCGCGAAACTCCACCCGCAACCCTCCCACTGACACTTGTACGGCTTCTCGCCTGTAACAGAACAACACACACAAATTTACCAAACATCCGTTGTGGAAAAACATAAAGACAGAAATATATTTATATTAAACGACTTCAAAAATTAGAAATACACCTAACCTAACCTAATTAAACATTCATTTTCCTACGTTAACATTAATTACACAAATTAGGGCGAAAGATCGGACTTTAAGTCTTTTTTACATGTATAGTGTTTTAGGACTGGTTTTTTTTGCACGAAGAATTGACTTCGAGGAATCGTTATCCGTCTAGAGCAGGGGTCTCCAAACTACGGCCCGAGGGCCACATCCGGCCCGCGGACAGATTTTGTCCGGCCCGCGGAGAGATAAAAGATATCTCTTAGCATACTTGAAAACTCCTTTTAGAGAACATATTTTTTATAGCAAATTAAATTTAGTTTGCCAACGAGATTATTCTGTACGTGCTATTAACGCCATCTGTTAGCGATAGAAGGTACTACCTATTTCCGCTTGTGTCCACCAGATGTCGTGTCACGTTACCCTCATCGCTCGTACTCTACGACTAATCTAGAAATTACAGAAAATGACAGGAAAATTAATAATATGCAGTGTTGCCGTTTTGCGGACTTTAGTCTGATTTGCAACCTTTTTTAAACGTTGCGTACTTTTTCGGACTTTTTTTTTTCATCAGTGGACTATTTCACTTTTTACCACCGGCAACAATGATAATATGGTTTTGGCCCTCGGAACTTACTGGAGTAATCAGTATGGCCCTAAGGCTGGAAAGTTTGGAGACCCCTGGTCTAGAGAATCGAAAAATCACTAACATTTATATTGAAAGTTTTTTACTTCCAAAGCACGTTTCTAAACATCTTACAAAGCCAACAAACGCCAAACGGCAACGTGTAACTTATGGATATTACAAAAACCAATAACTTGTTTCCAATAATTAAATTTACCGAGAATTTATTGGCCGCCATTTTTCCACAGCCTACTTGAGAGGCGAAACTGTTTTCGCCGTTATTAGGCACGTGTCGCGGCGGTTCATAATTATTCATAACGTTACGGCTCGCATAAAAGGTGCGAGAAGAGCTGAGCAGTTGAAAAATAAGGTGGGATCATTGTCAGAACGAAAGGGGCGAAGGGGAGGTCCGCTGTACGCGCCGCGCATACACGAACAGGGGCTCAGAGGAAGACTGATTGTCGTCAAGACGGTTGTCATTTATGGGGATCAACTTCGCCAGAACAAACAACAAAAATGCTCGTTTTTCTTCTTTAGGGGCTTTGTTCGAGGTATTAGAAGCCAGTCATGCTTTGACGGCGGGGAGTTACGGGTTCATTTACACAAGAAGGGACATTCAGATACTGCATCCACTTGGAAGGAATATTTATATTGGAATGTTAAAGTTGTAATTAATTGTAATTTAAAGTTAATCGTAATATGACATTAAATTAAAAAAAATAACGATTAGGCAACAAATAATGACAGAAATACATATTGAAACTTACGTCTTGAATTATATACAATCAAATTTATTTTGTAACTAATTAAAGGAGCAGACGTATTAAACATTCTAAAATTAAATACAAAAGGGGACATTCAGATACTGCATCCACTTGGAAGGAATATTTATATTGGAATGTTAAAGTTGTAATTAATTGTAATTTAAAGTTAATCGTAATATGACATTAAATTAAAAAAAAAACGATTAGGCAACAAATAAAGACAGAAATACATATTGAAACTTACGTCTTGAATTATATACAATCAAATTTATTTTGTAACTAATTAAAGGAGAGGAAGTATTAAACATTCTAAAATTAAATACAAAAGGGGACATTTAGATACTGCCTCCACTTGGAAGGAATATTTATATTGGAATGTTAAAGTTGTAATTAATTGTAATTTAAAGTTAATCGTAATATGACATTAAATATAAAAAAAAAACGATTAGGCAACAAATAAAGACAGAAATACATATTGAAACTTACGTCTTGAATTATAAACAATCAAATTTATTTTGTAACTAATTAAAGGAGTGGAAGTATTAAACATTCTAAAATTAAACACAAAAGGGGACATTTAGATACTGCCTCCACTTGGAAGGAATATTTATATTGGAATGTTGTAATTAATTGTAATTTAAATTTAATTGTAATATCAGATTAAATAAAAAAAACGATTAGGTAACAAATAACGACAGAGTTACAATGGATAATTTAACAAGCATATTGAAACTTATGTCCTGAATTACATACATTCAAGTTTATTTTGTAACTAATTAATGGTGCGGAAATATTAAACATTCAAAAATTCGATTTTAGGGACAAACATTGAAATCGGAAAACACTCATCGATTTTTAAACATCGAATTTTAACAACACCGATTTTAAAGACTCTAAAATTAAAAAAGGGGACATTTAGATACTGCCTCCACTTGGAAGGAATATTTAATTATATTGGAATGGTTGTAATTAATTGTAATTTAAATTTAATTGTAATAGGAGATTAAATTAACGATTCACTAACAAATAATGACAGAAATTTTGATACTTATGCCTTGAATTATATACATTCAAATTTATTTTCTAACTAATTAATGATGCGGAAGTATTAAACATTCTAAAATTTGATTTCAAGGACAAACATCGAATTTAAACAACACATCGATTTTAAACATTCTAAAATTAAACACAAAAAGGGACATTTAAATATTGAATCTACTTGGAAGGAATATTTATATTGGAATGTTAAAGTTGTAATTAATTGTAATTTAAATTTAATTGTAATACGAGATTAAATAGAAAAAATAACGATTAGGTAACAAATAATGACAGAAATTTTGATACTTATGCCTTGAATTATATACATTCAAATTTATTTTGTAACTAATTAATGATGCGGAAGTATTAAACATTCTAAAATTCGATTTCAAGGACAAACATCGAATTTTAACAACACATCGATTTTAACATTCTAAAATTAAACACAAAAAGGGACATTTAAATATTGTATCTACTTGGAAGGAATATTTATATTGGATTGTTAAAGTTGTAATTAATTGTAATTTAAATTTAATTGTAATACGAGATTAAATAGAAAAACTAACGATTAGGTAACAAATAATGGATAATTTAACAAATACAATGGATAATTTAACAAGCATATTGAAATTTATGTCCTGAATTACATACATTCAAGTTTATGCTGTAACTAATTAATGCGGAAGTATTAACGATAAAATTCGATTTAGGGGACAAACATCGAATCTTAACAACACATCGAGTTTGAAACATGAATTTTAACAAACATCGAATTTAAACATTCTAAAATTAAAAAAGGGGACATTTAGATACTGCCTCCAGTTGAAAGGAATATTTATATTGAAATGAACAAGTTGTAATTAATTGTAATTTAAATTTATTTGTAAAATGAGATTAAATAAAAAAACTAACGTTAAAGTAAAAAAAATAACAGAAATACAATGAATAATTTAACAAAACTATATTTAAATTTATGTTTTGAATTACATACATTCAAATTTATTTTGTAACTAATTAATGATACGAAAGTATTAAACATTATAAAATTCCATTATAAAACAAAACAAAAATCGTTCTCAAAATTGGTTTTTGTTCAACGCTCTGTTAATACACATTTATCGGGTTTTCTTTCTTTGATTTAGAAGTATTTTATCTCAATTTTGCTACACTGACTAAAATTTTAAGTCTTCACATACGGTAAACATTTTACCAAAATGTGATGAACCCGTTTTTTTAAACCAGGCTGATTTTCCAGGTGTTTATCAGAAGTTCACTAAACGTTTTTTTCCGGTGAGATAAGCCTACAGAAGAACTAAGGAACTGTTATCTGATTGGCCAAGTAAAGTGTTTCCCGCCTTTTCTCGTTTTCCCTATATTTTAATCACGTCGGAAATCTGTTGTTAGAAAGGAAAAACAAAACGAGAACATCCGAGCAAAATTTTGGAACCGATTCCAGATCTACGAAAGTAAGGATTCAACGCAACTCTAATTAAATTTGATCCTGTAGTTTCCTGAAAGACAACATGAATAGACTTTATCTTTGAAATATATTCACCATTAACGCAAAGCGTAGAGGCTGCAGTTCGTGCAACACGATTATATTTAAGCCTCTTGAGGTTGTCTGCGACTATCAAAGGAAAAGGACGCAGGACATGGGACAAGTTCAGCGGTTTTAGCTGCAGCCTGTTGTACACAGGATAATTAATGCGTTACAGACTGCGTCATCGTCGCAGACCTGTCCTGTACATAATATCATGTTTGTTTCTCTCTCGCTCTCTCTCTCTCTCTCTCTCTCTCTCTGTCAACACGGTTTGTGTAAATACAACCCATTCTCCTGTCGGTCTACATTTATTTATAAATATAAACATTAACAATCACGCTAAACTTTGTTGTCTTATATTTACAGAAATATTTCACTTTTAAATTTAAACTTAAATTTTCAACAAGATTACAAATTAGTAATTCATTACAACTACTAAAAAGTAGTGTTTTAGTCTTTACTGTCTAGATAAGCGTCTATATAGAACGTAGAAAGTTATAAGTCTAGATAGAGCCTAAATAGATGTAAGTCTAGATAAACTCAGATAGATGTACGTCTGTATAGAACCTAGATAGACAGAAGTCTAAGTAGAGCCTAGGTAGATAGAATTCTGGACAAAGCCTAGGTAGGTATAAGTCTAGATAGAACACAGATTGATATACGTCTAAATAGAGCCTAAATAGAAACAACTCTACATAAAACCTAAATATAAGTCTAGCTGTTGGTTTGAAAATATGATTTCACCATCGTAATCCGCATTAAAAACTGCACAAATTAGCATTAAAATTACATTCAAAATATGAATAATGTTCACTGTAACATTAATTTTTTTTCATTGTTGTAACACAGCCAACGGACCACATATTCAAATGATTAGGATTATGACCTATTCTTCCCGTCAGTGGTCTATCAACTCACCTCATAAAGGTCATAATTTTTTTTAATTGCAAGGGGTCTACAAATTTAAAATCATTAGGCGACGATTCCAACTCGTAAAAATTAAAAAAAATAACCTTAGACTATTTTTATAACAGTTAGATTAATAAAAAGAGGGATCGGCGTTAACGAAAACGGTAACGTTTGCGGCAGTAACTGCAGCGTCGAACCTACGACCTGGAGATTTCAAAGAATCAGTTCCCAATCGTAACCAACTTTAGAAGCTGCTTAAATCGTCAGCATTATACATTTTTAAAATGAACGAAATTTCACATTTCCAACGCGACATTCCCTTCCGTCACGTATATTTCACGTGACACGCAGGCTGCACGACAGTGTAATATATTTACTGCGTACAAGTTACACTCTTATTAAGGTTAGGCCACTGCCACTGCCACGGTGATAGCGGCCACCACAAATTATGACACTGCAGAAGCTGCCGGGCTTAACTCCCTGGTTCCCGTTAAATCCCTTACACTGGTCCAGCAATTTAATCTTCGGAACAATGTGTCTAC
>CM040183.1:90256882-90289382 GCA_022606455.1 Callitettix versicolor | reverse complement strand
ATATAATAATTAAAATTTGATTAAACGGTCAATTTACTTTATTATACTGTGTGTGTGTGTGTGTGTGTGTGTGTGTGTGTGTGTGTGTGTGTGTGTGTGTGTGTGTGTGTGTGTGTGTGTGTGTGTGTGTGTGTGTGTGTGTGTGTGTGTGTGTGTGTGTGTGTGTGTGTGTGTGTGTGTGTGTGTGTGTGTGTGTGTGTGTGTGTGTGTGTGTGTGTGTGTGTGTGTGTGTGTGTGTGTGTGTGTGTGTGTGTGTGTGTGTGTGTGTGTGTGTGTGTGTGTGTGTGTGTGTGTGTGTGTGTGTGTGTGTGTGTGTGTGTGTGTGTGTGTGTGTGTAGAATACACAAATATATTCTAGAGGAAGGGATTTCAACCCCAGGCACTGCGATCAACTGACCTATTGTGCAACTCTTAAAATACCTAGTTCAGCAGATTGGTGCCCCTAATAAGTTCCAACAACCCACTGACTAGCTCACACTGCTGAAGATCCCTAGGGTCTTGGAAACCAAAAACCCTAGCCTCCTCCTAGCAAGAGCCTCACAATCATAAATTATGTAACCTGCAGTTTCCTCCTCCTTCCTGCACAATCTACACACGATTTCTCCATGGTACTCACCTATCGTGTTCATGTGCACCCTCAGACCACAATGCCCTGTTATGAGCCCCATGATCCTCCTGAGTTGTGCTCTGCCCAGGACATCTGCTGCCCCTTTGATTCCTCCAGAAGGAACTTTGCTTAAGAGACGTTTACTATTGGAATGCCCATGAAAGTTGTTCCATCTTACCTGGTGTTGAGATGTAATCCGCCAATTAATATCGGACCTGGCCAACGATAGAGAAATCCCTAAAGGTCCGATAAACTCAGATGCAGATCCAAGTCCAGCCAGTCGGTCTGCCTCCTCATTACCCTCAACTCCCCTATGCCCCGGAACCCAGTGAAGAGTTACCCGGTTATCCTGGGATAGAATGTCAAGGTTCTTCCTGCACTCCCAGACCAGCTTCGACTGTATTTTAGGACCCGCAAGTGCTTTTATTGCCGCCTGACTATCGGTATGAATATGAATACGTGCTTTTTTGAAGCTCCCATCCAAATTCTCTCGAACACAGTCATTAATGGCCATCACTTTAGCCTGAAATACTGTTGTATGCTGTCAAGAACAGTGTTATAGCACCTCTTTATTAACAATGTTCGAAGTGACTACAGAATCCTCAGTCAATTTTTGTTCAACCCGTTACAAATACATGTAGGCCTACTATTTCTTATCAATGTGAACTTCTGTTTAATAGACGTTATTGTTATATTTAATACTTTTTTTACCTTTGAGTAAATCATTATATTTAGGTTATTTAACACAATAGGCCTAACTTTTTTCTACTTTTGTATTTAAAACCATAACCTATAAAATTAATCACTGAATTCAAACATTGTAATATTTACTGAATGTATTAAAAACTGTATTCAAGGCACCCCACACACACACGCGCGCGCGCGCACACACACACACACACACACACACACACACACACACACACACACACACACACACACACAGTATAATAAAGTAAATTGACCGTTTAATCAAATTTTAATTATTATATGAATTATTATATTCATTTAATAACAAATGAAACGTACTATAACCGGATTTTACATTACATACCTTAATTAGGCTACAGTATTTACTGTTTACTGAAAGCAGAGTCTTTGAAAACATTTACATATTAGAACTGGCCTAGATTTCCTTATCGATTCTGCTTTCAAAACTGATTCAGTCAACAATTACTTCAGTCTTGGATGCAATAATAAATTAAATATTATTTCCAAGATTTTTGTTCCAGCAAACAGATGTTTTGGTACAATTATTCGTTATACTTGCGTTGTGCTGCTCTTTCACGAGGAAATTTTATTCTGCTCCTGGAATTTTGTTTACAAACCTTTTATCGGTTTTCTTCTATTGTAATTCCTTAAAATGTAGAAGCATGAGGCGCGAGAGTTCGCTGGTGTTCTGACGAACGTGTTGCTACCCCATATATGTATGTATGTATCAATAACGCAGATCCTTATTTTTGGTACAAAACCGATCGGAATGCTTTGCGTAATATAAGAGAGATGTATTGACCTTTCAGAGCTTTGTGCTTTTGTTCATAGTTTTAATTTCAGTATTTTATGGTACGTATTTCATTAACCTTTGGGCTGTTGTTTATACACTCGTACGCACACGCACGCGCGCGCACTCACGTACGCCCCGCAAGCACACACACACACACTCTCTCTCTCTCTCTCTCTCTCTCTCTCTCTCACACACACACACACACACACACACACACACACACACACACACACACACACACACACACACACACACACACACACACACACACAAGCGCGCGCACGCACACACATACATACACAAATATATTCCTCTAGAATATATTCCTCTAGAATATAATCTAATCTAACACTGTTCTTCTTCTTGCTGTACACTGTTGTATATTATTCTTTTCTTTTTCCCACTAACTGAGAAAGTTCGCGCGGGACCACTATTTAAGTATTATTAGTATTCAATTTAGGCCTAAACGTTTAGGCATGTTTCAAGTTAGGCACTTACGAGAGTTGTTAAAAGAATGGTGTTATACACGTCAAGAATGGTGTATTAGCGTCAAAATAAATTAACCTATAAAAGTAACCATTTCAAACATTGAAATCACGATAGTATGTGTTTCGTCTTGAAATTAGAACTCGTTTACGGTAACATTATGGCTAACGATGCCATTGTATTTAGCGTAATATATAGGAATGCAACTCACACGGTGTCAAATTGTTAGAGTGGGCGATTTCAAGTAATGACTCACACCCGAAGTGACGTTCTTAAAGCGATTGAACTCCGAGTTGACCCGCTCAATCGACAATTAAACTAATCCTGACTGTACTGTAACTAGCGCCGGAGGTGTCCTGGAGTCGCTCCTAGTACTTGACCCATGACACGAGAAGGAATGCGGGGACCCTCGGATGTTTGTGGTCAATGACTCGGCAAGAGGGTCATCTTCAATTTCAGTAATGTAACGCGTCCGCACGTGTCCTTAGCGTTGCGTGATATCGCACGTTCCGATTTTATAAAAATCCATTGCGTACGTTTTGAAAAAATATTTCAATATTACACAATGATTTAACAAGCTTTTCTCTATAAGTGAATTCAGTAATTTTACACACTATATTAAACATTTTTGAAGTATTTAAAGTTAAAAATATGTTCCGATTTACTATTTTTGATTACGAAATTTCACTTATACAGGGTGACAATGTAACTACTGGACATAGGCAACTTCAAATTGAATTTTTCACTCCCTAAACGAACACTGTTAAGGCTACAAAGTGGAACAAGTTTCTAGAAATGTTTTTCAGCTTCGGAAAAGTTATTCAAGTTTTGTATGTTCGTCTAGGACGGATTAGTAGCGTAAGGGTGACAGTTGCAGTATTTATTGTAAAGTAATACTCAAGACTCTGGTTGGATAGTGTTTTTATCTTGCATTTTTTTTTGTGTTTAACGTCCGACTATTGTGCACACTTCGGCTAATGCAGACGATGGGATCATTTATAGCGTATGAAAATGCCAAGCCCTAGCCGGGAATCGAACCCGGGTACTCGGGGTGAAAGCCTAGTACGCTATCAACTAGGCCACCGAGGCGGCTAATTTTTTATCTTGCATATACTACTTCCCAGTTTGTCTGCACTTAACTATTATAATTACAGTATAATTGCTTTTTGTATAACCTCTTTGTTCCTAAGTTTACCTAAACAATTAAGAAAGTAATACACGTTTGCTGTTTTTTTACCTAAATATTTGAACCAGGGATGAAAAATTAACTTTTTTATCAATTAAATTCAAACATTTCTTGAAATATGGAGGGGTAGTATCAACACGCTTTAGTTTCACAAAAGTAAAAGGGAGAAATCACCGAACGCAGCTGTCTCTCGCTGACGTGATAGAAGCAATATCTTTATTTATCCTTTTCGAAATTCCGATTTCACCATCATAATCAATAACGAAATGTTTATTTCTAACAACGTAATGTTTATCTCCAACAACGTAATGTTTATCTCCTACAACGTAATGTATATCTCCAACAACGTAATGTTTATATCCTACAACGTAATGTTTATCTCCAACAACGTAATGTTTATCTTCAACAACGTAACGTTTATCTCACACAACGTAATGTATATCTTCAACAACGTAATGTTTATCTCCTACAACGTAATGTTTATCTTCAACAACGTAATGTTTATCTCCAACAACGTAATGTTTATCTTCAACAACGTAATGTTTATCTCCAACAACGTAATGTTTATCTCCTACAACGTAATGTATATCTCCAACAACGTAATGTTTATATCCTACAACGTAATGTTTATCTCCAACAACGTAATGTTTATCTTCAACAACGTAACGTTTATCTCACACAACGTAATGTATATCTTCAACAACGTAATGTTTACCTCCAACAACGTAATGTTTATCTCCAACAACGTAATGTTTATCTCCTACAACGTAATGTTTATCTTCAACAACGTAATGTTGGTCTCCAACAATTGGGTACAGCAGCTACAGGCAAAATTTCTCAAAATTGGTTTCTTACATTTACCTCAAATTAATTCGACTAATAGCTAACCCTACAACTGGGTCCGGCGGAGGCAGCTGAAGTGAACAGCTGATGGGCTTAGCGATCCCACCGTACCTCTAGCTCATACTGCTCTCACTCATCTACTCAAGCACACACACACACACACACACACACACACACACACACACACACACACACACACACACACACACACACACACACACACACACACACACACACACACACACACTATTCTCCATAGCTTGGCTAACTCTGAAGAGCTGATGGAATGAATGACACCGGCCTAATGGTATATCAAACGGAGACCTGTAAGACCTGGCGACTTCCCAGTGTACTTCAGCTTTACCCATGCATGCAGGGCTCTGTATGGACGGACATCACTTCCTCAGCTACTTATTGGTGTTGGCCACAAGTAAGAAAGTAAATTAGAATGAACAAGATCACATCGTACAACAGAAAGTTAACCAAATTGTGCAAAACCTCCGAGGGTCAGGAGAGAGAAAAATTGAAAGGGAATTAGCAGAACAAGCGTCTGCAAGTACCTCAATAATGAAGTGGGAAATCACCAATTAGAAGGTGGGGGGCATTACGCACCTTGAATCCTTCGCAAATCCTGGACTTTACGAAGAGACTAGGACCGGGGAAGGAACACGGAAAGGGGCCACAACAGATCTACAAAGCTCGCAGAGCGACAGTAATCCTGAAGTTGGATAAGGCTGTTCGTTGAACTGCTCAAGTTTTATTTCAAATTTAGGTCATCGCCATGTATGATCAAAATTTGAAGAAATGATTTTGAAAAATTTGGCCTACATATAGTGCCCACTCCAGATCTTTTTATGGGTATCTACGTATCGTTTTGGTAATATTAATCATAACTTGTCAATGTATAAGTTAATGAAAATTATTTAGGGAGAACATTAATTCGTTATTTTTTTGAGGCATTTATCGCTCTATAACAATAAAATACAGTATTTAATAAAACAAATTGGAATGCTTTTAGCGCTATTGTGCTCTGTTTTGCTCTATTTCGGAAATGTTTATTTACTTTTTCCACATTTGTTTTCTTAATGTCAATACTTTATACCAGTTAGACTAATGAGGACCAGACAGACATTGGCGTTGACAGAAAGGAAGAAGCTTACTTACAGGTCGAACCTACGACCATGAGGTGCGCAAATTCACAGACGCAGTAAACTTACCGATGCCTTAACCGCCACGATCACGTCGCCTCAGTTCTTTTGTCACGTGCAACAGCTATGATAGAATTTATTTATTATACTGAACAGCATACAGCGTATAACAGCTGTGTCAGAATACATTATTTTATTGAGCAGCTTATAACAGCTGTGATAAAATACATTATATTGAGCAGCATATAGCTTTTAAAAGCTGTGGTAGAATACACTATAGTGAGCGGCATATAGCTTTTAAAAGCTGTGATAGAATACATTATATTGAGCAGCATACAGATTTTAAAAGCTGTGATAGAATACATTATATTGAGCAGCATATAGCTTTTAAAAGCTGTGATAGAATACATTATACTGAGCAGCATATAGCTTTTAAAAGCTGTGGTAGAATACACTATAGTGAGCGGCATATAGCTTTTAAAAGCTGTGATAGAATACATTATATTGAGCAGCATACAGATTTTAAAAGCTGTGATAGAATACATTATATTGAGCAGCATATAGCTTTTAAAAGCTGTGATAGAATACATATTTATTGAGCAGCATACAGATTTTAAAAGCTGTGATAGAATACATTATATTGAGCAGCATATAGCTTTTAAAAGCTGTGATAGAATACATTATACTGAGCAGCATATAGCTTTTAAAAGCTGTGGTAGAATACACTATAGTGAGCGGCATATAGCTTTTAAAAGCTGTGGTAGAATACACTATAGTGAGCGGCATATAGCTTTTAAAAGCTGTGATAGAATACATTATACTGAGCAGCATATAGCTTTTAAAAGCTGTGGTAGAATACACTATAGTGAGCGGCATATAGCTTTTAAAAGCTGTGATAGAATACATTATATTGAGCAGCATACAGATTTTAAAAGCTGTGATAGAATACATTATATTGAGCAGCATATAGCTTTTAAAAGCTGTGATAGAATACATTATATTGAGCAGCATACAGATTTTAAAAGCTGTGATAGAATACATTATATTGAGCAGCATACAGATTTTAAAAGCTGTGATAGAATACATTATATTGAGCAGCATATAGCTTTTAAAAGCTGTGATAAAATACATTTCATATATTGAGCAGCATATAGCTTTTAAAAGCTGTGATAGAATACATTTCTTATATTGAGCAGCATATAGCTTTTAAAAGCTGTGATAGAATACATTATATTGAGCAGCATACAGATTTTAAAAGCTGTGATATAATACATTATATTGAGTAGCATATAGCTTTTAAAAGCTGTGATAAAATACATTTCATATATTGAGCAGCATATAGCTTTTAAAAGCTGTGATAGAATACATTTCTTATATTGAGCAACATATAGCTTTTAAAAGCTGTGATAGAATACCTTTCTTATATTGAACAGCATATAGCTTGTAACAGCTGTTACAGAATGTGAACAGCATACAAACGAAATAAAACTATAAAACTGAAACTAAAACTAAAACACTGTCAACAGATCTAGATTGATTGCACGAATGCTAGAAGCGCATTAAAAATAATAATTGGAAGATGAATGGTAAGATACGGGCAAAGGCCTGCATTGCTTGATCCAAAGCGACAGAGTTCCCCCAAGCGTTAAACCTTATAATAACGCAGGCCAATTTGTGAAGGGTTTTTTAACCCAAGGCGCACAGATTGGATAATGCAAGCTTTGTACTTCTTCCTGTAATGATTGCGTGATTGATTCAGCAATAGGGGTAACCAACCCCCTCTCCACCCTCCATGTCTCATACTGGTTTAGTGGTTCGGAATGTATACGGTTTATCTGGAATGAGGGTTCCATTTATTTGTTTGCGGCTCGTATACGAAATAAATTGAATTTAAAAGTATTTTACAAATAACAGTGAGCAGATTAAGCATTATAAATATTAAATGATCACGCACGCAGCTGTCTCGCTGACGTGGTGGAAGAGAATTTCCAACAACAACAGTTCTTATTTTAAACATTTTAAAAAATGTCATAATCAGCATTAGATTTTTTTTTTTTTTTTGGTTTTATGGCGAAAAGCACATTGAGGCTATTAATCACCTAATCAGCATTCGAATCTGCATATAGTAGCATTTCAAATTATACTGTAAATATCACCAGTTTCGGTTCGTATTTTCAATGTTAATTTCAAAATTCCAAATGCTAATTTATGCAGATTTTGGAGCTGATTAAGGTGGTGAAATACCATTTTCAAGAAAACGACCTCCTTCAAAAAGTGATCTATGGGTCAGACTGGGGCTCATTTTCCAATGAAAATCTGCCAATAACAGAAATAGAAAATGTTGTCTTTTTCTCCAATTGTTTGTAGGTAAAGTTTTCCCCCGAATTTCCATTGGAAAATTAAACTAACGGCCATCATGGTAAGATCCAGGCCCGGAACCTTGGAAAAAGCACCGATCCTGACTTCTAGATCACTTTTTCAGGGGTCGTTAAAATTTGTTTATAAAAATATCCGAGTCGATAAAAACTTGACACAAAAAAACCGATATAGTAATAGGTTGGAAGACTTCGTTAACCAGCAAAATTTCTCTCAACAGTTTCAAAATGGCCGTTTAAAGGCTTTAACAAAAGCGTTACTTAAATGTATTTGAAAATACGATTTCACCGTCGTAATCAGCGTTGGAGAACTGCGTAAATCAGCGTTTTTAATTTGAAAATCCCGTTCAAATTGACGACGGTCAGGGTTCATTTTCGGTTTTTATAATACAATTTGAAAGTTTAAAACGTTTCAAAAATGGTTAGGTGAAGAAATTCGTTCGCATCACGTCAGCGAGACAGCTGCGTGCAGCGATCGTAATGTTTTCAAGCAATTTGTAATTTCTCTAAACCTTTACAACTGTTTTTAAATTTTTTCTTCCACCATGTCAGCCACATTTAAGATCTTACTTCTAAAAATGAAAACAGAGTTGTATTTATCTTGCTCGACAAACACTTTGCTGCTAGTTATTCCACGAACTAAGTTCTTTTTCCATAAATGTGATTTACCTCTTCTGTTTACTTATCTTTGCAGGAAGTATTATGTGTTTACTGTAATTGCACTTATGTATATTTAAACTTCTTGGCTGTTTTTGTAATCGATATTATTTAAACTCTTCCTCTTCCTGAACTACTTCCGGTTTGGTTCGTTTGTTGTTTCTTGCGGTTACCTTATTCATCCTGTATTGTTGAAGGAAAACTTGCATGTTTATTTTCTGCTTAGCGAGTTTAAAAGCGTCTCTACGTTGCTTAGTTTTGAATTTATAGGTTAGGAATAAGAATATGATCGTTTAACTTCAACATTTTATACCCAAGAAACCTTTCCTCCCCTCTACTGTAAATTCCGCTTGAAAAAATTATTTTAAATCTCACTTAAACATTTATAATTAAACGTACTTTGAAAACATCAATACTTTGGAATAAATTTCCTGTGCGTTTTTATATACACGCAGGTTGCCAAGTTTGTTGAAACCAGGCGTAGCAATAAGTTAATAATTTATTTTAAAAGTAGACTGTATAGTTTGAAATAATGCCAATACTATTCAGCATACAGCCGCCTCGGTGTCCTAGTGGATAGCGTACTAGGCTTTCACCCCGAGGACCCGGGTTCGATTCTCGGCCAGGGCTTGGCATTTTCATACGCTATAAATCATCCTATCGTCTGCATTAGCCCAAGTGTGCACAATAGCCGGACGTTAAACACAAAAAAAAACTATTCAGCATACATTAATGCGAATAGACAAATGAGTAGAGTCTCGATTAACCGTCATCTTTATTCTGTTTTTAGACATTTTTAAACAGTCTTTCATAGTAAATAAATTGTAATAATTATAAAAGTAACCTTCTAGACAAAACAAAACATCGTAACTGGAAAATAAAAGATCCTATAATTTAGTGGAATTAGAAACACTTCAAGTAGTGTCAAAAAATTCCTACAGAGTGCGTGCATGTTTCTGTTGAAAGATAAACGTACACTATTTACGTTAATACCATTCAGCGTATAAGTCGGTCACGTAACAGTCACGTGATTGCGTGGAGCGCAACGCTGCTCTCGCGAATGTACGTGAATACTTGTCAAAAGGTTCAGAACGGATAATTTACTGTTTTTTTTTTTTGTTTTTTTAAGGCGAAAAGCACATCGAGGCTATTATCGCCTCCCTAAATGTAAGTGTGAGTGCAAAGTGTTCAAGTCGTAAATGTAGTGTTGTAAGTGTAAATGGGTGTTAGACTCGGGTACCGCGAGGGACGTCTTTTTATAGCTGTATCTCACTAGCCGTATCTCATTAGGTGCAGCTAGTGTGCACCCCCTGCGAGGTAATAATTTACTGTATTAAAGACCTTGTATGTAAATACATATTTAGAGTTGAATACAAAATAATAATAATAAAAACATTCTTTACTATACACAGAGTACATTATGTTATTTTTATTGACTGCCGAATTACGGGTTGCCTCTGTTATCCGTCACCCTAACGGTCCTGAGGATGGCGGTTAATCGAGACTGTACTGTGTACCTTTTTTAAAAGTTGTATTTGTTTAACAACTGTTCAATATTTTCAAAACATGAAAAACACAAAAAAATATTGAAGTCAAAAGCCTATTCCGGGTAATAACTTCGCATTTCGGGAACGTTCGTTGTCCAGGTCGATCGTAACATTTTCTTTTTATGAAACTATTTTTATAAAACTTTTACGGAAATTGAATTTATTCACTATTTCGATATTTTTCAAGTGTTTACCAATCGGACAAACAATAAATTCAACTAAATGTAACTACTTTAGTTTTCTTAAAGTATCACACGAATTTAGTACAAAACAAGACAGTTTTTAGTGATCTTTAACGATAAATTATTACTTTTAATGATACCATTAATCCTGCTGCAGGATTAATCCCTTAATCCCTTCCTTCGACTTAGAACAACATTTCTCACTCCTCTACCCACCCCACCCCTCGCTGCAAAACCTACATTAGAATCTGCAGTAAAGAAAAGGGGAAGGGTATATTACAATACAGCAGGCCTATAGGAGATTCACCGATGTGAAGGGAAATTTGGAACAGTCGAAATAAAAGTTACATAATATATCAACTCCAGTTGCCAAGTGTCTGAACACAAATTTAGCAACAAAAACACAAGTCAGATGCGCAGGCTTATGTTGAAATACTTAATCACGGCACGCAACTGTCTCGCTTTATGGAAATTTCCAAAAAGTATTTTTCTTTACGTTAACTATTTTTAAAATTCCGGTTTCACCATCACAATCAGCACTGAAAACTGAATATACCGGCGTTTTAATCTCTCCAACTGCATTGAAAATAAGAAAATGAACCTGACCGCTGTCAAATTAAAACCTTAATTCCAACGTATTTTGGAAATTCAAAAACGCTAATTTATGCAGTTTTAGTGCTGATTACGACGGTGAAATACGATTAAAAAAAAATTAAGACAAAAAACGTTACGCATTTTTAAAGAATTTAAAGTATCACACGAATTTAGTACAAAACAAGACAGTTTTTAGTGATCTTTAACGATAAATTATTACTTTTAATGATACCATTAATACTGCTGCAGGATTAATCCCTGCAGGAGTAATCAAAAAATGGCCGCCATTTTGAAATTATTGTACGAATTTTACTGGCTAAATAACGCGTTTTGAGCTGTTAGTGAAATCGATTTCTGCGCCAAATTTGAATCGAATCGGACTGAAACTGCGAACGTGAGAGTGCTCAAAAAGTGCGATCGGTGCTCATTTTAATGTTCCGGGACTGGGCCATATCGTGATGGCTGCTCTAATGGCCTCGTGATAGCTTTATTCAAGGACAGAAAAATTAATATTCCCCGCAGAGGGTGCAAACACAGTACAGTCTCGATTAACTGCCATTCTCAGGACCGTTAGGGTGACGGATAACAGAGGCAACCCGTAATTCGGCAGTCAATAAAAATAACATAATGTACTCTGTGTATAGTAAAGAATGTTTTTATTATTATTATTTTGTATTCAACTGTAAATATGTATTTAAATACAAGGTCTTTAATACAGTAAATTATTACCTCGCAGGGGTTGCAGACTAGCTGCACCTATTGAGAGGATTTAGACGTCCCTCGCTGTTCCCGAGTCTAACACACTCTTATACCAACAACACTACACTTACGACTTTAACACTTTACACTCACACTTACATTTAGGGAGGCGATAATAGCCTGAATGTGCTTTTCGCCTTAAAATAATTAAAAAAATCTAACGCCATACAGAGCTTATTGTGCAATAAACTGCTTTTTCAAGGTCTACATAAAGGCAATGAACTTCTTCATTCACCGACATCTTCTCTCAATTTGTTACACCGTTCTATAAAACAAATTGTGAGCGAAGCAGCTGCGTGCGCAGACCATTATAAACTCGCGAACAAGTGCGATATTACCTCAATGTTTTTCAGTGTTGCCGTTTAGTGGTCGTACTTAAACAGCTGAGTCCGTATTTTAAAAGCGCCTACGATGAAATGAGAAAACCAAATGGACGAGGAATGCGGAATGAAACCAACAATTACACGGCAGAAGACCTTGGAAGCTCTGAATGCTAAAGATGCATTTAACAGTATGAGCATGTAGTGAGGCTTGTTTATGAATAATAGCATTAACGGTTAAAGAACAAAATGGCGCGTTTAAATAATTACTGCGTGTTAAATTTGTAATAAAAAGTGCAACTTCAACTGACGTGCTGGAAGGTTTGTAGCTGAGGACTATGGGATAATATCTCGTTGACGACATGATGCAAGTACATTATTCTAACAGGTATTGGCATAAATTATATACGTTATGTAAATATATATATACACGAGGTGTGTTCAGAAAGTAACGAGAATTTTAATTTTTTGAACAAAATATTTATTTATTCTTCTACATTGATGTTGTTGCCTTCTAACACACACTTACACCTACAACACTACACTTACGACTTTAACACTTTACTCACACTTACATTTAGGGAGGCAATAATAGCCTCAATGTGCTTTTCTTTTTTTTTTTAAAAAGAAAAATTAATAATCACGGGATGAAAACAACAAACGACTAAATACAGAACAAAAGAATAATTATTGCATTTTACCCAAAACGAAACAGGCTGCATAAGGCGTACAAAAGCAATTATCTCGTATACCGTTATTGTCGGGGGTTACAAGTTTACATCCCCTTACTGTTAACCTGGTCGTTCACGCAAGGGATGCTTCATCATTTGTTTTTACCCTCGACCTTCCCCCTCCCCCCGCCGTAGGAGATGCAGCAAATTACAATAGACTTTAGGGCCACGACTATTCAAACATCTCTGAATTCAGGGAACATCCCCGGACACAATTAACTGCGTTCTTTAGAAACTGTGTTGCTATTAGCGGGGGTGTAATTGCTTTCTGAGGGGACGATATTGAAGCGAGTGATATCTGAAATTAAGTACTCGAGTGTTAGCTGATTAAAACTGCTTTATCGGGGGGGGGGGTGATGTGTAAACAAAGCGATATTAAATACATACGCTACTACTTTATCGGAAGCGACCGAACAAAAAGGTTATCCCTGCCCGCGTCGCGATAACCCACGGCTTCACCCGCTCTCGATCTGCGACGAACTTTACCTGCTGCCTGTTACGCTCGCAGCTAAAATATATATTATAGGATTATGAGGAAATAAAAGTAAACATAACCTTAAAAATTATCGCAAATAAACTGGCAATGTAAACTGTTATCAGCTGTTTTGCGTCTGTTGCATTGTTTATAACACATCTGGAAAGATGTATGTTGTGTTATTTACAAAAAAAGCTTATGACGTTCTTTTTTACCAAAGCATTACTGACTTAAATAATCACGGCACGCAGCTGTCTCGCTGACGTTTTTGGAAGCGAATTCCCATAAGTAATTTTTTTTATACCCTTTTTCTGAAACGCTGATTTCACCTACGTAAAAAAGTTTAAAAATTTACATATATCAGAATTTTAAACTTTCAAATTGCATTGAAAATATAAAAACGAACCATGACCGCCGTCAAATTAAATTTCTACAAATTTTTAAAATTCAGAATGCCTAACTGTTGCAGTGTTTAACGTTGATCACGATGGTGAAAACAAATTTCAAAAATATTAAAGGCAAAAAAGTTTCGTAGTTTCATATACATTTGAAATGACTGCCATTTTGAAACTGTTTAACTAATTTTGCTTTTGTGTCAAGTTTGAATAAAATTCAATTAAAATTGCGAACGTCACCGTGCTAAAACACATTCAATTTTTTGTTTCGTTCAATGTCCATGTCGAAACGCACACGCAGTAATCACGTTTCGAACCAACGATTTTAAGGTGTACAGTTCAGAGAGATCGAATTTACACAAACATCAGATCACGATCGACGCTCATATCGTGGTCGCGGGTCTTACCATAATGGCAGTTATAATTAGGGCTCGGTCGATGTGGCTAAGCTCCGCTCAGTCTGCTGCGTCTTTGAATTGGACAAGACAAGGTTTTTAGTTCAAGCCGCAGTTACTCCCTTTGTTCGACAAAGTATGTCACAAAAGGGAAAGAAAAACGAATAAAAGGCGTAAGAGTTTAGTATATATAAATATTGCAACTTAAAAAGTAGTATTTTTAGAAAAATATGGTTACGTTTTACAGTACGCCTATACAGTAGAAGTATTAAGAATAATTTTGTGAAACTTTTAACATTAAATAACCTTTAATAAATATTTCACTTGAAATAATTTACTTGTAGACAATTTCGTCTGTAAATATTTTTATTTTCGATTAAATTGATTTTATATTACACATATCCCATCCCTCCCACCCTGACTAATTTTAGATTATATTTTCATCCAATCAATAACAGAATCAACACAGCAGATTAACAACCGCGGCGGAATTGTAAGTAAACACAGAAAAATAGTAACGGCGGTATTAGAAAATGTAAATTAAAAAACATTCTTTATAAAGGAATAACAAAGAGACCGAAGAAAGTAATAAATCAGCTGACACAATACTGTAGCTTTTAAACGCATTTCCGGCGGCCATGAAAATTGTAATATGAAACGTTTTAATGATTAGTATTTCGTATAATAGCCAAATATGGCGGCATTTCTAGTGAAGAAAGAATGTATAACGTCAAGAATGGAGTTTAGAATTTCCACCATGAATACAGAGAGCGGCATTAGCTGAGGCGAAGGAAATACAACCTTAACTACTAACTGGTACTCTTGTATTTGCTATCGATAAGTAAACTTAACGTGATCAGTTTTAAGTAGTAAAATACCAGAAGATTAAAAAAAACTAATTATGAAAACACACTGTGCTATATTACATAAAACTAGTGAGACCTTTCACAGTTAATGTGAAAAAGAAATTAATAATATACAACAATGTACAGCAAGAAGTTGAACAGCGTTACAGCACAGCACTATAAACTATGAAATATATATGTGGCAATCGTAACTTTGTTGGTACACGAACGAAAAAGAAAAGACGTTACGTCGTTTTTTTTTATTAAATCGCTGTCCTTAACTGAACGTAAAAACTATGAATTCTGTAAATAAAATAATTTGAATTATACCATTTACTGGTATTTAATTACTATAGTACACTAATCTTAAATTCAGTACTTGTATTTTAAGATTACTGTACTTCGTAAGTAAAGTCGTTGAAAAACCACGTAGGCCTATTATTTCTTGTCAATATGAACGTCTGTTAAAGCAGACGTTATAGTTACATTTAATACTTGTATGATCTGTTAATAAAACAATGTCATTCATTAAATTTGGGTTATTTAATACAATACGCCTTACTTTGTTCTATTTTCGTATTTAAAACTATAAACTATAAAAGTAATAAATGAATTCTAAAATTGTACATTATTAAAATATTTACAAACGGGACCTAGCTGTAACCAGATTTAAAAACTGATTCGTTCAATAATCGCGATAAAGAATTATTTAATTCTATGATACAGTAATAATGTAAATATTACTATCAACGGTATCAGCTGTTTTGGTACACACACACAATTATTTGTCACCTGTGCCTGCATTGTGGTGCACTCTCACGGGGACATTTTATACTGTTCCTGGAATTTTGTTTACAGAACTTTTATCGTTTTTAAGCCTGTTTTATTTTATCGTAAAGCCTTAAAATGGACAAAGTATAAAGCGTGAAAGTCACCTGGTGTTCTGAGGCACCCTGTATATGTAGTTTTATTTTTGGTACTTAACCGATCGGAATGCTTAGCGTAATAAAAGATGAAAGATGTTATAAACAGTGATTTTTTTTTGATATTCTTGAAATGTGCCAATGATGTTTTACAGAGCAGTGTATAGGCAACTGTTAGAATTAATACATCTTTAGAAGTTATAACTATATTTACTGTTATTATTACTGTTCATTCGTATATTTGCTATCATTTGTGTACACGGAAGCAATATAGAGCATTCTGTAAGTGTGGATAAACCCTTGTTCTCAAGGTAACTTAAAACATAAGCCCAGATGTTAATACAGTGTATAAAAACTAAGAATAAACACAGACCAGGGGCGCCATTTGGGGGCTGGGCTGACCAAGATTTAGGAAACATTCAAAACTTTCATTTGTAATTTTAAACATAGGTTACCTGCAGTATTGATTTTTCAAAGTACTTAATCTACAATACAAATCTAATGCTTAAAACTTTCAAAATTAAATAACTTCTAACGGATATGCCCACTCTAAATAATATGGAAGTAATTTAGGCCTACTTGAGGACAATTTCTTCTGTAAATATTTTTTATTTACGCTTTAAGTTGACCTTATAAAAGTAAAATTACTTGTACCGCCAATATTTTCGTTCTGCCATTACAATATTGCTGATAGAAAACCCCCCCTTTACGACCCCCCCCATTGGCTGGCATTTCAACCCCTGTACCCTTTAAATGCAATATATAATTCTGCAGTACTTGCCCCCTCCCAACGACAAGGTCAGTCGAGGCCCCCTTTACGACCCCTCCCATTGGCTGGCATTTCAACCCCTGTCCCCTTCCAAAGCAATATAGAATTCTGCAGTACTTGCCCCTCCCAACGACAAGGTCAGTCGAGGCCCCCTTTACGACCCCCTCCCATTGGCTGGCATTTCAACCCCTGTCCCCTTCCAATGCAATATAGAATTCTGCAGTACTTGCCCCCTCCCAACGACAAGGTCAGTCGAGGCCCCCCTTTACGACCCCCTCCCATTGGCTGGCATTTCAACCCCTGTCCCCTTCCAATGCAATATAGAATTCTGCAGTACTTGCCCCCCTCCCAACGACAACGTCAGTCGAGACCCCTTTACGACCCCCTCCCATTGGCTGGAATTTCAACCCTTGTCCCCTTCCAATTCAATATAGAATTCTGCAATACTTGCCCCCTCCCAACGACAAGGTCAGTCGAGTCCCCCTTTACGACCCCCCATTGGCTAGAATTTCAACCCTTGTCCCCTTCCAATTCAATATAGAATTCTGCAATACTTGCCCCCCTCCCAACGACAAGGTCAGTCGAGGCCCCCCTTTACGACCCCCTCCTATTGGCTGGCATTTCAACCCCTGTCCCCTTCCAATGCAATATAGAATTCTGAGGTACTTGCCCCCTCACAACGACAAGGTCAGTCGAGGCCCCCCTTTACGACCCCCTCCTACTGGCTGGCATTTCAACCCCTGTCCCCTTCCAAAGCAATATAGAATTCTGCAGTACTTGCCCCCTCCCAACGACAAGGTCAGTCGAGGCCCCCCTTTACGACTCCCCCATTGGCTGGCATTTCAACCCCTGTCCCCTTCCAATGCAATATAGAATTCTGCAGTACTTGCCCCCTCCCAACGACAAGGTCAGTCGAGGCCCCCCTTTACGACTCCCCCATTGGCTGGCATTTCAACCCCTGTCCCCTTCCAATGCAATATAGAATTCTGCAATACTTGCCCCCTCACAACGACAAGGTCAGTCGGGGCTCCTGACTCTGGTAAACATGTGGAAGTGTGTGACTGGCCGACTGAAGTGAAAACTGGATGTAATCACATAGGTTCCAATTATTCAGGTTATAACAATTTTGAAGGCTGGGCAGGGCATGTACTTCAATGGCGTTATAGGTTAGATAAGTAACCTATATTTACTTTTACGGAATTAGAATCTGAAAACGTTTCAATACGTTTCAAAATTACCAGCTGATCACAATGAACGAATCGTTGAAATGATAAAACATAACCTTACAAAGCAGTTTATAAGTTAGCCGCTAGGAGCGTTCTTGTCAGCTTTTAATATACCCACAAACCTCAGAGTTGGCAGAAATCCTGTACCGGCGTTAAACCATATTATTTCCAAGGCGATAAATACGAGTATTATTCAGCGCAACAGACATCCTTGAACCGAGAAGACAATAACAAAATTGAGTTAAATCAGCTATCAGGGGGCGGGGAGACAAAGTAGTATATATATAATAAAAGTTGTCAGTTCCTTCCTGGTGGTGTTTACGCATGCGTGTAATATAATGGACTCGCTGCTTCCAAAACTTAGTCTGAAACTGGAATAAATTTCACAGCCTCTTTTATAAAGACGTTTTAGGATTTCTTCTGTACTATATCGAATAAATGTTAAATTATTTTGTTAGTAAATGTCTGTTCGATTTGGGAAAGTAACTAAGTGTTGTTAAATATACCTAAAAAAACGAAACAGTTTTGTTAAATATACCTAACCTAGCCGCCTCGGTGGCCTAGTTCATAGCGTACTGAGCTTTCACCCCGAGGACCCGGGTTCGATTCCCGGCCAGGGCTTGGCATTTTCATACGCTATAAATCATCCCATCGTCTGCATTAGCCCACAATAGTCGGACGTTAAACACAAAAAAAACCTAACCTTTTTTTGCTGATTAACGCCTATATTTTATTGCAATTAAGATTAAGTAGATCTTAATTAACATTGTCATTAACGAAAAAGGAAAATCTTACGAAAGTAACTACAGTCTCGAACCTATGACCTTGAGGTCGCAGTAGACTGTGATGCCTCCACTACTTCGGACAAGCCAGCCCTACACTGTACGAAACATGTATAGCATTTTCATTTTTTATGAAAAAAATCCTTGAAAATTAACAAAAATATAG
This sequence comes from Callitettix versicolor, assembly GCA_022606455.1. Lineage (NCBI taxonomy): Eukaryota > Metazoa > Arthropoda > Insecta > Hemiptera > Cercopidae > Callitettix > Callitettix versicolor. The sequence goes on along the minus strand of CM040183.1, from coordinate 90,270,467 downwards.
GATTTTTCAACTTTGCTTTTTGACTAACGTGTTTTTTTTCGTATTTGGGCAAAATTAATGAACAGATTGTTTGGAAAGTGGCGCAACCTTATAGGGAAACGAAAAAGTTACTTTATTCTACGAGTTAGTTACAAAAAACTGTAAAAAGTGGGCTCCGTTACGCGATGCACACAACTGAATACGACGTTGCATGTTCTTAAACACACGTTGTAACGTTTGTTGAGGAATTGCAGCAACACATCGTTCGGTTTGTCCTTGCAATTCGGGAACGGTGCGAGGATGCGTTCTGTAAGCAGCACCCGTTGGAAACTAAAATTTTCCAACGCTGATTACGATGGTGAAGTTAGATTTTCAAAAATCTTAAGAATTTAAAGAAATTAATAATTTTTCTTATTATTAATTTCAAAATTTGAATATAAATTTCGAATATTTCAAATAATATTAATAATAATTTGAAAATAATTATTATTTTCAAAGAAATTAATAATTTTAAATAACGGCCATTTTGAAACTGTTTAGCGGATGTTACTAACAAACGTACCCGAGCTACTACCAAAATTTTCGTTGGATTAAAACTGCAAGCGTGAGCGCGCTAATGGATGTATAAAAATGTTAACGATCCTTCTAAAAGTGATCTAGAGGTCAGTCAGAGTCTCGGGTGTGGGTTTTTACTATGATGGCCGCTCAGATTGTTTACAATGATAACATGTTTCACTAATTGCCAACTTATCAATTGAAGGGAGCATGCACTGCTATTAGTTCAATAATAGCAAACGTTTTTTTACAAGATTCAAATGATTAAACTGAACAAATTAGAAGTAGATTATCACCGTCACGGCTCTACAGTACTGAAACATTACATGGCCTCTAACACGTAAACAATTCTAATTTTATCATTTCAAATCTAAATTGAATTCGTCGAAATTATTTGTATAAATGCCGGCCAAATTAATCTGCATTGAATATAAAGCCTTTATTAATGAAATACAATTGGTTTTATTAAAACAACTCGGTATTTTTCATTTAAACTTATCTAATATGGCGAACAGTACCGACGTAATAATGTATTCAGCCGTAATTGGGATTTCATGTTTTTGAAACCGCAGACGTCTTTTGAAGTCGGTCAGGTTAGAGCGGTAATCACGAGATATATTAGCATATCATAGATCAACAAATAAGTAAGACGAGGCCAGTGGTCACCGCGTGACAGGCAGGGATAATGCGCTCTGTACTGCAATATGGGCTGACCTAAAACTGCGAATAATGCGGTGCACTTAAATAAACTTATTTTATGTTGTTTAACTTGCTGCCCTCCCCCGCATACATTACTCTGTGTGTGTGTGTGTGTGTGTGTGTGTGTGTGTGTGTGTGTGTGTGTGTGTGTGTGTGTGTGTGTGTGTGTCCGCGCACACATTCAATGCGCGCGCTTGCGTGTGGGGGCGCATGTGTGCGTGAGTAGGTGCGTGCCTGGTGTGTGTGTCTGTGTGTGTGTGCGTGTGTTTCTGTGCGCGCGTGTGAATGTGCTGTGAGTGTGTTTCTGTGTGCGCTTGTGAATGTGCGTGTGAGTGTGTGTACACGCGTTAGTGCGTGCGTGGCTGGTGTGTGTGTGTGTGTGTGTGTATGCGCGCGCGCGAGTGCGTGTGAATGTGTGTGTGTGTGTGTGTGTGTGTGTCCGCGCACACATTCAATTCGCGCGCTTGCGTGTGGGGGCGCATATGTGCTTGAGTAGGTGCGTGCCTGGTGTGTGTGTGTCTGTGTCTGTGTGCGTGTGTTTCTGTGCGCGCGTGTGAATGTGCGTGTGAGTGTGTGTGCACGCGTTAGTGCGTGCGTGGCTGGTGTGTGTGTGTGTATGCGCGCGCGCGAGTGCGTGTGAATGTGCGTTCGTTTGTGTGTGTGTGTGTGTGTGTGTGTGTGTGTGTGTGTGTGTGTGCGTGCGTGCGTGCCTGGTGTGTGTGTGTGTGTGTGTGTGTGTGTGTGTGCACGCGTTAGTGCGTGCGTGTCTGGTGAATGTGTGAGAGAGAGTGTGAATGCGCGCGTGCGTTCGTTCGTTCGCGTGCGTGTCTGGTGTGTGTGTGTGTGTATGTGTGTGAATGTGTGTGAGTGTGTGTGTGTGTGTGTGTGTGTGTGTGTGTGTGTGTGTGTGTGTGTGTGTGTGTGTACGAGAATCGGCACGCAAGTTTGATTTGCCCATATCTAAAACCATCTTTTTTTTTAAAAATAACTTATTGAATCGTATTCTCTGTTTAAAAAAATGTTAAACACCTAAACTTCTTGAAATCGATTTTAAAATTTGATGAAATATTATTCTCAAATCTAATCTATTTTACAGGGTGTCCAAATGCGACGCAGCCTTACGGAACAGTGTGTTTGCTTTTACGTTGAACAAAGAAAACTATTTACTTTCAATTTACGAGGCATATTTTCAACAGCTGTTACTGGTTTGTTTAATGTTCGTTTCAGCGGTACAGCGTGTTTACATAAACAAAACAATTCTGTGTCAGTTGAAAAATGGTTTACACATTGCAGTCGAGGATGTTGATTGTCACCCAGTAGAATACCCGGAATGCATTGGTATCGTGCACCAAACATACCCACCGTCGTTGGTGCAGACCAGCTAGGACAGTGTTACGTCTGATACAGCCGTTGGTGCAGACCAGCTAGGACAGTGTTACGGCTGATACAGCCGTTGGTGCAGACCAGCTAGGACAGTGTTACGGCTGATACAGCCGTTGGTGCAGACCAGCTAGGACAGTGTTACGGCTCATACAGCCGTTGGTGCAGACCAGCTAGGACAGTGTTACGGCTGATACAGCCGTTGGTGCAGACCAGCTAGGACAGTGTTACGGCTCATACAGCCGTTGGTGCAGACCAGCTAGGACAGTGTTACGGCTGATACAGCCGTTGGTGCAGACCAGCTAGGACAGTGTTACGGCTGATACAGCCGTTGGTGCAGACCAGCTAGGACAGTGTTACGGCTCATACAGCCGTTGGTGCAGACCAGCTAGGACAGTGTTACGGCTGATACAGCCGTTGGTGCAGACCAGCTAGGACAGTGTTACGGCTCATACAGCCGTTGGTGCAGACCAGCTAGGACAGTGTTACGGCTCATACAGCCAACATGACTTCCTTGGAACGATGTTTTTAAAGGGCTTATGGTTCCTCGGTCCCCCGATTTATCGCCAGCTGACTTTTTCTTGTGTGGACACCTTAAGGACGCTGTTTACAGAACGCATCCTCGCACCGTTCCCGAATTGCAAGGACAAACCGAACAATGTGTTGCTGCAATTCCTCAACAAACGTTACAACGTGTGTTTAAGAACATGCAACGTCGTATCAGTTGGGTCAAACGCATAACGAAGCCCTTTTTACAGTTTTTTGTAACTAACTCGTAGAATAAAGTAACTTTTTCGTTTCCCCATAAGGTTGCGCCACTTTCCAAACAATCTGTTCATTAATTTTGCCCAAATACGAAAAAAAACACGTTAGTCAAAAAGCAAAGTTGAAAAATCCTATATTTTTGTTAATTTTCAAGGATTTTTTTCATAAAAAATGAAAATGCTATACATGTTTCGTACAGTGTAGGGCTGGCTTGTCCGAAGTAGCGGAGGCATCACAGTCTACTGCGACCTCAAGGTCATAGGTTCGAGACTGTAGTTACTTTCGTAAGATTTTCCTTTTTCGCTAACGACAATGTCCTTGATCTACTTATTCTTAATTGCAATAAAATATAGGCGTTAATCACCAAAAAAAGGTTAGGTTTTTTTTTGTGTTTAACGTCCGACTATTGTGTACATTTGGGCTAATGCAGACGATGGGATGATTTATAGCGTATGGAAATGCCAAGCCCTGGCCGGGAATCGAACCCGGGTCCTGGGGGTGAGAGCTTATACATAGGGGGAGAGACTCTAGATACATAGTCCGGAATGTAACGACGTACGAGTCGCGTGTGTAGCTTGGCCAAGCCGAATTTCATGACGAATATTTTAAACGTGTAATTGTGCTCAGTGTTTGTGATGTATGTTTTAATGTTTTGTTTGACTTTGTGACGACCTCGACAGAGGGATTTAACATTTTGTATAACGGCCTGAAGATGAAACGATAGTTTTGAAACCGCGGTAGCCTTTACGAGATGAGTGGATAGACTATTGACGGGAAGAATAGATCATAATCCTAATTACTTGAATATGTGGTCCGGTGGCTATGTTACAATAATGTAAAAATTTCAATCATCGATTATTTATATTTCGCTCGTATAGGTATATTTACATTTTTTCTCATTAAATAATATTTATAAACAAAATATGTTTATTGTATTGATAATTTCTACTGTAACATCATTTAACAACCTATTATTATCTTAAATTATTAAAACAACAACTATTGTCATCAAAATAGCTCCAAAACATGCTCAATCGACTTACATGCTACGGAGGGGGAGGGATATAAACAAAATTGGACCAATATGGTTTCTGGCAACTCCCGATATATTAATCTACAAGCTTGTCTGAGCGTGACTCAATTAATAGAATGCGGTCCTCATATTTTGCATACTCAAGTCTATACAGCTCCCGATCTAACGTCATCGAACAAATAGCTTCTAGCTTCTAACAACAGTATAACACGGATATTGAAAAGCATCAACAAGGCAAACTTCAAGTTTATTCAAGAAGCACTCCGAATACAGAAAATCCATTAAAAAAATTCACTCAACTTTTACCTACGAAAATGAAACCGGCTTTCTACACTAAGAATTTATCGGAAAGGTTAGGCAATATCGAAGGCAAATATGGACCAGCACACCAATCGGGGGGGGGGGTGTACAAATTGAAATGCAACGATTGTGACTCAGGGCAAACAGGTAGAAGTTTTAATAAAGGGTTGTATACAGGGTCGGACTGAATCGCTTTTTGCTACACAACTGTAGTTCTGATTTGAAAAAGATACGCCATTCTTCAATACAAATGGTTACGGTTAAACCTGTAAAATTTTGAAATCTTAAAATGCGGTGACAATATTTATTACATGCCTCTGATTATTTTTCATTTCACGTCATATACATATTAGCTTCGTATCCTGATTCGCGTTGTCATTTATTTACCACTAATACACTGTACTCAAAGATCCTTAACACCCGTTTTCTACCTGATTAAGTGCTAGCAGTTCCTAAAATGATAACCCTCAAGAGAGCTTTGCGAGCGCTCGCTGCTGGTGGCATCTTGCGGCAGAGTATTCAACTACAGTTAAATAGATAATAGTACTGTCTATTTTCCCGAACGTCTTCGCCACAAGTTTGCAGCGTTCATAGCGGCAGACAGTCCAACTACTTGGACTTTAGCCGCTGATATCGAGGACGCTTTTAATAGTGGCTGTACTAGTCCGTTTACAATACCGGTAGTGGGTAATACAGATCTAAAACTGTGTTTTTACTAATAAAACTAAATTTGTGTGTTACGGAGTTTTTGAAATTCGGTACGAAGGTATATTGCATAAAGCCAAAACGACGAGTGTTTGGCCCACTATTTATTTCTGTTTCGAAATGGCGGTCACTGATTTAACGATAACTACTGATCATTTACTGTACTAATGGCTGATCGGCGAGATCTATCGTAATGTCGACCTCTTCGTGGAGAAAGGGCAAAAAATGTTCCGATAACGTCGATGCAGTAATATTTTTTTTAAATATCACTTTGCCGTTTAAAATGGCGGAAAAGTGACTAGCGCTATCGTGCAGCGGTGGCCAGGCAATATACTGCGAGGTTTGCTGTCCTTTGAACTGGTATTTGTGAAAAATAAAAGAACGAATACATATTATGCAGCTGATAGCTTTAGTGTTTGTATCGAGTTGTAAATAATTAGCGAGGGACCGCGTTGTGAGCCACGAACCATTAGCTGATCGCAATCCACCGCATGTAAAACCACATTCACTGCGACCACCCTCTCCAATCCCGACTTTTACAATATGGCTGCCATATTTATGACTACTATTGTTGTATATTTCGTGTAAAATATGGCGCTAATCCTTATATCCGGTAGGCTTATTGTTAACAGCTAGAAAATCTACGGCGTATACAAATTTTAAATTTAACTTCAAAGACCAGTAGCATTTTTAATATAATTTGATCACATGAGGGTAGCGTTTTATAATTTTGCAATTTTTTTTGTTATTTTAAGGCGAAAATCACAGTGTGTCCGACTATTGTGCACACGGGCTAATGCAGACGATGGTATGATTTATAGCGTATGAAAATGCCAAGCTCTGGCCGGGAATCGAACCCGGGTCCTCGGTGTGAAAGCCCAGTACGCTATCAACTAGGCCACCGAGGCGGCTCATTAAAGCTATTTATCGCCTCCCTAAATGTAAGTGTGAGTGTAAATTATTAAAGTTGTAAGTGTGTGTTAGACTCGGGTATCGAGAGGGACGTCTGAATCCTCTCAATTGGTGCAGCTAGTCTGCACCCCCTGCGGAGTTGAAAAAAATTAATGTTAAATAAATATTTTGTTTAGAAAAAAAAATCAAAATCAGTTTTACCGTTTTATCCTCAAGTACTAAAAAAAATGTACAATACTTAAGTACGTGTTTCCATAAACACAAATGACGGTAAATGCCCGAATACACAATAATAATGATTACAGCACGCAGCTGTCTCGCTGACGTGATTGAAGCTAATTTCCAAAAATATTTTTCTTTATCTTACAAGATTTTTTGAAAATTTGAAACAGTCAGTATTGAAATATGCATATATTGGCATTTTTCACACAGACATTACGAAAATGAACCCTGACCGCCGTCAAATTCAATTACTTAATTTCAACGGATTTTGAAAATTCAAAACACTAATTTATGCAGTTTTTAACAATGATTACGACGGCGAAATCAAAATTTAAAACCTTACGATTTTTGCTGGGTAACAAAATCGTAAACTTTATTCGTAATACATTTTTTGACTCCTCAAACAATGATCCAGAGGTCAGGATCAATGCTCATTTCAAGGTCCCGGGTATTCAGTCTCGTTTATCACGAAGGACGCTCTAAATAACACCGTCAAATACATACTGTCATTTGTTCTGAACGATTGTACTAGTTCGCAACAAATTCTCCAGAGTGCACCATCGATTCCGACATTACAAACTTTGCGAACAGAATGCGCTGGCGCCGTAATTAAATTTTAATGACAAACACGGCCGTATTTGCATTTACGTGGATCTCGAGTGGTCCATAAACAGTTTCATTAAAACATTTAGTAAACCGTTCACAAATAACTGTTACTTGTGACGATTTGATTAATGGAGGAAAAGGCCTAACAGTAAAACGTACCGTAAAACACAAAAAGGAATGTAGATATAAAATTGTTATAAAAGTGTATAAACGTTGTTGTTTTACGACGCAACTAGATAGAGTTGTTCAGCAATTTTATTCGCGTCGAATTTACAGACTCTCTTTGTTCTGAAACAATTCTACTTTTATTGCACTTTATTTTACTTTTCCTGAAATTGTGTCACGCAAAAAATCGTTCACTATAAAACGATTAAAACACTAATAAAGGTTTATTGCTTTTTTTTGAACCAGTTGCTTAGAGTGATATTATAAATTCCAAATACAGTCATTTATTAATTAGGCCTATTGGTAGAAAAATTTAAAAAAATAACTGTATTTTTACTAGGCCTAAGATTAAGGGGATGAAAATATCTAAACTTTCTGAAACCTTACAGTAATGTGTAATAATATACCAAAAGATTTAAATATACAGAAAATATTATTGTATTTAATGAAAGTACTGATTCTGAGGTCTTTTAATGTAATAATTGTACGTAGTTCTTTAAATCGCTACTAGATAGCGTTGCCAGTCAAATATACGTGATTTGTTTAAAAAGACAGTAAAAACACCTTTTACAGTAATTATTCAATGACGAATACAAATAGCGGCGTTTGTACTGAAACCACATATTTATAGAGACTATACGATAGGCGTATTTTATTTAAATTTGTATTATCACGGTTTTAAGCAGTGCGATACAATCGTTTGATGTGTTTTAATACAAAACTGGTTGTCTTAATGGGAAAATACGTTTTATTCTGAACGTTACTGTAGACAGACAAAACGGAAGGACTGAGAACACTCGCCGTATAAACTCAAGGATATCTAACTATATCCTGAGTCCTGTTACTAAGTGTGACATGTGTAAACGTCTACAACCCCTCCTCATCATCCCCCCTATATAATAACAACGGAGGTTGTAAACTAGTCCGGGAAGAGAAACACTCCCTTAAGCTCTCCTAACGGGCGGGGGGGCGAGGGGGGGCGGAGGGTGTCAACAGAGCGACAGGATATCTCGTCATTCGTTACATGTGAGCTACGAAAAGATAGATAATCTAGGCACAGCGATGGCTGTTTTAAAGCGTACCAGATTAAAACAGACATGAAAAATGTCAGGTAATAGAGAAAAGAGCCACCATATAATATATTAAGACTGATAGATACCCTGTGGCGAGGATTTCTCTTGTGTCGTCCTCGCAGATTGATGGTTCTACCGCCGTCTCTCCCCCTTCACCCCTACCCCCTTACCAATTATCTCTCGTTGTTTAAGTCCCAAAAAAAGTTCACGAACAAAACACAACGTTAAAGAATTGTTTTTGAACACGGAAGATTTATTAGTAAAACGGTATCTGCCAACGGTTTTATATATAAATAATTTATTTACTACTTATTTCTAAATACTCTGGTTTATTATTATTTAATGCTTATTACTTTCTCGTTCCTTCACTGAGAAATAATATTGTAATGTTGTAATAATAATATGTTTTTAGAATTCCACAGCCTAGAATCCAAATTCAGTAGAATCTCGATCAACCGCTATTCTCGGGTCCGTTAGGATGACGGATAACAGAAATATACCACCCTACTTTTGGTAGTCGATAAAAAATACCATACTATATTCTGTTTATAGCATAGAATGCTTTATTATTATTATTACTTTGTGGTAAAACTTTCGTGCTTAATCTTTTGACAAGTATTCACATAAAGTACGTGATCGACGTATACGCTGAATGGTATTATCGTAAATAGTGTGAGTTTATCTTTCAACAGAAACATTCACGCACTCTATCGGAATCTGTTGCCATTATTTAAATGTCTCTATGTCATTCCAGTATGTGATATGTTCGTTTACTTTTCGGTTATCAATGTTTGCTTAGGGTAGCAATTACCGTCCCCTATGCTGTAAATAAGTCGTGTCCAGTTACAGTGTTCTGTTTTGTCCAGAAAGTGACTTTTTATTAATTACAAATTATTTACTATGGGAAGACATAACAGAATTAACCTGACTGTTAATCGAGACTATACGGTAATTTATTTCAACTTAAATGTCCGCATGCAAGCGTGACCTTGAGTAATGTTCAGAACTGGTTGAAGTAGGAAGTGGTTTCCCTGAAGTGGATTTGTGGACTTCACTATCCGGCCTGAACAATTATTTAAATGTAGCTGCCGTTGGAAAAAGGAAGACGTGAATTTTCTCACACACTGCACTAATAAATTTTTAGTTTTAACGATTTTGAGAAATATTTCAGATTTTGAGAAGTGATAATTTTTATCATAGATTTGCGAGAATATTAATACTTTAAGCCTTAAAAGTGTTTGCGTGTGCGTGCGCGCGCGTGTGTGTGGTGTGTTTTCTGTGTTCTCTCTCTCTCTCTCTCTCTCTCTCTCTCTCTCTGTGGTTTGTTTTCTGTGTTCTCTCTCTCTCTCGCTCTCTCTCTCTCTGTATGTGTGCGCGCGCGTGTGTGTTTGTGTGGTGTGTGTATATGTTTGTGTGGTGTGTGTTTTCTGTATTCTGTGTGTGTGTGTGTGTGTGTGTGTGTGTGTGTTTGTGTGGTATGTTATCTGTGTTCTCTCCCCCTCTCTCTCCTTCTCTCTTCCCCCTCTCTCTGTTGTTTGTATGTGTGTTGTGTGTGTGTGTGTGTGTGTGTGTGTGTGTGTGTGTGTGTGTGTGTGTGTGTGTGTGTGTGTGTGTGTGTGTGTGTGCGCGCGTGTGTATGTATGTATGTATGTGTGTGTGTGTGTGTGTGTGTGTGTGTGTGTGTGTGTGCGCGCGCGCGTGTGTATGTGTCCGTATGTGGTGTGGTTGTGTGTGTGTGGCGCGTGCGTGCGTGTTTGTGTGTGTGTATGTTTGTGTGGTGTGTTTTCTGTGTTCTGTGTGTGTGTGTTTGTGTGGTATGTTATTTGTGTTCTCTCCCCCCTCTCTCACCCTATCTTCCCCCTCTCTCTGTGTGTGTGTGTGTGTGTGTGTGTGTGTGTGTGTGTGTGTGTGTGTGTGTGTGTGTTTGTATGGTGTGTGTGTGTGTATATATTTGTGTGGTGTGTGTGTTTGTGTGGTATGTTATCTGTGTTCTCTCCCCCTCTCTCTTTTGTTTGTATGTGTGTTGTGTGTGTGTGTGTGTGTGTGTGTGTGTGTGTGTGTGTGTGTGTGTGTGTGTGTGTGTGTGTGTGTGTGCGCGCGCGTGTGTATGTGTGTGTGTGTGTGTGTGTGTGTGTGTGTGTGTGTGTGTGTGTGTGTGTGGTGTGCGCGCACGCACGTGTGTATGTGTCCGTTGTGGTGTGTGTGTGTGTGGCGCGTGCGTGCGTGTTTGTGTGGTGTATGTATGTTTGTGTGGTGTGTGTTTTCTGTGTTCTGTGTGTGTGTGTGTGTGTGTGTTTGTGTGGTATGTCATCTGTGTTCTCTCCCCCTCTCTTCCCACTCTCTCTCTCTGTTGTTTGTATGTGTGTTGTGTGTGTGTGTGTGTGGTGCGTGCGCGTGCGTGTGTATGTGTCCGTATGTGGTGTGTGTGTGTGTGTGTGTGTGTGGTGCGTGCGTGCGTGCGAGTTTGTGTGTGGTGCGTGCGTGCGTGCGAGTTTGTGTGTTGTGCGCGCGCGCGTGTGTGTGTATGTGGCGTGAGTGCGTGTGTGTGGTGCGTGCGTGTGTGTGTTTAATTTATATTTTTTTCACTGAAAGAAACCAAACTAACACATACACAGGTTTTTGTCATTACTACAAAAAACGACTTCACTCTAAGAGGCTGTGGATCCTATCGTTAATATTGGATCTATTTCCTATAAAACTAATGTTAATTAACGATGCAGATTGCTCAGCTATTTGTAAAGATAAAATTATGTTTGATATCTCATTTTAAAGGTGTTGCAGTCCACTTCTTTACGTTTTGTATATATTTGTAGTTTTTACGAACATATATACACAAACTGTATAAACAGACCACATTCCCACATACGAGACCTTTCAAACGAGTTATCAAGCGGAATAATTTGTATAATTAATTATCATTGTCTTATAGTGAACAGTTTCAATATGGCCGCAGGAGCCACAGGTTCCGAAGTTCCTAATGCGCATTCGAAATCCTCCCGCGCTAAACAATAAACTCGGTCAGTAAGATATAATCGTTTTGTTTTTTTTTTTTTAGATGCAAATAGTGTTCGAAAATAAATCAATTAAGCCTGAAAACAAAAGCAAGATGATTCACGTTGGCCGGTTTATCAGCGTCCCGCATCCGCTGGTTTAAATTCATTGAATGGTGACTAGCCTAATCTAACGGGCTCAACGCGACTGTACAGGGTGCGCTGAAAGACGGGGTAAATATTGACGTCCGCTAGGTTACCCGTATTCAAAGTGGAACGTTTTATTTGTTTAAATAACAGTTATTCGCGTGCAACGAACGGATGAATAGAGAATAATTGTTGAACTGCGGAGCGTTGGTTCAAATAAAATTACTTTATTACCGGCAGGACTATTTACGGAAATCTTTGGGGTCGTACTATACCCTAATGGCTGTTGTTTCCGATTTGAATAAATTTAAATCAAATTACACAAGAGTTTATGGTCTATCTTTACTTTTTTTGTATTCGAAATCACTATTGTTGAAAATACAAAAGCGTTTACTCCGCATCACCTATTGAGAGGATTTAGACGTCCCTCGCGGTACCCGAGTCTAACACACACTTACACTTACAACACTACACTTATGACTTTACACTCACACTTACATTTAGGGAGGTGATAATAGCCTCAATGTGCTTTTCGCTTTAAAATAAAAAAAAAAACAAAAGCATTTATTTTAATAACCATTTATTTATAATAATATAGCCGCCTCGGTGGCCTAGTTGATAGCGTACTGGGCTTTCACCCCGAGCACCCGGGTTCGATTCCCGGCCAGGGCTTGGCATTTTTTCATACGCTATAAATCATCCCATCGTCTGCATTAGCCCAAGTGTGCACAATAGTCGGACGTTAAAAAAAAGAAAAATATATATATATATATAATAATAAGCATTACCATATATATAATAATATAAACTCCGCCATTGCCGGTCCCAAGCCCGGGGCTTCATCTCTCAAGGGATGAAGAAGGAGGAGGGGGAGGAGTAACACCTCGCTAAAAAAACCGGGGTCCATCTGGCTCCGGATGGTAGCACCCTGTAAGGGCCCCTGCCTTGGGTTACAAGGTGAAACTTAGTCTACGGTCCTGACGGCGGAAAAGGAATCTCGGATTCCAAACGGTGGATGGAGCGGAAGAGCCTGGTGGTTTCACCACCAACACACAATTCCAAAACCAAAGGCGTTTGTTCCCAGATTGGGTGGCCTTCGGTCAGCGTCTGTTCTCCAGGTTAGGGGCAGCTGAGAATAACCTCCAGGGCTCACAACCTTGGTTGTAAATTCGTGGCTCTAGAAGTCACCCCCAAGAAATTATCAATCATGGCAGAGTGTGAAGAAGCATTACTGGGCTACGAGGAAGGCACAGAACATTAAAAAGTGATTGATTTGGTGTACCCCAAAGTTGGGTGAAACAAATAAAGAGAAGAGAATAAGCATTTGTTTTCGTTGCTTTAAATGAAAAACACACAGTTTAACGGCTATGTTTTTACCTGTAACAATTCACAAATACGCACTAACAAAATAGACAATAAAGTAAATTAAATGTCGTGTAAATTACCCGTATACAGTACGGTAACCGGGTGCTCGGATAGCACATTAAATAATATCATACAATTGTTTATACACTATAATAACTTACAATTACGTTTAAAATTTAAAAAAAAAATCATTTTTTTATTTTTGACGGTATCTGAACGGTCGAATCAGATTTCCAAAACAGCAGAAGATAAAAATAGGTTATGTTTTTGTCTCAGGTTTGAAATGGCCGCCGTTGAAACTGTTGAACGGATATCGCTCGGTGACGAACTATTCAAAAAATGTATTTTTGCGCCAAATTCGAAAAAACCGGTTGAAAATTGCAAGCGTTCGAGTACATACGTCGTTAACCAGCAAAACTTGTTCAACAGTTTCAAAATTACGGCCGTTTCAATTTTTTAAAAAATCGTAACTTTTTTGTCTTAAAATTTATCGAAATCGAATCACACGATCGTTGTCGGCGTTAAGAATGTTCGAAATGCATTGTTGTCGAAATCCAATCACACGATCGTTGTCGGCGTTAAGAATTTTCGAAATGCATTGTTGTCGAAATCCAATCACACGATCGTTGTCGGCGTTAAGAATTTTCGAAATGCATTGTTGTCGAAATCCAATCACACGATCGTTGTCG
>CM040183.1:90239382-90254382 GCA_022606455.1 Callitettix versicolor | reverse complement strand
AAATAATATTTTTACCTAACGTATTAATGACATAAATATTCGTTGACAAAAAAACCTCTTCGCAACAAAATGCAAACAAATAAACGAACAGAATAGAAATTACGCTACCCTGATGTACATTTAGGTAGTTTGTTTTATCGTGACGCTTGAATAACAAACGGTTCAGGTTTTGTTAAGGAAGTTTTAAGGTACACAGTATTCGCCTAATACGTTACGTTAGCGACAGTATAGCCTGAATACGACTGAGTTGTTTCCTTCCCCCCTGCTGCTAACATTAAGCAAAAAAACCTGTTAGACTGCTCAAGGTCACGCGCCACGTTAAAACAAATCGCCTTCAGAAAGATGCAAAAAAAAAACAAGGAGCTAATAATTTGCATTTATTGCTACTTCTATTTGGTATCTATCTGAAGGTGGTAACTATTTTACCGAAGGGTAAAATAAATAATAAATAAAATAAATAAATAGACTTGTTTGACAATATTTCCGTACACGTCAAATTAGTTTGTTCACATTTTACGGCCAAGTGATTTCCTTTTTGTAATTTATGTATTAACGAAACGTGATAAATTATGGCGGTCGATAAATAATGGTGTAGTTACATTGAACAGACCAGTAACTGGAATAGAGTAAAAATAATCTTCTCGTGACCGCAAAGCTATTATCTGATCATGCATGCCCACACCGCAAACCGCGTCTATACATCCACAGCCTGCTAAATACAATGTTCACAAAAATATGCGTAATTACATTTACTGGAATTATGAAATGTGTTTGCCAGCGGTGAATTTTGATTTGAAAAAATAAATAATCGCAGCACGCAACTGTCTCGCTGACGTGATAGTGGCTGATTTCTAATAATCATTTCTTTTACCTTACAATCGTTCAAATTAGTATACACACTTTAAAATGAACCCTGACCGCCGATAGTATCGTTTTCGTGTTTTCAACGTAATTTAAAAAAACCGCAGATTGTATCGCTGAATACGACGATCAGATTTTCAAAATAAACGTATCAGATGAAAGATACTAAACTGGTAGGATTTGGAATGGCCGCCGTTTTGAAACTGTTTTTCCTGAGTAACAAAACTGTACGAGCTACTAACGAAATCGACTATCGTACCACGTTTGAATTAAGTTAATTTATGCAGTTTTTAACGCTGATTACGACGGTGAAATCAGACTAGCAGAACAATACGTATAAGACTAAGAGGTATACAATTTTAAAGATTTGAAATGGCTGCCATTTTGTTAAGTTAAACGGATTTTTGTGGATATAAAACTTGTAAGCGCTCGCCCCCGCACGCGCACACACACACACACACACACAAACACACGCACGCACACAAACACACACATATATACACACACACACTCTTTCACACACTCTCTCTCTCTCTCTCTCTCTCTCTCTCTCTCTCTCTCTCTCTCTCTCTCTCTCACACACACACACACACACACACACACACATATATATATATATATATATATATAGTTTTCTACCTCCCGCGATTGTGGTCCTAGCGAGTATCATTTTACCTGTCATTGTAGTCCACGAGGACTACAAATCTGGACCACATTAGGGGTGTCAAAACACTGTCATTTGTGGTCCCATGACGTTGCAGGAGTTTTCGCGGTATTTAGCTCCTTATTTCCGGCGTTGCCAGTTTGCCTGTGTTATCTATCATTAGATTACTACTTCTCTGTTGAGTAGTCTATCAAGACGAGCAGTGCTGATCAGACTGTGTTTTTGAAGTTACCATGTCCAGGAGAGTACATTCAATTTTCCAGTTGATACCAGGTAAGTTTGAAATTTAACTGTTCTTATGTTTTAATGAAATACGAAATAATTTTGATTTGCTTAAATATTTACTATTATTGTCATGCATGTATAAATTAATTTAATGTATAAATTAATTAAGTATAAATACTAATTATTTATACTTAATGTAATTCACGTTTTTAATGGATATTTGGGTTTTTCACTGGCATTATTGACAGTTTTAAATTCTTTTAGGTACATTATGTGATGTACTTGTAATAACATGGGCATAATTAGAACTAATGTACACACGTACCTTAATCAATCATTTACGCTGGAGCTACGTTTATAATTAGAGTAGGCTTAAATAATTTATAAAAATATTTTTTATATTTTTGGATCATCCAAGTCCAAATAGTCTATGTTTGAAAAAACTTCCTATTTTTTTACCTCAAGGTTCTCATTTTTAAGATTGTTTATAAAAGCACAAAAATGTAGGCCTATATTTTTCTTTCAAACAATCAAGTTTATTTTATTTGATACTTAGTTGCCAAAATATATTTTTATAACTAAATTATAAAAATAAATTATTTTATAGTACTGAATTAGTGTGATTTAAAATGAATACGATCATGTTTTAGCATTTTAGCGCTTTTTGAAACCACATGTGTTTGCTTAGTCCCCAAGTATTTCGAATAAGTTACAAGTATATGTCACGTAGACCTAAAGGTAAAATTAAAAAGTTCAATTGGTAACAAGACAATTAAAATTATTAAGCTAGCTTTGATAAAAGTAAACAAATTGCTAACTTAACCTACAAATTTCCTAACAACTAGTCGAACTGAATGTAGGTCATACAATTCGGTAAAACATGGTTCTACAGGAGTTTGAAAATACTTTAAAAAGATCAAACTGGCTCAAAACGATTGCAGGGATGGTAATTAATTAAACTTGTTTTAATTAATGTTTTATTTAATCTTTTAGAGGTATTTGTGTATTATATTAAACCAAACACTCCTTCAGTACTTTACAAGTCAATGGTTTCTACGGTTTCATTCTTAGTAGTAATACAGTGATCAACTTAGCTAACAATAAAACTCACTTCCTTATTTTTTCATAAAACTTATTACCAAAGTCTTGTAATATTAGAAATGACAATTGGATTGAAAAACGCCGTACGTTGTAGTTTGTAGACACATCACGCCGTCATACTAAATAAATACGATGTACGCCAACGTTTTTCGTTATATACGCAGCTTATAAAATATCTTGTAAAGTATTTGCAGTGTAAATTTCTATACACTTTCGTGTAGTTTTAAAAATGTCGCTAAATCAGTTGTTAAAAAAGTTATTAACAAATTATTATTTAAATTGTTGCACAAAATGTGTAGTTAGAAACTAATTGAAAAACCTGTTTTACCGAATTGTATGGCTCACGTTCAGCACATTTATTTTTCTTCATTAATTCAAACAAGTTTTTAACTAGCCTAGTTCATTCAGAATTGGTACAGAATATGAATTTTCTTAACATTCAATAGATTAAATGAAAATATAGCCTAAACAATACCCAAAATGGTAAAAGTAAAATTGATATTGCCTGATATTCATATATCTGTAAAAAATCTTTTCTAAGTAGCTTTAAATTTTATCATTTTTGTTAAATTTATACCTTTATTTTTAATCAATTCACGAGAGAAATTACATTCCCTAGATCTTTTTTTAGAAAACTTTGCCCAAGCTACTACTGCCTAAAACGTAACTTAAAATTCAGTACTTTTCACCAAATTAGTCTAAAAGTGGCTCAAATCTACAATTTTAAGCACTAAATTCTACTCTTACTAAGCAAATTTTAAAATCCTGCCCATATTTATTAGCCGTCCAAAATAATTTAATCTAGAGTCTCGTATATGTTTTAACTGTCTGTAGTAGGCCTAATACATTTAAATGCAACAAAACCTGTTAGGATCCAAATCTCATAAACATTCCTCCTAAAGTCCTTTATTTAGGATCATTCACTTGGCAGAAACTAATTTTTGGCATTATTTAATTTGCGTTTAATCCAAGGTAACATTACAAATTACAGGGTGACACTCAAGCGGGAATAGGCCGTGAATTTAGGTTACAGTGAAAAAACCGTGATTAACCTTCAGAGCGTACACCCCTCCAACGGACTTTAAGTGTACACTCCGGTCCATCAGACCGGGGTGCCAATTTTCCAAGCTTTCATTGGATTTCTTGCTTCCAGGTACTAAAAACCCCATTAAACGTATATTTCAAGAGTAAACAATGGTTTATGAAAAAAAGTTTTTATTTTTATCTAAACTCTTTTAATAAAACTCGAAAAATAATCAATATTAAAATATTGTTCGTTTTCAGTCAAATCTTTGACATCAAAAATTCAATAAAACTAAAAGTTTGGTAGGAAGGAGTAACTAGAATTCATGATCACAATAAATTCAATAAAAGTAAAAATAAATAAATTAAAGGTAGCAAAACTATAAAGAAGTTTTCAGTTGGTATGTCAAGAAAAAAGTAGTCATCCAA
Source organism: Callitettix versicolor (assembly GCA_022606455.1). Taxonomy (NCBI): domain Eukaryota; kingdom Metazoa; phylum Arthropoda; class Insecta; order Hemiptera; family Cercopidae; genus Callitettix; species Callitettix versicolor. The sequence goes on along the minus strand of CM040183.1, from coordinate 90,250,079 downwards.
AGCAAGAAAACATAGAACTCAACATTTTTCACTATGCATAACGTTCAATATACTACTATCAAATTACCCCTAGTGAAAAATAATAAAACTTCATAAAAATTCTCCTCTCAGTCAACTCTAACACTATCATCACTCTTTTATCACACGTTGGACAAACTCTCTTTATGCAAGAATGTTCTCCACAAATAGGAACGCTACATTTATCGCAGGAAAACGAGTTTTCCTCTTCAATTTCAATCACAAAATTTGCATGTTTTTTTTTTTTTGGGGAGGTGGATCAATTTCTTGAGTCTTTTCTGGAGGTAGGGCATCTTGTTGTGGTTCTGAATCGTTCCGACTCGTCCTGAGAACAGTGTCAATAAGTGTCTTCAAATCATTTCTTATATTTTCCTGCTTTCTTTTTTAGCAGATGGGCAGTCATTAATTCGTTTGCAAGACGCTCGATGAATTTAAATCTCAAAAGTATAGGGTTCTTCCGGAAGCACAGAAAAAGAATGTGAGTATTGGCAGCTGCAATGTCACAAATGCGATAAAAAAGTGTCATTGGCCATCTCGGACTTTTCCGCTTAGATGAAAAAACTGAGCACTTTCTGTCGAGCCCATCTACTCCTCCTTTGGTTTTATTATAATACATGATCACATCAGGTTTTTTAGTGTCAGGGTTTATTCCTTTTTCTCGAAACAAGGTAGAAATAAGTAGGACGTTTTTATTTTTTTTTGGAACAAATGAAACTAACATCGTATTTCCAGAAAATCCAAATTTTGTGTCTTTCACAGGTCTCTTAGGGGAAGCTTGGAACTCTCTTGGTATCTCTCGTTTGTTTTTTTTCAACGTGCCAACCAGACTAAGCCCTCGCTTTGTGAGTTCTTGGCACAACTCAACTGAGCAAAACCAGTTGTCCGCTGTTATGTTTCGTCCTGTGTTTTTCACACATTTGACAAGACGGAGTACAGACTGTGTAGGGATGGCTAAGTTTTTTTCATTCTCTGACAACCCTCTTCCATCTGACCCTGAGCCTGTGTAAATGTAGGCATCATACAAATATCCATTTTTAGCATCAGTGAGGCACTGCACTTTGATGCCATATTTGGCAGGTTTTTTTGGCATGTACTGCCTAAATTTGCACCTGCCTCGAAATGGTACGAGCATTTCGTCAATGCAGAGTGCATCACTTAAGCTCCAGGGATCCTTACAGTTTTTTACAAAACTGTCAAAAATGAATGCAAATGGTGCAGTTTTGTCGTTCATTCTTCGTGTGACCCTGGTTTCAGGGTTGTCAAACCTCATGGCCAAAGTTAAAACTCCAAATCGGTATGCAGACATGACGGCTCTGAAAATCGGTCTTCCTGACATTCCTGAAGAGAAAAGGGACTTCACATCTTCCTTGGCTGCTTTATAAATTGAGGATAATAACAAAAGCGCTATGAAGGCGTTTATCTCATCACAATCAGTGTTTCTAAACTTTCCGACCAAATTTTTTTTATTTACGTCATTTGGTTTTTTTTCTGGCCTACTTTCTATCTCTACTCGAGCTGCAGTAAGCTTTCTATTGGTCCATTTGACAATTTCTTCAACCATTGTTTTGTCAACTAGTAAGTCCCACAGCTCCTTGGGGCTTGGATTATCACCAAGGAACGAGCTTGTCCTCTCACACCCATCATACCAATCAGAACATTTTCCTTTGCTCTTCTAACTTGATCATTTGGAGGCTCTGAATGCCACTCAAAACCATCACTTGACAGAAATGTGTGGGGAATGAGCAATGAAATGTTTTGCTGATTAGCCCTAGAAATTTCCTCTTCATTGTAAGAACGTCGAAGTTGTGACTGCCGGAAGGTATTGCGAGCGGTGTCTTCAGAATCACTATCACTGTTGTCGTCGTCGTCAGCATCGTTCTCTTCTGGTTCATAATCAGAATCACCCAGGTCATCATCAGAGTCTAAAAGGAAGGCTGATGAAGTTTGATCGTCGGAACCGTCCTCTACATCTGAAAAAAGCTCATTGGTTTCCTTGTCTTCCTCCTCAAATAGAATGGTGTGAAGTATGTTTTCAAATTTGGGATCATCACTTCGAAAACGAGGCTTTTGGCTGGTGGATGGTTTTGATTTCATTTCTATTTTATTTTTTTAGACGACAAAAATATTGAAAAAAGAATAATTCACATGTACATACTCATAAGCTATGCCCTCTTCGCAAAAATTAGTGAGACAAATAGTGTACACTCGGTTTTTTAGACCGGGGAAAATATCAAACGTTCAGTGTACACTCCGGTTTTCTAGACAGGGTGGAGGTGGGGGACCGGCTGTAGGGGAACAACAGGAAAGGGCGGGAAAATGGTAACACTTACATAATGTTCCTTAGCGGGAGCCAGGCGGGTACTGAGGAGGTGGTTGGAGAGGGTCGCTCACAGAAGGCACGGGAGGGGGGAAAGTGGTGGGGCCCCGGTCCAGCAAACCGGTGTACACTCTGCAGGTTAAATAGTGAATTTCACCTTAAAATGTGAAAATCCCTTAAATTTCACTGCGTCTTAAAACTTTATGGACGATAAAATCAAACAAATAATAAACTACCAGGTTGCCTATGATCTGATATAAAAGTGTACCAAGATTAGTACTACGCTACCAAATTCCTGACTCACTGCATTTCAGTCTAGCGGTCCGCAGTCTCGATTCCAAAAATACTTTAAACGGATAGCAACATAGGATTTTACAGATATGAATGTTCTAAGGTTAATTATTAAGAAAAAAATCAGAGTTTTTTTACAAGTTACGTAGCAAAATTTTTTTGCCCATTAAAAGGTAAGAAAAGTCTGATTTTTTTGTCTGCCTGCAATTAACTCGTTAAGACCATTGTTACCGAATCATATTGTTTCATTGTTTGTGTATATACGGTTTTATTTCTTGTTTAAAAATATAATATTGGTTGTAACATATCAAATTATTATTTTTAAAAACCCAAAGACACACATATTGCATTTATTGGCCCCGCCTTGACTTCATGATGCCTGTGTGTTTGCGAGTGTAACATGCTAGGCCTACTATGGCATAAATGTACCTAAGGACAAAAGTTATAATTTGAAGAAAATGATTGTTCGTAATAACAATAATGATATTATCCATTTGTTATAATAAGAATCTATTACTGATGAAAGATTAGTCAATGTAGGCACTTACATTGACGTCACTGATATGTTTCGGCATACGTGCCGTATGTGTTTGTTTATGTATGAATGCCAGTATCTGGTTGATGCAGCACCTTTCCTACTTATTGCGATTCTGCGAAGCCGCACAACGCGACAGTAGCTGGCTTCAGCATTTCTTAAAGGGTAATAGCTTTAGGTTGCGTTTGTGCCGATAAGGGCATTCGGAAATGCTCTATCGGACTCTTGATATTGATATCACGTATTTGTTTACTCTAAATTTGTACTTACTGGTATTATTTGTATAGCTTATTTGTAAAAGGAATTACGAACGATACAAAAAGAACCCTTATTATTATTAGAGTATCAGGCCTACTTTTAATTAATTTTTATCTGTACTAATACAGAAATTTTTATTTCTTATTACATTAGGCTATATGAGACTAATGAGACAACTTTAATTTTTTTTCTTAAAGGTGCAGAACTTCCTGCAGATTCCCATCGGAGAAATAAAAGTGGATTTTCTGTTCCAGCTATTTCTGGAGTGCAACAAAACCATTCTGTAGGCCCATCTGAATTAGTAAGTGAAGTAAGTAAAATTTATGGTTTTGCTTATTTAAAAAAACTAATTTGAAAGGTTTAGCACTAATGTTACTGAGCAGCAAAGAATGCTGTTTTTAAAGTTTCTTTTAAGTTGATGCCGAAATGTTTTACTATTCAATTCAAAAGTTCAGTTAACCTACCCTTACACTCAATGCAGTCTATCCTAGAAAAACATTTTTTTTTTTAACGTCCGACTATTGTGCACACTTGGGCTAATGTAGACGACGGGATGATTTATAGCATATGAAAAAGCCAAGCCCTGGCCGGGAATCGAACCCGGGTCCTCGGGGTGAAAGCCTAGTACGCTATCAACTAGGCCACCGAGGCGGCTTCCTAGAAAAAAAACAAACAAAAAACAAATAGCCGCTTCGGTGGCCTAGTTGATAGCGTACTGGGCTTTCACCCCGAGGACCCGGGTTCGATTACCGGCCAGGGCTTGGCTTTTTCATACGCTATAAATCATTTCATCGTCTGCATTAGCCCAAGTGTGCACAATAGTCGGACGTTAAAAAAAAAACCTAGAAAAACAATAAAACTGTTTCTTAATATTACTTAATATAATGTTTTAAAAAATATTTGGAATGCATTATTTTTTTATAATTTTAAGGATATTTTCAATAAATTATATTTAAGAATTTCGGTAGTTTCCTAATGACATTATTTTTTGTTTCTGACAGGTAACAAACAATAACTTCGATGCTATTGTACCAATGGAAACATCATCTTATTTATTACATGACAATGTCGTACAGCCTACGTTATTGAAGAACTACTTTTGTAACACAATGTGCAATATTGCTTTGAATTCAGGAAATGAGTCACCAAGTAAGTAATTTTAAGTAGCCTACTGGGAAAATTATACTTTTGATTGTTTTAATAGCACTATGGAGGAACTTTTATCGCTGAGTAATAACATTAAGCATTATTAATTTTTTTTAAAGTAGCAGCTTATTGTAATTTAGACCTACATTTATTAGATAATACAAACAGTGGTGTGCTAACGTCTTATTGCGTTTAGCAAATCACATTCGCACATACAAGGCCTTTAAAATTAGATATCAAACATAATTTGATCTAACACATAGCAGAGTAATTTGCATCGTTAGTTAACATTAGTTTTATGGGGAGTAGATTCAATATGACGATAGGGTTCACAGACCTTACTGTGTTTTTCTCACATTTTACAATATACATACATGTAGTCACACACTCAGATTACATGGAGTCTAGAATTACCGGGGCTAGAATTATCAAGGTTTTACTCTACATAGACATGAAATTATTTATTTCCATATAAATTTAATGAAGAAACTTGTATCTGTTTTAAGCGTTTGCTGAAGTCACTTGTTCTTTTGTAGGGTCTGCTATAAATGGAGAAGATATAACAGAAAACGATATTATCAATTCTGATTTCATCCTTTGTAATTCTGACAATCAGATTGATTTAATACAGCACAGCTTAGCTTCAGATGTAACAAATGAAAGTCACTGTGATAATCGGAATGATTTCGCACAACAGGTCTCAGCGTCAGATAACAAAGAAGTAAGTCAAATCCATAACCACAACAGTTTAATTCAACAAACTGAATTTATTAGAGCTTACATTTTACTTAGGTGCAAAGGATTTGTTTTGAAAAAGATTTGGAAATATAGATTACTCAAAGCAGTCCTTATATTTTAATTATAACTAACTTTATAACACACCCTTTTCATTTTTAAAAGGTACTGACTAATAATGTAATCTACGCAACCTTTACTTGGATGTGTAGGGTTGCACACATACAATTACTTGTATTCATATAAATATTTTCACATCTACAAGTACTTGAACACATAAAAGTGCAAGTGGTTGTACACATTCTTATATATTTATATGACTTGTATTAACAAGTACTGCTTGTATATTATTTTTGTATGAATAAGTACAAATACATTTACAAGTACTTGTAGATATACAAATACTTAAACAATTAATATTACTTTTACATGTATACGTATTTGAACACGTTAATTTCATAAATAAGGTAAATTTATATCCGTTTCAGGTGAAGAAAAGGAGATACATAAATAAGAAATGGTTTTGCCCCGTACTGTCAAACCTTGGTTACTCATTTTGCACGGCATGTGAAGTTCCACCATTCTACTGAAAATGAAGTGAAAGAGCTTGATAAATATGTTGGCTTGGAAGAAAAGAGAAGAAGAAAAGAATTACTGCAGCGTTAAATGTCATAAAAACCGAGGAAGTTTGATATATAATGAGCGCCAGCCGCGGAGTGGTGAGATCATTGTTAAAAAACAACCATCTAAAAACGCATATAAACCAAGTGTTTTAACTCATGCGACATGTAGGCACTGTTTTGTATCGATTCTGAGACAAAATTTATATCTGCATATACGTAAATGTCCAAAAAGCTGATGGAAATGACTGAAGGCGAGAAAGAAACATCACCAAAAGGTCGTGCTTTAAGAACGTCGTCACATTTGCAGTTTAAAGAGTCTGAACAAGATAATACTGATGGTTTTAGAACTGAGGTTTTGATGAAAATGTCAAATGACATGATATCGCTCGTTGCTAAAACTGATCTTCTTATTTTAAAATTTGGTAAAAGGCTCTTCAAAAACCACCGTGAACAGCAGCACCGAAAATATGTTTCAACAAAAATGAGGGATTTATCTCGACTATTTATAGAAATGGAACAAGACAACGAGAATATAACATGTTTTGAAGATTGTATTCAACCACACAACTTTGATTGTTTAATTAAAGGAGTTCAAACTCTAGGTGAATTTGACAACAACACAGGAACTGTAGGTGTAGTAAGTATATCTCATCGCTTTTGCTCTTCTTCTGAAAGCTTGCTCTGACATTTTGCTGTCGGAAAGTATCAAAAGTGATAATTTAACTGAAGAAGAAATCCATACAATTCGATCCAAAATGGAACGATTTCAACATCTAATGCGAGTGGAATGGAGGTTTGAAATAGGTACGAATGCTGAAAAGAGCAGGAAAAAAGCATGCAAAAAGTTAGAAGTGCGACCTCTAGATGAGGACATAGCACTGGTTAGCTCAGAATTGGAAAAGCTCTATGATCCACTCTTTCAATCCTTGCATAACAATCCTACTGTTCATAAATATGAGGCCCTTTGTAAGGTGATTATTGCAGACATTATAGTATTATGTCGACGGCGACCAGGAGAAGTAACAAGAGCAACTCTTGAGCAGTACTCAGCACTAGAGAATGATGCAGAATATGACAATCCATTTGACATTATTTTATCACAAGAAGAAAAACAAGCCTACAACGATCTATTTGTTTTCCATGTGCCAGGTAAGAATAATAAAAAAGTTCCTATTCTATTAACAAACATTATGAAGAAAGGTATTGAAATACTTCTTCAATATAGAGCAATAATGAAACTATCTTGTGATGGTTCTGCACTACTTTTTGCTCGGCCTGAATCTCACGAACCTTTTGATGGGTCACTAATTATATCTGAATTTGCAAATAAGTTTGGATTAAAAACCGCTCTCATTTCACAGCAACTGGATTGCGGCACCATATTGCAACCATATCACAGATACACGATACAGATGGTCACTTTACAGAACAGTTAGCTTCTTTTATGGGTCACACTCTTCAAATTCACAAGTCCAATTACAGATTGCCTCTTTCAGTAATAGAAAAGGCAAAAATAGGTAGCAAGCTTTTAAAAATCGCCAAAAAAGTAGGACCGAGCCTATCTTTATTGTCATTACCATCTGTAGTGTCTGAAATAAGTCCTTCGAATTTTGACAATGTGAGTATAGAACAAGTAACACCAACAGCCAATCGGGACTATAAACCAGCAGAAGAAAATTACCGTTCCGAGCCAGAAGAAGAAGAAGATAGTCCTGTACGTCAAAACAAAAGTGTAAAAGAAGACTAATTAAAAAAACAGTAACACCAACAAAAGAACATTACTATGATCCATCTGAGGAAAATGACCAATCCGAGTCAGATGAAGAGAACCTTGTACATGAAACCAAGAAGGGTAGGAGAAGAAATATGACTATTGTGTGGGGAAGTGAAGAAAAACAAGCAATTTTTGACCAATTTGGTGAACTTATGGTGAATGGTATAAATCCTAGAAGAAAAGACATTAGGGACTTGTATGTAAAAAGTTCAGTCCTACAGAAACGACCGTTAACATCTGTGTATACATACATCAATAACATCGTAAAGAAAAAAATAAAGATACCGGTATGATAGAATGTAAATATATGAATTATTTTTTAAGTAAATACTCCTAGTTAGCTAGGTCGAAACTCGTTTTTGTGTCTTCTCGTAAGACTCGCATTGTTGGAATTTGCATGGGTAACTAGATGGCTCTATCTCGTAAGTCCCTTTTTAAAGCTCTGTGAGACAGATCTTTCCATTACATCTGTCTAACCTATTAATATTTGAGAAATTTTAATTTTAACTTTTTTTAAATGTGTATAATCAATGAATGTGGATCTATAATGCTTGCATATATGTGTGAATTACTGTATTATATTTTATTTGTAATACTTTATATTGTTTCATGTATAAATATATTATTATTATTATTATTAATGAGTTTATTTACTACAAAATCCATAAATACATTTGTTAATTACATACAGAAAAAACTCAGGTACATGGATGCTGTAGAGTGTTACCTACATTAATATTCTCAAAATACAATTAGCATTAACCATTCAAAATTTATAATCAATACAATAACCCATCTATTAATATTATTTATATCAACTAAACATTTTTATATATATAGGCTTCATAAGATACCCAATTTTGGCCAATTTTTCCCATTTAATACTCGATACACACTTTCTTACTTAATATTTCAGAACCACACCATTTTACTTTAAATTCTTGTAATGCCGGGACAAACCGCCAGATAGTATTTTTGGGACAAACCGCCAAATAAATATTATCTATTTTTAACGTATTGCATAGGCTATTGAACATATATATGTCTCCTTAGTCCTTTCTTCTCTAACATTTACATTTATCATCTTAACTTAAAAATACAAGAAATAAATTGTAAAATATTACTATCACATGCTTAGTTATTTTCTTTTAAATAAAAATTTAATTCTTTATAAAAATTATGCTTGAATTTTGTGTCTTAAATATTAAGTTATTCCTAAGAACTGTTTTAATACAATCTTGTAATCTTTCTACGCCATATTTTATTACTTTTTCAACTTTATTTTATTACTGTCCAGATATTTATATAAATCTACATTATGTTTTCCACATAAAAGTTTAAACTCCTTAAACCAAATTACTTCTTTTTAATGATCTCTTCTGCCTGGGCAACCTGTGGTCCTTTAAACACAGAACTTTTGAAAAAATGTAATGTGCAAACCCAATGTATACAAAAACATCTGATTCTTTTCTGTCTCTAAATATACGATAAAATCACTGATATTTTTGGCAAACAATACAGCTTCTTAATAAAAACCTTTGTAAATTCTACCCTAACTTAAATGACATTAAGCCTCATATTTGAGGTGAATAACAAATCACTGTTCTAAACACGGCATTAAATACTTCCATTTTTGCAGATATTATTAAGTATTTTACTATATGTGACATGTATTCTAAACTTTGCCACCCCTAATCAATTTTGTAGTTGTCTACTCCAAGACAATTTTGATGTTAGCCATACTCCCAAGTATTTATATTCTTTATTTATTGCGTCAATTTTTTTTTTTCGCCTTCGTACTTCCGACTTTTCTTCTTAGACATCTTACTCCTTTTCTAAAGACTATTATTTTAGACTTCGCCAAGTTCAATGTAAAACTCAAAGCCTGCAGTATTTCGCTAAATTATCAATCATAGGATGCAAAACTCCCGGATGGTCCGCTATCACAACCATATCATCTGCATAGAGTAAAGAATTTATTTTAACACCTGCTAAAAGAACACCATCTTCCAAAAGCCTAAAAATGTATGTCATTCAAGTATAAGGGAAACAATCAGAGGAGTTAATAAACATACCTGTTTTAGGCCTCTTTCTGTTCTAAAACTATTTTTCAAGCCGTCAGATGTCCACACACTGGCCTCGTTATCCATATATAAACCTTCAAGACTTCAAGAAATTTGTAACAAACCCCTAGAATAAAGATTATAGAACACGTATTGTCAGATTGAGAGTCAAACGCCGCCCTGAAGTCCACAAAAAACAGTAAAGTTTTCACCTTTTTTTCTCTTAACTTCATCTTAATAATATTTGTAAGACTGAAAATTTTACCACAAGTTCTATAACCCTTCTTAAAACCAGCCTGAAATTCACTTAGTACATCATTATTCAAACCCATTCCTCCAGTCTCTTAAGCAGCATCCCCGTTAACAATTTATTACCTTCTATTGGAAATTTGTACCAGTAAATAAATAAATAATAAGAAAAATATACGACCCGTAGACAAATTATTATTAGGCCAACAGGGATAATTCAAGCATTTGCATCTATATTTAATTTACCAAAGTTATCTTTCCAGCTGTCACATTTCTGTTAAAAAATGAAGACACTCTTTTCAATTAAGATATACAATCTATTAACACACTTGTGATTATTAACTTTACTTTCCAGCACTGGTTTTATAGTTTAGGCTTGTAGATTGAATGTAATAATTAACATCATAATTTTATTATTATTTAATTCTTATATGTTTGTTATATGCTGTAAGGACTTTTCAAGAGCCTTTATAACTATCACATAGATAAATTACTTTTCCCGCTTAAATCAATTTACTAAAAATATACCAGTTCATAGATAAACTACTTACGTTAGATTTTCGATGTACTATAACACAGCTGTTAATACTTCTTTATAGGCTCTAGCCTATAAAGAAGTATTGAACAGCTGTGTTATAGTACATCGAAAATCTTTTAATAGTAGATCCAGTTTTTACTTTAATTTCTG
>CM040183.1:90216882-90234382 GCA_022606455.1 Callitettix versicolor | reverse complement strand
GGAATTCGAATATTAATTCATATGCTTTAAGTTGTGACATTGACGTATGTAGGGGGTGAAATAATTTATTGGCAATCTCCTTACAGCGCATCCTCGACGTTGTCCACGCTACGGACAGGAAATAACGATCACCTCTTGTGTCCTGCGTTTCTTCTGCAGCGTACTTAAGAACCTACGCAGCGTAGAAATAACGTGTTTGCAGCTACGCCTAATTAAAAATATAACAATTCAAAGTTAAATTTTAATCACTAAATAACAAAAACCAGCAGGTGTTACCACCCTAACCAGATAGCAATACACTATCTAGTGTTGGCAAGAGCGGACGTCAGTTGTTTGCTTTTGACCAGTACACATCTATTTTTTGATACGGTCAATTATGGCGTAACTTTTAGGATTTCTTTGTTTCTCGCTGTTCTATGATCACTTGAAAGTCTTAGTTTTTATTTTTGGCCCTAAGTATTAAGTTTTATTTTACTGTTTTTTAAAAATATTTTAGACATCTAGCCTTGTGTACTGACTGCTAAGTTTATGCTGTTAGGCCTTTAAGAACGCGTTTCTATATGTATTGTTTCTATAAACACAAATTACGGCGAATGTACTAATGAATAATAATATTAAGTCCAATGTTGGCAAGCGTGGACTTCAGTAAGTTGTTTACTTTTCATTGATTGTTGTGAAGATGTTTCGTTTTTTTTTTTTTTTTTTTTGCATCTCGTTGTTTTCTGATCACTTGAAAGTCTTAGTTTTAATATTTACCGCTAAGTATTAAGTTTTCTTTTAATGTTTTCAGTATTTCATGCATCCAACCTTACGTTCTAGCTGCTTAGTTTAAGTTATTAGGCCCTCAAGAACGAATTCCATATTGTATTGTATCTATAAACACAAATTACGGCGAATGTACTAAAGAACAATAATAATTACTGTGTTGCCAAGAGTGGACTTCAGTAAGTTGTTTACTTTTGACCAGTACACTTTTGATACGGGTTTTTTTAATTGTTTCGTAGCTTTTTCGTTTTCGTTGTTACGTGTAAGTTATTTGAGAACGAGATTTAATATTACTGTATTATGTTCATAAACACAAATTATGGCGAATGTAGTAGTGAATAATAATATTAAGTCCAATGTTGGCAAGCGTGGACCTCAGTAAGTTGTTTACTTTTGACCAGTGAACTTCCATCTTTTGATACGGTTTTTTTTTTAATTATTTCGTAGCTTTTTCGTTTTCGTGGTTAAGTTTAAGTTATTCGAGAACAAGTTTCCATATTGTATTGTTTCCACAAACACAAATTATGGCGAATGTAGTAATGAATAACAAAATATGTAGTAATATTTAAAAAAAAATGTAGTAATATTAAGTCCAATGTTGGCAAGCGTGGACCTCAGTAAGTTGTTTACTTTTGACCAGTACACTTTCATCTTTTGATACGGTTTTTTTTTAATTGTTTCGTAGCTTTTTCGTTTTCGTGGTTAAGTTTAAGTTATTCGAGAACGAGTTTCCATATTGTATTGTTTCCATAAACACAAATTATGGCGGATGTGCTAACGAACAACAATAATACTAACGCCAATATTTTGTTCAGTAATAATATTTTCAGGATTTGCATTAAAAATTTGTGAACTATATCTGTCATATTGAATCTATAATTGTACAGATTACTGAGCTTTTTGTTACGATAAAATTACGTTCGTCAACTCATTTTAAAGGTTTCGTATGTGTTAATGCGGTCCGCTTTATATATTTTGTGTATATTTTTTTGCCTTTACAGATACAGAGCGAAAAACCGGCCACAATCCCGCATGTAAGATTTTATTAGCGGAAGTTATCTGTATTGTTAATTAACGTTAGCCTTTTGTGTAACAGATTCAAAATGGCCGACAGGATCCACAGATACTTGAGGTTTCTGTGGCCAGAAACGTCACGCGAAAACCTGCGGCCAGAAACGTCCGTGTTACATTTTGCAACAATTTTCGTTAACGTTTTAACCTAATTCCTTTTTCTCTTTAAAATTTATTCGTCACAATACTTGTTGGAAAGACAGGATGGGATTTCTGTGTTTTCTTGTTATCTCGGTTCGCACAATGGTTTGGAAGTGACGTACTGAGGTAGGAGGGGTGGAAGTAGCCCCCGTCGGTGAAACGAACCGTGATCTTCTCCCCCAGCCCTCGTTTGAGTGTTTTTTTTTTTTTACTACCAAGTGCTTCTTTTTTTATTATGCTCCTAGATTCCAGAGGTGAGTTATGCAGGCAGAAGACGTCGTATTTTTTTAAATAAATTTATTTCTCACGAAAAACAAAGAGTCATTCTTGATTTCATTAACACGAAAACAGCGAAAATATTTCTGACATATTTCCGTTGTTGTAGAGCAGTAAAACTAATTCAAGTTTCAGATTATGTCAAAGTTAAAGAGAACAGGAAAAAGTGTAATTCCAAAAATCACACGGAAACCTAAAAGATCCCAGATGCGGTCGTGTTTATCTTAAAATTTCTTCTTTTTTTGGCAGTCACGATTTTTTAAGTTTAACATCCAAAAATTGTAATTTGTGTGTGTGTGTGTGTGTGTGTGTGTGTGTGTGTGTGTGTGTGTGTGTGTGTGTGTGTGCAGTGTTTGTTTGTTTGTTTGTGTGTGTGTGTGTGTGTGTGTGTGTGTGTGTGTGTGTGTGTGTGTGTGTGTGTGTGTTTTAGCACGCTCACGTTCGCAACTGTAATCCGACTTGATTCAAAACTTGGTACAAAAATCGATTTTGGTAACAACTTGAAAAAGTTCGTTAAACAGAAAAATTCGTTCAACAGTTTCAAAATGGCAGCCATCTAAAATCTTTAAACATTCAAAAATTTGTGTGTAAATTTTTTAAATCCGATTTCATTGTCGAAATTAGCGTTAAAAACTGCGTAAATTAGCGTTTTCATTTTCCGTTTCCGTTGAAATTTTGAATTTTCATTTGCCGGCGGTCAGGGTTCGTATTTTCAGCGCAATTTGTAAGTTTAAAACGTCAGTGTGTGCAGACGTTGATGCTGGATACTATAACGAAATCAATACTTTTGGAAAGTCGCTGCGATCACGTCAGCGAGACAGCTGCGTGCCGCGATTATATATTCATGTAAAAATAAGCCCCGAGGGTGTTGAAGTTTGTAAAATCCTTCCACACGAGTCAAAATAAAAATATTAATGGCTGCCAATTTGAAACGCATTTGGTTGTGCAACGAACTTGTCTCTGCTATTAACAAAATATCGGAATATTCGTTTATGTGATATTTTTCAATAATGTTACTTTTTGAATATTCATTACATCGACAAGACAGTTGCGTGCCGCGATTATCGAAAACGAACACGTTAAAATGACACAAAGTATTCTGTATAACCTAGCATTTTAGGATTTAACTTTTTAGAACTCTGTTTAGGCTACAAAATCAATTAACAGATTAGGGCTATAATCAGACAAATATTTCAAGTGTTAGTAAAAATATTTCACGGACAAAACAGCTGACCAGTAAAAATATTTCACTCGGATAAAACAGCTGAAAAGTAAAAATATTTCTTTCGGATAAAACAGCTGACCAGTAAAAATATTTCACTCGGATAAAACAGCTGACCAGTAAAAATATTTCACTCGGATAAAACAGCTGACCAGTAAAAATATTTCACTCGGACAAAACAGCTGACCAGTAAAAATATTTCACTCGGATAAAACAGCTGACCAGTAAAAATATTTCACTCGGATAAAACAGTGACCAGTAAAAATATTTCACTCGGATAAAACAGTGACAAATAAAAATATTTCACTCGGATAAAACAGCTGACCAGTAAAAATATTTCTTTCGGATAAAACAGCTGACCAGGAAACATATTTCACTCGGATAAAACAGCTGACCAGTAAAAATATTTCACTCGGATAAAACAGCTGACCAGTAAAAATATTTCACTCGGATAAAACAGCTGACCAGTAAAAATATTTCACTCGGATAAAACAGCTGACCAGTAAAAATATTTCACTCGGATAAAACAGCTGATCGGTAAAAATATTTCTCTCGGATAAAACAGCTGACCAGGAAACATATTTCACTCGGATAAAACAGCTGACCAGTAAAAATATTTCACTCGGATAAAACAGCTGACCAGTAAAAATATTTCACTCTCGGACAAAACAGCTGACCAGTAAGAATACTTCACACGGACAAAACAGACCATCTTTCATTTCAAGTTAATAAAGATAGAAAACAAACTGAGTTCAGTTGTAACTCCAACAGGGCCGCGACCTTCTACAGCGCCCACCCTTATACAGTTCTCCACCACCTTTTTATAGAGAATGCTTTTAATAATTTAATGCCAAAGGGTAGCAGCTCTCCAGGGCATCATAAGCTAGGTTTGCTTTCAGAAAAGGGGAGAGCCGAGTTTCTAAGGAAAAAGATTCAGAAAAAACGTATCTATGAAGGCAGACGTCTGCTTAATTTGAAATACGTTCCCAAGCCGGTAATAATGCGTAGGGCCTAGGCATTGATTTACGTGACTACAGTGTGTTTGTGTTTCGAAAATGAAATAAACACAATTCTAAGGTGACGCGTTTTATTTAAAAAAAAAAAATAATGTCGGTGCACAGCCGTCTTCAGGCCTTCCAGAAGAATATTTTCAATTACTTCCGACTCCAACGTCACAACCGGTATCGAAATGTGCGTATTTAAACTTTCCAACTGCAATGAAAATACGAAAATGAACCCTGACCGCCGTCCAGTAAAATTTCTCATTTCAAGAAATATCACAATCTGTGCAGTTTTCAACACTGATAACGATGCAAAAACAATTCAAGACAAAGAAATTACGATTTTCTAATGAATTTAAATTCGCCGCCATTTTGAAACTGTTAACGGATTTTTTCTGGGTAACGAACGTGTCCAAGCTAGTGCCAAAGTTGATTTTCATGCGACGTTTGAATCAAATCGGACCAAAAAATAAAATTGCGAACGTGAGAATACTCATACACGCGCGCGCAAACAAACACACACGCACGCACGACGCTTCAATTTTTGTGTAATTTTCAAATATAAATTCAAAAATAAATGTTTTTTGTACCTTCCCTCTTCTAAGAACACAACCCTTTAACAACTACAAATCGTTTAAAGAACGTACAAGTCGCCTACATGCAACAATTTGCTTTATAAAATGATTAAATACTATTACACTGAACGTACTATAACATTAAACACATTCTGTAAAAAAAATAACGCCATCGAATATAAATATGCAAATAGCAAGTATTGAATAATTGCAAAAATAGCAATTACGTAACTTCCATCATTCCACTTGAAACATTTCTTTCTGACTGAATTTCGAAAGGCCTGGATTAAATTATACAGTCGATCAAACCTTTGTACGAAACAAGGGCAATGATTTTAACAGTTAGTAGGAAATATTTCCGCTAGGTAGCGCCGCCACCTCTGTACACGGAACCGCGCGTGCGCGTTACGCGTCTGCTTGGAGAAGCCGGAGTATTATTTTCAAAGTAGCCTATCTACACACGAATTTACTTTTATTTTATCGAACCACCGCGCAATATTGGAGGAACAGAGAGCGGAGTAACAAGCCAACTGGTTTTACGAGGATATCCGTTTTGTTTTTACATTGGATTTTAATTAAGCAAAAGGGACATTGAAAAATCGAGCTGCTGTAAAATCATCAAATTAGTACGACGTCCATCGTTTATCCTACCCCGAAGTGTCAACGCTGTGCCCCAGAGCCGTACAACATTCTGCGGATAGACTGAAATCCCTCTCCTCTCCCCTTCTCTTATTCTCCCTCTCTCTTTAGCATTAGCAGAGTTATTGTTAGTTCTAAAACGACGTGAAGGGAAATAATAATAATTCCCAGTTTTATCCTATGCTATTTAGGATAATATTCTAGAAATATTGTGTGCACACGTAAATATTTCTAGGATAAAAAAAAATATTTTTTTGAAAATGAGACTCAATACTAATTTGCAAATCTTATGTAGAATAAACTTATATTGTTGTAATAAAAGAAAAAAAATTAACGTCAGTGAATGGATTCGAATATGACATCTCAAAATGTCACTACTTGCTTCCTGTTATTTTTAATAATATTAATTATGAATAATTGTAAATTACAAGAAAAAACGTTTTCCCAATAGATTTTCAGAAAATAATTAAAGGTATAAAGTTTGTGCCACATTTATGCAACACTTATTTAATTCAAGCAGCGACGGTAATGGAAGGCGTTACAAAAATTGTTCTCGTTTCAACCGCGATGCCAGCGCTGCCGAACGCGAAAGCGACAAATTAATAAAAATTATTTAAAGGTAAACAAAGAAGGATTGTTCATTTTAGAATTATAATTTGCGTTGTTATCTTGTAGCTTCAAGGGTCTTTGTACTCGAGTGTATGCAACAAGTACTGAAGGGCCCTCACTTTGCCACCCCGTCTGCCTTTAACCCCCCCCTCTTCTTTTTTCTACCCTTACAATAATTGCTAAACTTGGTAAACAATACCCCCTACCCCGCATTGTACCAGGATCCCGTGGGACGAGTCTGTATCAGCATTCAGTTCCCGGACGAGCGCAAAAAACTTTTACATTCTAAAATTTTGTTGTTGTTGCTGTTGCCGTACTTTCTCTGATAATTTTATAAGCACCGTTCAGCTTGGAATAAATAATACTTGGTGAAAATTTCAGTCATTTATTTCTATGAAAATTTCCGAAATACATTTATCCGGATAATGTATTTATTAGGCAAAAAGACAAGATTAAGTTAATTTTCTGGACGTCTGTTGATATGAAAAAAACACATACAGTATAAAAATATATACATTTAGGCTACTTCTATTCTTTTAAAATAAAACCTATTTGACCGGCACACGTAAATTATAAGTAAGACTTCTGGGTTCGAAAATTATAAAAATTTCCCGAATTATCGTTTAAGAATACTAGACGTGCGTTACTGAAATAATTAATTAATATTAATACTAATTAATTAATAAAAATAAATAAGTACAATAAAACCGATTGTTGTTTGTTTTTAAATAATTAATTAATATTACTAATTAATTAATAATATACTAATATATTATATAATATATTAATTAATATATGTATATATAATATATAAATATAATTAATAATATAATTAATTAATAAAAATAAATAAGTGCAATAAAACCGATTTGTTTTTTGTGTTTAACGTCCGACTATTGTGCAAACTTGGGCTAATGCAGACGATGGGATGACTTGTAGCGTATGAAAATGCCAAGCCCTGGCCGGGAATCGAACCCGTGTCCTCGGGGTGAAAGCCCAGCACGCCATCAACTAGGCCACCGAGGCGGTTGTTGTATAAAACCGAATAAACTACCATAAGTGTGGGTATCAGTGAATTTCCATTGGAAAATGAGCTATTGGAACAGCCATCATGGTAAGATCCACACCCGGGACATCATAAAATTAGTACCCAACCTGATCTCGAAATCACTTCCTGAGGGGTTGTGTGTGTGTGTGTGTGTGTGTGTGTGTGTGTGTGTGTGTGTGTGTGTGTGTGTGTGTGTGTGTGTGTGTGTGTGTGTGTGTGTGTGTTTTAGCATGATTACGTTTTGGCAACATCTTGGATAAGTTCGTTACCTAGCGAATTCCGCACAACCGTTTCAAAATGGCTATCATTTCAAACTCGTAATTTATTTGTTTCTTAATCCCATTCTATTGTCGTAACCAGCGTTAAAAAGTGTATAAATTAGCATTTTAAATTCTTATAATCCGTTGAAATTAAGAAAGTAAATATCACGGCGGTCATGGTTCATGTTTGTGCATTTTTCAATACTTACTGAGATGGTGAAATCATGAATTCCAAAAAAAAGGTAAGATAAAAAAAATACTATCACGTCAGCGAGACAGCGGCGTGTCACGATTATTGGTAGTCCCCGCAGCGGGGTGCAGACTAGCTGCATCTATTGAGAGGATTTACACATCCCTCACGGTACCCGAGTCTAATACACACACTACACTTACGACTTTAACACTTTACACTCACATTTACATTTAGGGAGGCGATAATAGCCTCAATGTGCTTTTCGCCTTAAAATAACAAAAAAAGATTATTAGTATTTCACATTATGTGTTTACCTTAAACTATAAAACAACAATGTGTACCGCTAAACGTATTGCGGCAGTTCAAACTACAGTTTGTTTTGGAAATTTAATTCCGTTAAACGTTTTCGAATGCAACGACACAACAGGCTGAAGTGGATTTATGTATCCAACTATAACGTGACACGTGACTCAATAAACTACAAACCATTGTTGTAAATCACACTAAATTTATAATGTTCCGTTTTATTCGCCATGAAAATGTCTGTTTTAGTATGCCGGCATCATCAGCTAAGTGGCACATAAATATGTATTACAGCAGGCGTTGAAGGAACGGCCCGTGTGTTTCGCTCCCAGTGCATTGAACAACCGAAACTCCATCCAACTCCATAAGTTAGGCTACTTTGTCTTCAAACTTACAAAACTAAGTTTTCTAAGTAGAAGCTAGCAGGATTCGGATTTCGTCCTTAGAAAACGTTCTTTATTTGCAGCCTTTACTTTTTTGTTACTTAGAACGGAGTGTTGCAAACGTTGGGAAAATGTATTTCCATTTTAAAACAGATGTTATGGTTAATTGTCAATCAGAAGGTAACAACTGGACATTTATGTGATCCGTCTCGATTTGAAACTACTAACTTTATCTTCACGAGGTTTTAGCCTTAAAACTGAGACCATAAATTGATAAAACTGTCTTTAACGTAACTCTAAAGAACCTAGATTGATAATTAAATTCTCTTCAACGAACTCTAAAGGACCGAAATTTATAAAAATTGTCTTTAACGCAATTCTAAAGGACCGAAATTGATAAGAATTGTCTTGAACGTCACTCTAAAGAACCTAAATTGGTAATAATTATCTTTTATGTAACTCTAAAGGACCGAAATTGATAAAAATTGTCTTTAACGTAACCCTAAAGGACCGAAATTGATAAAAATTGTCTTTAAAGTAACTCTAAAGGACCGAAATTGATAAGAATTGTCTTTAACGAACTCTAAAAGACCGAAATTGATAAAAATTGTCTTTAACGTCACTCTAAAGAACCTAAATTGGTAATAATAATTTTTTATGTAACTCTAAAGGACCGAAATTTATAAAAATTGTCTTTAATGTAACATAAAGGACCGAAATTGATAAAGTGTCTTTAACGTAACCCTAAAGGACCGAAATTGATAAGAATTGTCTTTAACGAACTCTAAAAGACCGAAATTGATAAAAATTGTCTTTAACGTAACTCTAAAGCACCGAAATTGATAAAAATTGTCTTTTAACGTAACTGTAAAGGACCTAAATTGATAAAATTATCTTTAACGTAACTGTAAAGTATCAAAGAAATATGTGGTAGTCAATGACTTCTCTAATAATTCGGTTTGGAAATTTTTGGTAAGAACAAAATAACATATATGCAACGGTTTTAAAATCTATGTATTACAATTTTCAAAAATCGTTTAGTTTACTAAAATTTTAATCGTACTAAAGTCACTAAAAAAAATCTTTAAAAAAAACGTAAATAAACGCTGACTGTAGTCAGGTTCCTGCTCTTGCCAGCAGGAGGCTAAGGGTATTTCCAGGACCACGAGGATCTAGTGGTTGCTGGAACTTAAGGGGCACCAATCTACTAAACTGGAACTCAAGAAGTTTAATTGCACAGTCGGTTGGTCGCAGTGCCTGTGGTTTCGTTTTCCCTTCCTGTAATATTATTCCATATATTCTATAGTCACAGGTTCTCTTTATTCGGTTTTTTGTTTGTAAATTGAAATCAGTAATTATTAAACAATTTTGTTTGCCTAACATCCTTACTTCATGTAACACTAATGAGGTGCGCAAGTTCAAAGACGCTGTAGACCGACGGGTGCTTTAACCACCTCGGATACGCCGGACCTAAGAGCAATAATAATTAGTCGTTCAATGATCTTTCGTATCTGCAGTCGAAACAAAAATATTCTTTGGTAAATTAAATATCGGTGTACTGTATTACAACAGAATTAAAATGCTAAATGACAATTCTAATATTTTAAAACTATACGTTTTTCACCCAGTGTTAATCGACCGAGCGAAACGATGTCTGTTTCAACTCGACAGTTCGGTATTTAATTTGCGTGTGTTCGTTTGTAACGCAGTGTTCGCCAAACGCATTGACCGACTGTTTTGAAATTTGGTAAGCCTGAAAGGCATGTGCAAGATTTTTCCAATTCATTTCCGTTTCAAAATGGCTGCCTTTGATTTAACGATCAGTGTGTGGCTGCTGATTATTTTGCGTAATACTGGCTGAACGGCAAGACCTATCATAATTTCGACGCTTCACGGAGAAAGAGCATAAAATTTCCAATATAGCTGGTCCGGTAACATGTTTTCGTAAAAATTACGGTTACCGGTTAAGTTGGCGGAAAGGGTTGCGAGCGCTGTCGTGGAGCGGTGGCCAGAAAATTAATTAAGAATATCCTGCGAGGTGTATTGTTCTTTGGGCTATTAGTTAAATTAAGGATTGAAAACATTAAACAGCTCCTAACTGCAACATAACTGTTTCCAAAAAAATACTTTCACATTTTATATTTACCTCTCAGTAAATGGACTTACAAGAGGCATTCAGGATGCGCCTTCAAGGAAAAGAAATCTTCCCGGCAGTACACACAGCGGACACGGAACACTACAGAAGCCATGGCCCCTGTGGGGATCCTTTTAGCTTTGAATACAATTCCAGCCTTCAAACAAATCCTTAATCCTGAATAATTACATTTCCTCATTGGGAACTCTTGTCCGGGAAAGCTTTAGTCCAACAAAGCGGTTATATTAAATGTGTTGAAGTCAAAGAAGCGCAGGACAGCTCGGGGGGGGGGGAGTAAAGCGACATTTTAAATATTAGAAAAACACAAGTTCTTTATAAATTAACACGTTGTATATTTTATAGTGTTTCAAAGCTCCCGGGCCGCAGTAGTGATACTGTTTTTTTACACGGTTCCCTGACGAGACGGAATTGTAAATTTATGGAATTTGTTTTCATAATTAGCTATGCAAAATTGTCTGGAGAAATATAGGTTACGTCAGACGCTATTTATAGTTAAAATTACCATTTCAAAAGTAAACTACGAGTAGACGATTAAATACGAGTGACTAACGTAAAGCTATGGGAAGTATTACTAGTCGCGGCACGCAGCTGTCTCGCTGACGTGATAGATGCCGATTTCACCACCATAACCAGCGTTAAAAAACCCGCATAAAAAGAGTTTTAAACTTTCAAATTACATCGTAAATACGAAAATGGACCTTGGCCGCCGTCAAAACATTTCCGAATTCCAACGGATTTTGAAAATTCAACAACAAATTAAGACACAAAAGTTATGGATTCGTAAAGTTTTGAAATGGCCGCCATTATTTTTAACTGTTTAACGAATTTCGATGGTAAACGAATTTTTACAAGTTATTTTCCGTAATCGATTTTCCGTGTCGACTGTGAATAAAATCGGACCAAAATTACGAACGTGAGCGTGTTAACACACACACACATACACCACACAAACACGCTCGCTCGCGCGCGCGCGCACACACACATACACACACACACAAACACCCCCATACAAACACACACACACATACGCACACACACACACACACACACAAAACCCCCACACAAACACACAAGCTCTCACACACACACACACACACATACCCACACAAACACACACAAATACCCCCACACACAAACACACACACACACACACACACACACACTCCATATATAAATACACACACGCAACAACACACATTCCACACACACACACACACACACATACACACACACACACATACGCACACACACGTGTATAAATGTTATAAAGCTGAATTTTTTACGTGGAAATAAAGAATAGGTTTTCTAGGTTTTCATTTACTATAAAAGGCGAAGTGTGTGTGTGTGTGTGTGTGTGTGTGTGTGTGTGTCCTTTACTTCTTAACATATGAAGAAGGAGCCCTCAGGGAATAGAAAAGGAAATGGATTTCCGGCAGAGGTTTGCGGATGATCAGTTAGATTGGTTAAGGATGCTTTGTAACTAGAACACACACAATTGCCAACTGCAAGTGAGTTTCAGAAAGGAAGCGATTTGGCGTTTTGGTAACGAACACTTTTGGTGTTCGATTGAAGTAGGCGGGAAACATCAAGGATTGACCTTTTCCAGAACACGAGAAATAATGTTCAGGAATGTGAAAGAACCTCTGGATGTGTTGAACCTCTGCATGGCATCTGTTATCGCCTAAATAGCGAAGGCGCTGTTACACAACCTAGTTAAACATCCACGCTAAATCTCCGAACTTCTACGTCATTGGCTTTCAAAGAGCTACGCATGCAAATCCTGTTATGTTAAAACCAAATGATTCTGAGCAAAAGGCCATGATGTGTGTTACCAGTCGTTATGAAAAATCGCATTGGTAGACCCGCTTATACAGACAGAAAATCCTGCTTTAGTTCGTGTTTGGTAAATGCGGAAGTCCAGTATCACAATGCCAGGATACGGTAACCAGAGGATAGTCCAAGACGGACGGGATTTGATCATAAGTTGAACACTTAGAAAAGGTTGGATCATTATAAATCAATGAGGCAGAAATACATCGAAAATTACAGTGGCCATTAAATATCGATCGATTACCAAAACAATCCAAAATACCATGAAATTTTCTATAAATTGTATAGAGAACATAAATATGTGAGGACAGAACGTTAGATAAGGAGAAACATTGAAGTTCTGCGTGAAAACGTCTACAATTCACATTTTAAATATAAGTAAAGTTAGCTTAACGATAATGCTGGCATCAGATTTGAAGCCATTATTGGTTTACACTTTAACGCTGGCATCAGATTTGAAGCCATTATTGGTTTACACCTTAACGCTGGCATCAGATTTGAAGCCATTATTGGTTTACACCTTAACGCTGGCATCAGATTTGAAGCCATTATTGGTTTACATCTTAATGCTGGCATCAGATTTGAAGCCATTATTGGTTTACACCTTAATGCTGGCATCAGATTTGAAGCCATTATTGGTTTACACCTTAATGCTGCATCAGATTTGAAGCCATTATTGGTTTACACCTTAATGCTGACATCAGATTTGAAGCCATTATTGGTTTACACCTTAATGCTGGCATCAGATTTGAAGCCATTATTGGTTTACACCTTAATGCTGGCATCAGATTTGAAGCCATTATTGGTTTACACCTTAATGCTGCATCAGATTTGAAGCCATTATTGGTTTACACCTTAATGCTGACATCAGATTTGAAGCCATTATTGGTTTACACCTTAATGCTGGCATCAGATTTGAAGCCATTATTGGTTTACACCTTAATGCTGGCATCAGATTTGAAGCCATTATTGGTTTACACCTTAATGCTGCATCAGATTTGAAGCCATTATTGGTTTACACCTTAATGCTGGCATCAGATTTGAAGCCATTATTGGTTTACACCTTAATGCTGGCATCAGATTTGAAGCCATTATTGGTTTACACCTTAATGCTGGCATCAGATTTGAAGCCATTATTGGTTTACACTTTAATGCTGCATCAGATTTGAAGCCATTATTGGTTTACACTTTAATGCTGCATCAGATTTGAAGCCATTATTGGTTTACACCTTAATGCTGGCATCAGATTTGAAGCCATTATTGGTTTACACCTTAATGCTGGCATCAGATTTGAAGCCATTATTGGTTTACACCTTAATGCTGGCGTCAGATTTGAAGCCATTATTGGTTTACACTTTAATGCTGCATCAGATTTGAAGCCATTATTGGTTTACACCTTAATGCTGGCATCAGATTTGAAGCCATTATTGGTTTACACTTTAATGCTGCATCAGATTTGAAGCCATTATTGGTTTACACCTTAATGCTGGCATCAGATTTGAAGCCATTATTGGTTTACACCTTAATGCTGGCATCAGATTTGAAGCCATTATTGGTTTACACCTTAATGCTGGCATCAGATTTGAAGCCATTATTGGTTTACACTTTAATGCTGCATCAGATTTGAAGCCATTATTGGTTTACACCTTAATGCTGGCATCAGATTTGAAGCCATTATTGGTTTACACTTTAATGCTGGCATCCGATTTGAAGCCATTATTGGTTTACACTTTAATGCTGGCATCAGATTTGAAGCCATTATTGGTTTACACCTTAATGCTGGCATCAGATTTAAAGCCATTATTGGTTTACACCTTAATGCTGGCATCAGATTTGAAGCCATTATTGGTTTACACCTTAATGCTGGCATCAGATTTGAAGCCATTATTGGTTTACACTTTAATGCTGCATCAGATTTGAAGCCATTATTGGTTTACACTTTAATGCTGCATCAGATTTGAAGCCATTATTGGTTTACACCTTAATGCTGGCATCAGATTTGAAGCCATTATTGGTTTACACCTTAATGCTGGCATCAGATTTGAAGCCATTATTGGTTTACACTTTAATGCTGCATCAGATTTGAAGCCATTATTGGTTTACACTTTAATGCTGCATCAGATTTGAAGCCATTATTGGTTTACACCTTAATGCTGGCATCAGATTTAAAGCCATTATTGGTTTACACCTTAATGCTGGCATCAGATTTGAAGCCATTATTGGTTTACACCTTAATGCTGGCATCAGATTTAAAGCCATTATTGGTTTACACCTTAATGCTGGCATCAGATTTGAAGCCATTATTGGTTTACACCTTGAAAACATTAAATACGAACGCTTTTTTCGAAAGATGGGAAACTAAATTACTTCTTTCGAAAGTAAATGTGTTAGAATTGTTTACATATAAGTCAATCAATTTTAAATTTTCAAAATATTTGGTAAACGAAAACCTTGTAAATCACGAACCTAAATTAAAACGCACAGTTTGTGCGCCAGGTTCAGATTGCCAAATTTAATTAATGTACATTTAAACGAAATAAAGGGCAGAAGTGAACAGAAAGTGTGTGGGCATGTTGGTTCCTGCAATTTTGGATTGATTGAACAGTTTTATTTGTATCGGTCGAGGGGTGTGTAACCAGAGGAAGGGGAGAAGGGGAGTTAAAAAAATATTGACCAATGTCCGTGCGAGCGTAGAGTTTCAGCCCCAAGGCGAAATTCATTTCCAGACTTAAAATCGATACCCCTCCCCTCCAAGTGCTAATCTTCCTATTTGCTGTCTGCGAATGTCGTTTTGTCTCCTGACTGACATCGTTCCAACACTGATACTGTGCCTGATATCAGTGTTATTCCAAACACCTATATTGTGCCTGATATCAGTGAGTTGTTCCTAATACCTATACTGTGCCTGATATCAGTGTTATTCCAAACACTTATATTGTGCCTGATATCAGTGAGTTGTTCCTAATACTGATACTGCGCCTGATATCAGTGTTATTCCAAACACTTATACTGTGCCTGATATCAGTGAATTGTTCCTAATACTGATACTGCGCCTGATATCAGTGTTATTCCAAACACCTATACTGTGCCTGATATCAGTGAGTTGTTCCTAATACTGATACTGCGCCTGATATCAGTGTTATTCCAAACACTTATACTGTGCCTGATATCAGTGAGTTATTCCTAATACTTATACTGCGCCTGATATCAGTGTTATTCCAAACATTTATACTGCGCCTGATATCAGTGTTATTCCAAACATTTATACTGCGCCTGATATCAGTGTTATTCCAAACACTTATACTGCGCCTGATATCAGTGATTATTTTCTACATCTATACTGTACCTGATTTCAGTGAGTTATTCCTAACACTGATATAGTGCCTGTTATCAGTGAGTTGTTCCTAACACCGATATTGCGCCTTATATCAGCGAGTTATTCCAAACACTGATATTGCGCCTGATATCAATGAGTTATTCCTAATACTGATACTGCGCCTGATATCAATGAGTTGTTCCTAACACCGATATTGCGCCTTATATCAGTGAGTTATTCCTAACACTGATATTGCGCCTGATATCAATGAGTTATTCCTAATACTGATACTACGCCTTATATCAGCGAGTTATCTAATTGCGCCTTATATCAGCGAGTTATCTAATTGCGCCTTATATCAGCGAGTTATCTAATTGCGCCTTATATCAGCGAGTTATCTAATTGCGCCTTATATCAGCGAGTTATCTAAACACTGATATTGCGCATGATATTAGTGAGTTGTTCCGAGCACTGATACTGTGCCTGATACAGTGATTTGTTTCTAACATCTATACTGTACCTGATATCAGTGAGTTATTTCTAAACACTGATATTGTGCCTGTTATCAGTGAGTTCCAAACACGTATATTGCTCTGATATCAGTGACACTGTGCCTGGTATCAGTGAGTTGTTCATAACACCTATACTGTGCCTGATACCTGTAAGTTAAACCAAACACTGATATTGCACCTGATATCAATAAGTTTTCCCTAACACTTACACTGCGCCTGATATGAGCGAGGTTTTCCTAACACTCAGTGATCATTTTTCGTATCTCGAGAAAATGGACTACGTCACTAGTCCAAGTACAAAGTGAAGTAGATAGAGTCTAGATTCCTTCCATCTACCAGCCATTAGCTCGCCCACTTCACTTAAGGTGTTCAGTTTCACCCGATCTTTTACAATTCGGGTTAAAACCTTCACGTACGCCATACGTGTCCACCACTTACTGCAATAAAACAGTCTTAAACAAATTAGGCTATTCAATGTTAATTTAATTACTTAATTGTAAACAAATTGAATTTTAAAACAAATATATTACTGAAATTTATTGGGGATGCATAAGTACTTGTATTTGCTTACTGTAGTGTTTTCGTGGATATATTTGGCAAAATTTTATTGAAATCTTCTTTAAGGCCTTTTTAAACAAATCCTGACAATAAAATTATTTCTTCAAGTTTAATACTTGTCTTAAGGCATCACCTGACAAATTTCATCGTAAACAGTTACTTCGTTTTAGTATTCGCTCATACAGACGGACAAATAATGTTTATATATCGTAAAATGATAAATAAAAAGGGGTAGTTGAATTATTAAACACAGTATAGTCCTCAAAATTAATATAAATATGTTAATACTCGTATGTAGGTGACTACTATTACAGTATTAATCATATTTTATATATATATAATAAAATATCAAGACCTATAAAGACCTGTTTATTTTCACTCATGCATTACATATTATATATATGGTGAGTTTCGCCAATTTATAACTGTCATCTTCTAGGTGGTTCTCGCTCCAAGTCTAAAGTCGCAATGAAGCAACACAACACACTACTATTCTTTTATAACCTTAGTATGACGCAAATAGAAAGTGGGCTGGCTTGAAGTTGACGTAAGTCAACCCGCCAAATTTTTTATCCACAGTGAAATTAATACGAAGGACGACGCCAGTAATTTACCTGCTGTTCGGCGGCCTAACTTTAATTGC
>CM040183.1:90189382-90211882 GCA_022606455.1 Callitettix versicolor | reverse complement strand
TGTTTACAATAATTCTTTGTCCAAACAGATATTGTTAACGTGACTAAACCGCGGTTCTATTTCAGTATTTGCATAAAATAATAGGATTCTGCGCAAATAACTGTAGCAATTAAATAACTCGACGAACAACTTTTACCGCGGTACAATTGTTAAAGCGTACAATAATTGTAACACGCGGGCGGATTGTTCAGCTTACAGAAATGTGCTATACTGTAATAATCATTTACCGACTTTATTACAATCTGCAAAGTTTCCTCCGTACTAGCCTATTTTCTAGTATTATACTGAACCGTTTTTTTTGTGTCCAAATAAAAGTTAAATACATTATGTCCAGTGAATACATTATGCCTACATTGAGACATCCCACAATATTAACGAGTAGGTAAAAGTTTACCCAGATTTCGGTTGGTTTTTTAAAGTCTTTTTACGTTAAAAAAAATCATTACAATATCGAATTTTCTCAATTATTGGTTCAACAATTTCGATCAAATTTTTACTTAAACATAATCCTCATAAACACGCACATTCGTTTAAGATAAAACGAAAATAAACATTGACCGCTGTCGGAGATTGTTTTTAAAAATTATCACCGACAGTAAATGGTTTTTATTTCAAATTTGGTAATTTTCAAAATTCGAACCTACTTTTTTTATAAGGAAACAGTAAGATTTGGCTAACTTAATTTTAACTTGGAATTAAAATAGGGTAGTTTAGAGTAAGACTCGAATTCCTATTTGAAAATTTCTTCAGAAAGCACAAACAATTTAAGTCGGTTAAAAAATAACGAATCAGTGAAAATAGGTTCTGTTTTTTTAAAACTGTTACTTATTGATGAAATATTTGTGTTACTTCAACAAATTTATTTGTGAAACGCTCTCTAGCGCCTGACTTAAAACATAAACTTAGCAACTTAAATATGAACTTAGATACCCAGGAATGTTAAAATGCCAAACTAAGAGCAAACACTCTGAATTTAGTATTTTAACATATCAAGGCTTAGGTTCTAGTTGCTAGGTTTATGTTTTAAGTTACACTTAACGAGAGTTGATCAGAACTCTCGAAATGTCTTGTATTGTTTCCGTACACACAAGTGACACGAAATATCCGAATAAACATTGCACGTCATCCGCTTAGAAAACGGCCTACTACGAACACCAGTGCGGCAGAGAAAAAAATGTGCGAGCGAGAGGTCGAGTACCCACTCTCTCACCACGGCTCCCTCCTTTCCCATCACTATCGCTGAGTAGTGACAGTCTGTAGACTCAGACTGGCAGATTGTGTCACTGCACTGCTGGAGGATTAAATGGCTGGACTATAATAATTTAACTCGATTCTTTATCGTAACTCGCGTTTATATGCAGTTCACGCCCTACGTGATGTGACTGTGGTTTGTAACGTGCACTAGATTATCACGTAATAAAATAATAAACACAATAAATTAAAGATGTGCCTATTCTAGTATACTCACAAGAACTGTGACCGATGTGTTTCCTTATTTCTAATGACACTTACCTGAAACAGATATAAATAATATTAGTCATTAATTACTTAAAATTAATAATTACATTAAGGAATTTATAACAAAATTATGCACAAGTGTTTCACGACCAATTAGAATATATATAAGCAAAACGAACATATTATTATTTCCTAATAAATCCAGTTAGGAACCTGTCGATAAAAACAACCGAATATCGGTTTAATTTCTCAAAATCGTTGCACCAGATTTTCTTAAATTTTGGTAATTTAAGTCTGCGTGTCAAATTTGAAATAAACAAAATTCACTGTTTCAGAGTGAGCCATGAGATCGGTCATTGTTTAATTCGATTTTTTCCAGTTTGCTTACAATGACTTTCGTTATAATCTTTACGAATTATCAGAATCTGATGTACCAATTTTGAGAAACTAAACCGGTTTTCGGGAACAATTCAAAGGCGAAGTTTTTGGCGGATAGAGACCAGCACGTTTTTGTTTGGGTACTACAGTGCTGTATTTAAGTAGAATACGTTTGAAACCTTTTTGAAAAAAAATTGGTTACTTTTTGTTAAAACAATGGTTTCAAAGTACCATTTTTTTAAAACTTAGAGATTGGGTAAGACTATAAAAAAAGGCAGAAAGTTACCGGAATTGGTCAACGAAAATTTATTGAAAGTACGTATACTATATTAACTTTATTTTCCTTCAAAATGCTCTCCTCCTGCATGTACACACTTCTTCCGCCGTTCGTATAATTACTGGAAACACTCCTGAAAGAAATTTTGGAATTTTCGTTCAACCGCTTCGTCGCATTTTCCGTCACTTCTTGCGAATCAGCAAAACTGATGGACGTTCAGTGTCATTTTCAGTAAAAATCCGTGGTGCAATGTCGGAAAAATGGGAAGGGTGTACCAGAGTGGTAACACTGTCCTCGGCAACGTACTGTTTCATGATCAGCGATCAACGTAACGGGGCATTTTCATGCAACAAAAACCAATCTTTCCCTGCTCATTTTTCAGATCGTTTTCATCTAAATGCATCTCGTAGTAATTTCAGGGTCTTCTTGTACAGTTCTTTGTTAACTGTTTTCCCTTCAGGAATACACTCGTAGTGTATCAAGCTCTGCTAATAAAAACAACCTCCAACATCACTTTACCCCGGCTTCTGTCCGAGCGAAAATTTTCCTTTCTGGTGATGTTTTTGATTTCCATTCAGCAGATTGACGTTTTGTCTGAGGGTCGTAAGGAAGCACCGTGTTTTTTACCAACGGATATTTACCTATTTCTATAACTGAAAATGATACTGAAGGGACATTGTTTTGATGATTCACAAGAGGTTATGGAAATGCGACGAAGCGGAAGCGGGTAAACGGAATTTCCAAAAATTGCTTTCAAGAATATTTCCAACAACTGTATGAATTTTGGAAGAAGTGCAGGAGGAGAGTATTTTTAAGGCAAATAAGGTTAATTAAAAAATGTTAAGGTTAGGACGAACAGCGACAAAGACTAAAAACCCTGGCCGCCGTAGGTATCGATTTGTTTTTATTCATTCAGTAACAGTAAGTTTCTTATACTCCGCAGGGGGTTGCAGATTAGCTGCACCTATTGAGAGGATTTAGACGTCCTTCGCGGTACTCGAGTATAACACACACTTACTACTTTAACACTTTACACTCACTTACATTTAGGAAGCGATAATAGCCTAAATGTGCTTTTCGCCTTAATACAAAACAAAAAAAGTTTCTTTCATTTCAATCTGTGTGAAAATAAGCGGATGACACATTTTTCGATCTTTTATTTCCGTTCGGAACAAAACAAACCCACAAAGACACTCAGCCGATAAAACAAAGTAACGCCCGTAACGGAGCAAAGATTAAAGGGACGCAGGAAAAAACGCTCGCGTTATTCTATAATTCGCCAACAACCCGTGAAATCGTCACAAGTGTAAGGCTTAACAAACAAATGACTGCGCCGCGCCGGTGTTTGCAAAGCACTCGGAATAACAACAGATATTTCCCGCCGAATCCTCTCGAAGCCGAATGTTCATTTTAGGTCGAAAAGCAAATATTGAATTATGTGACAAGATAAAGCCGTACCAGCTCTGGGTGCGCAAGTTGTGGGCCGTGGAAGTTGAGACCGTGTACTCTGTATTTGTCTTGAGCGCAACTTGCCTCCCCCCCAACTTCGCTTCTGTCTGTCTGTTGTCTCCGCTGCGGTTTTACTTTAAACTTTGACGTCTTCATCATTAATATCGTGGAATACATACGCGGTACAAATTTGAAATCTCGGTTGCGTGTAGTGTTGCGTGGATCGCTTGTTTCAAAACGCGTTTATCACTGTAAGCGTATTTCTGCTACCGCGAGAGCGTACAATAAAATTAACCGTTATTCTGTTGTTTTTTTAACTGTTAATTATGGATCACTTATGTTATTCTTGCGGTTTATTCGGAAAGTTGTCAAAATTTGTGCGTATAAAAACAATACACGTTTCGAGATTATAGTCCCAACTAACGCTCTAAAGTGGCTAACTTAAAACATAAACTTAGCAACTAGACAAAATCCAAGATGTCTGGTCTTAAAATAATTCACTAAAAACTAAGAACATACTCTCAAGAGTTATTCCATGAATGGTCAAAACACAAAATACAACTGATGCGTGTGATCAAGAAAACATAAACAAAAAAGCTATAACAGTTGACAAATACAATATCAGAACAACGTACTGATGTCCGCTCAAGCCAACTCCGGATGGAGAGGTGCCTGGTTAGGTCTAATGACTCCTGCCATTCCCTATCTCTGAAATTCCTAGCCCAGGCTTACTTTTAAAATTATTCACGATGTCAGTCATTTTGATAATTCTTGTCAGACTCTTTATGAGAAATTATTTATTCCAACTTGTGCATTTAATAAAACACCTTAAGACAAGATCTTATGCCACAGCTCTCTTCATACATAATTTTTTTTCAATTCTCTTGTCGAACCTCTGGAGTGGTTTTTCTCCTTTCCAGTTTGAGATTTGAATCCGTCTTCGTATAATATGAGTGCTGAAGACTCCCCTTCTCTCTAAAGCACAGTAACATGTCATTAAATTTGGTCTGTATATTGTTGATCCGATTATTCCATACTTTAACAGCATAGTCGTGGCAAGTCCTGTATTATTTCATGACAAGTCCTCGTATGAACACTTATTTCTTCATTTTCCAACTTCGATAAAGAAGCACTCGAAAAAACTCATCGTTTAGTTATAAAGGGCCTTACCGAAAGTCCATCAGTAAAGACTTTTTGTCTAAACTAGACCAAAGTTGGACACATACAAATATGAAGGCGAAGCATCACATTTTCTCTATATTCAAGCTTTAGTCCACCAGAACCTGACAATGCGCGATTGTCACACGTTTCTTCGTAGTAGCTAATGTTGCAGTGCGCGATTGTCACACGTTTCTTTGTAGGAGCTAATGTTGCATGCGCGATTGTCACACGTTTTTCGTAGGAGCTAATGTTGCAGTGCGCGATTGTCGCACGTTTCTTTGTAGGAGCTAATGTTGCGTGCGCGATTGTCACACGTTTCTTCGTAGGAGCTAATGTTGCTGTGCGCGATTGTCGCACGTTTCTTTGTAGGAGCTAATGTTGCGTGCGCGATTGTCACACGTTTCTTCGTACTAATGTTGCGTTTCTTCTTCGTAGGAGCTAATGTTGCTGTGCGCGATTGTCACACGTTTCTTCGTAGGAGCTAATGTTGCATGCGCGATTGTTACACGTTTTTTCGTAGGAGCTAATGTTGCAGTGCGCGATTGTCGCACGTTTCTTCGTAGGAGCTAATGTTGCTGTGCGCGATTGTCACACGTTTCTTCGTAGGAGCTAATGTTGCGTGCGCGATTGTCACACGTTTTTTCGTAGGAGCTAATGTTGCAGTTCGCGATTGTCACACGTTTCTTCGTTGGAGCTAATGTTGCGTGCGCGATTGTCACACGTTTCTTCGTTGGAGCTAATGTTGCGTGCGCGATTGTCGCACGTTTCTTTGTAGGAGCTAATGTTGCGTGCGCGATTGTCACACGTTTCTTCGTAGGAGCTAATGTTGCAGTTCGCGATTGTCGCACGTTTCTTTGTAGGAGCTAATGTTGCAGTGCGCGATTGTCGCACGTTTCTTTGTAGGAGCTAATGTTGCTGTGCGCGATTGTCACACGTTTCTTTGTAGGAACTAATGTTGCTGTGCGCGATTGTCGCACGTTTCTTCGTAATAGCTAATGTTGCAGTGCGCGATTGTCGCACGTTTCTTTGTAGGAGCTAATGTTGCAGTGCGCGATTGTCGCACGTTTCTTTGTAGGAACTAATGTTGCTGTGCGCGATTGTCACACGTTTCTTCGTAGGAGCTAATGTTGCTGTGCGCGATTGTCAAGTATTTCGTACTTATGTATTAAAGTATCATGTACTATCGTGTTAGCGATAGACGTACAATGCAAATATATTTGACTTTCTCACCAAACAAAGTTTAGAAAGTATTGAAAAATCGTGAAAAAATCGATTCGGTAAAGTTTTTGACGACCGTAAAAGTCAATAAAATATCCGTTTCGGTTAAACAAATTTGTTCACATGTACATTTTTAAAG
Source organism: Callitettix versicolor (assembly GCA_022606455.1). Taxonomy (NCBI): domain Eukaryota; kingdom Metazoa; phylum Arthropoda; class Insecta; order Hemiptera; family Cercopidae; genus Callitettix; species Callitettix versicolor. The sequence goes on along the minus strand of CM040183.1, from coordinate 90,205,802 downwards.
GCAATTAATAGCCATTAGAAAGTTGTTACAGGTAACCTATATTTTGATGTCTTTTTATAAATAGTTCATTACAATTTTTTTTTAATAGCCACCTCGGTGGCCTAGTGGATAGCGAACTAGGCTTTCACCCTGAGGACCCGGGTTCGATTCCCGGCGAGGGCTTGGCATTTTCATACGCTATAAATCATCCCATCGTCTGCATTAGCCCAAGTGTGCACAATAGTCGGACGTTAAACACCCAAAAAAAAAAAAAAAAAAAAATGTTCACATGTATGGAAACAAAATAAATGAAATTCTTAAAATCAGTTTGTTAACCACACAAAAAAAAATGAAAACGTAGAGTATCATTAAACTTGTTTTTAAATAAAATAAAAGCGATGCAACATTCTAGAACAACAGAAATATTTCCCCTCTGCACACTCTGATAAAAACATAAAATGTTAATTAATTCCGCGAGATATTTTCGAAAAAACATTTTGCAGACAAAATAAACAAACTTTTAATTGAAATTAGTCCCAAAACAGTTCGCGACTAAACGATGTTTTCAATAATGGATTTTTCCTAATTTAATGGTATCATTAAAAATAAAACGCACTGTCGAACAGACACAACAGTCGATTCAATTAAACGAGAATAACTAGCCCGAAATCTGGGTTAAATACGTTATGTTATTAACGTGTTCACACACGTCCATATAAATGGGACAGGTATTTAGAGGGAGGAGCGTGTTCTGTGTTCTATAACGGTAAAGCATAGAATACTGGATAATATAGCACAAATATTGGCTCTAATTAAGTGATCAGAATAGACAGGTATGGCGGTATAACGTCCACTCGACTCTGTACGAATACAAATCACCGGTGCTCGAGCAAAGAAACGCAGGAAATCAAGGGGTGAGGTGACGCAGAGGTCAAACGGGGGTGGGTCTGTTCATCGGACCTCATTGCTTCTTGCATACGTCCAGTTGTGAACAAAGGTCGGAGTCGATGCTTAATTATCAACCCTACAAAAATATCAAACAAGCTGTCAGGTACGATGATTAAAGCACAGTTTTCCTAGTTCTAGTACTAACGTGTCATGATTATTTCACTGTGACGTGTGACAACAAGAAATAAATTTTAATCAACGTTTGTTAACCCAATTTATACGCAAAGCTATTTGTTTTGTAATTTTGCAAATTTTAATTCTGACTACGACGGTGAAAACAGATTTACAAAAGAGCTGTGATTTGTGATAGCAGCCATTTTGAAGCAGCTTAACGGTTTCGCTGAAGGACTAACTTGTAAAAGCTGTCAATTTTTGTACCACAATTATACGAAATCGTGATAAATATACGAACTCCTAGAGCTTACACACACACACACACACACACACGTGCGCGAAAACACACACACTCACACGCACTCGCGCGCACACACACACACACACACACACACACAAACACATACACGTGCGCACATGCACGCACACGCACAAACATTTACACGTGCGCGCGCACACGCACACACACGCACACACACACGCACACGCTCGCATGAACAACACACAAACATCACATGCGCACAACAGACACATCACACGCGTTCGCGCGCGTGCGCACACACACACACACACGTGCACACACACACACACACACACACACGCACACACACATGCACGCACACACACACATCGCACACACACACACACACACACACACACACACACACACACACGCGCACACACACACACACACACACACACACGCGCACACACACACACACTGCGCACACACACACACACACACACACACACACACACACACACGTACACACGCACACACACACACACATTCACACGCACGCACACACATGCGCACACACACACACACACGCACGCACACACAACACACACACACACACACACACACACACACACACACACACACACACACACACACACACACACACACACACACACACACACGTGCACACACACACGCACGCTCGCATGCACAACACACAAACATCACGTGCGCACAACAGACACATCTCACACAAATAATTGCAACAATAATTGCGCAATAATTAATTAATAATTGCACAAGAACTGCAACTATTCATCGATCACCCGGAGGCCGGTCGGACAGTCTTGTCCTGTCTAATTTTCTAACCTGCAACGTAAAATGTCTACTGAAGTGAAAATATACACATTACAAATATTCCACTCTACAGTGGATGGAACATAACCTATAACGTATCATACGGATATCAACGATTCCATTACGATATATTTCTGCAATAAGTTTAAGCTTTCCGGAGAAAAAAAATCCGACCTTGTATTTCCGACACGCATGATTTCATTACATGGAGAGGGAAACAAGATTTGGAGCATCGAGAAAAGTCAAAGATAATATCAAGGGTAAACAACGGTCGGAGTAGGAGGCGGGGGTTAACAGAAGCCGAATGTGTCGCTACAACAAAGTCCCCCGTATCCGTTCTAACTTGGTTATATAATGAAACGAAAATCTTTTATTGTACCATCCGATACCCCGCGCCGTTCTCTTTTCAGGTAATAAAACTCTTCAAGGAACGCAAAACAATTCCGTGAAAGGATTAATAAAAACAACCGAACGAACACTTCAAGCCGCGTTACTTTATTAAGTAATAAGAGTTTAACGCAAGAAATGTTACAATACTTGTTTCGTTGCTCCGTATTACACCGCGGAAGGTAATTTACGATGACGTCATTGTTATCTGTATTAATAAAATGAAAAATGCCAGTGTTGGCGCGCTCACGTTCGCAATTTTACAACGGTTCCAATTAAACTCGGCGCGAAAATCGATACTGGTAATCGATTCGTTCAACAGTTTCAAAATGGCGGTAATGTAAAATCTTTAAAAAATCGTAAATATTTTGACTCAAACTGTTTTGTAAATCTGATTTCACCGACGTAACCGGCGTTTAGAACCGTGCAAAGTAACGTTATGAATTTTCAAAATCGGTTGAAGGAATTTTATTTGTCGGCGGTCAGGGTTCACTTTCGTATATCCAATGAAATGTGAAAGTTTGAAATGCAGATTACAGTGCTATTCATGATGGCGATTTGAGAGCTTCAGAACGAGGGTAATACAAACAAAAATCGGGAAGGTGTAATAGTTTAGAGATATATTAACTTAGAGATTCGTTTTTCCTTCGACAGTACCGTGTTATAAGTTAGAGATCGATCTGTGTAATAAGATAGAGGTTCCGTACTGTGTATTAACATAGAGACTACAGTTCCGTCAAGTGTGTTGCACCGTGTGTATATGTAGCTGACGCCGCTGCTTGCAGGCGCTTCAGTATCTTTTATCTAACAAGTAGAACTTGCATAGTTAAAGAAAGATATAAAGTTGATTTGGATGGGTTTTGTTCTTAAAGGCTTATGTGCAATGCTGTAAATGTATACTAATTTACATATGTAGTAGTAATAGTAATAGTAATCGAAATAATAATATAAAAATATTGTTTGAAGACTGCTTTATTCAAACCATATCCGAATTGAATTAAGAAAACAGCCCTAAGTTAAAGAATTAATTATGAATTAATATAAACTTACGTTGTTTTTTTGTTCTATCTGTATAGAACAATATTTCTATTTTTCTATACAGATAATTGTTAAAAATAAACATTTATATATGTTGTTGACCATAGTACTGAAAATATATAGAACTGTAAACTCTAAAACGAAGTAATGATGATTAGGCTGTTACACTTGTTAGATAAAATATACTGAAGCGCCTGCAAGCAGCGACGTCGGCAACATATACACACGGTGCAACACACTTGACGGCACTGTAGTCTCTAAGTTAATACACAGTACTGAATCTCTATCTTATTACACAGGTCGATTTCTAACTTATAACACGGTACCGTCGAAGGAAACAATTCTCTAAGTTAATAAATCTCTAAGCTATTACACATCCCCAAAAAAATCACTTGTTGGCACTGACTGGTGCTGTTTTTGTTGTACACTATAAGGTTGTTGTTTCAACCCTTTTTTTGTCGTGACCAAGTACGTTCAGAACGAGAGAATCGTGGGCAAATATCGTCGGCGATATCCTTTTGCTCGGAACGTATCCTTTGATTTAAATAAGCAACTTGAAAGGAAAGAAGAAATAAAAGCGTTATTCGACGGTGCAGAGTAAGTTGTCGCTAAAAATGTCTCATTTCGGGGTCAACACATAACGTTTTGACAATAACCGTATAAGAATCTCTCATTGATAAGAAAGAGAAAGGGAGGGGCCGGCGAGGCGAGGCAGAGGGGGCGGGGAGGGTGCGTTATACATTTTGCAATATCTGGCCTCCCTTATCTACCTCGGGGAGCTGATATTGTTCACACAACAAAAGGGGCAACGCCGATAAAGAAGGCCATCTTGAATAGACGTGTGGTAATATGGAAGAAGAAAATCCCGCTGCAAGTTTCGGCTGCGCTCCACAAGTACGGGCGTGATATTTATGATTGATTAGTTTTCTTTGGGAAAACGTTTTCCATCATTCTTTTGTGCAATGGTACGGTCGTGTGAAGGAATTTAAAAGCATTTAAAGATCGATAGGGCGGTAATGGAACAAGTGGCTTAAAGTTGTTCTCCATTATCAATATCGGAAAGAGATAACTTCAACTTAACGCGAACGGGAAGAGCGGAACGAACGAGAGAATAAACTGTGTTTTTATTGAAGCGTAATCCGGTGTTAATGAATTTGTAAAGTTTAGGAAATAAATCGACCGAAAATATCGCATCGCTTTCCTCATATTTGAAAGGAAAGCGTTCGTATATTATTTTTTGAAACGTCCAGTTTCGTTTATTGTTGGTACTCCAGAGGATTATAAACAAGTTTTTAATAAATATTTATAACTAAAAATATCTGAAAGATTGGCAATTACATTAAAATTTAATCTACTTAAGTAAACTATACAATTCAGTTTAGAAGCACTTCAATCTTATTCAGCAAAACACTAATTTATGAAGATTTTAACGCTGATTAAAAAAACAGACGATAACAGCATTTTGAACACATTTTGGTGGGTAACGAGCTTGTCCAAGCGATTAACGGAATCGATTTTTGAGCAAAGGTTGAATTAAACCGGGCCAGATTTGCGAAACTGAAAAGGCTAAAACAAACATATATATATTTTGTCACAGATTCAAAGTCGCCACAGATTCTAAGATGCTATCGATTCTAAGATGCTATCGATTCTAAGATGTTATCGATTCTCAGACGCTATCGATTTTAAGAAGCTATCGATTTTAAGAAGCTATCGATTTTAAAACGCCATCGATTCTAAGACACTATCGATTCTAAGACGCCATTGATTTTAAGACGCCATTAATTTTAAGAGGCTATCGATTCTAAGACACCATCGATTTTAAAACGCTATCGATTCTAAGACGGCACTGATTTTAAGACGCCATTAATTTTAAGATGCTATCGATTCTAAGACGCTATCGATTTTAAGAAGCTATCGATTTTAAGACGCCATTTATTTTAAGACGCCATTAATTTTAAGACGCTATTGATTCTAAGGCGCTATTAATTCTAAGACGCCATCGATTCTAAAACGCTATCGGTTCTAAGACGCTATCCCTTCTAAAACGATATCGATTCTAAGACACCATCGATTTTAAAACCCTATCGATTCTAAGACGGCACTGATTCTAAGACGCCATTAATTTTAAGATGTTATCGATTCGAAGAAAATATTTATTCTAAAACGCTATCGATTCTAAGACGCTATCGATTTTAAGAAGCTATCGATTTTAAGACGCCATCGATTCTAAGACGTCATCAATTTTCAATTTTAAGACGCTATCGGTTTTAAGAAGCTATCGATTCTAAGATGTTATCGATTCTAAGACGTCATCGATTCTTAGACGTTGTAGATTCTAAGACGCCAACGATTCTAAGACGCCATTGATTCTAAGAAGCTATCGATTCTAAGAAGCACTGTATTTTGCAAACAATTTTTAAGGAAAATTACAAAACGACAGAAATTAAAAAAAAATCAAATTTAATAATTATATCCTCCTGCACTTACTTGAAAATACATGATCATACACTTAAATGTACTAAACTAAACCCAGTGATTATGATACTACATATTTTAGTACCGGTAATATCTCTGTAATTCCTGTTCTGCAGCTCTGTTTCCATTTTCGTGTCACTACTGCAGCATAATGTACTCTCTTTGAAGACCATTTTTTTAACAACCTAGTTCTCACCGAACAACACAAGTTTAAATAAAAGCACTCGTTACAACAAGATTGAAATGAACACTCGTTACTCACTGGCTATTGGAAACAAAATGACAGAATTGTAGAAGGGGCTGTCACAGTGAATGACCTTGGAGCTGCGCGCTTTGTTCTATTGTTCAGTTAACAAGGGTTTATTTCTCGGAATATGAAAATACAGTTTTGGATTACCTAGTCATCAATGTTAAGACGCCATCGATTCTAAGTCCACCTCGTGTTTTTTTTTATCAGAATAGAAATGTGCGTTTTAGAATAGATTAAATACGGGTACATGTTGTAAATGTTTTAAAACATTTCTAAAAAAATAATCGGTTAGGACCGGTGCATTACAGTTAACAGTTTAGCTTCAAGTAACAGTGACCAAACCTCTTCCCGCGTCCTGACCGTCAGCAAGCCGTCCGACAACACCGCGGCCAAACAAATAGTACCAATAACGGCCGCTTTTAGCGCGGCCGTGAAAAACAAAAGGCGTGAAAAATGAGCCTCAGAAACGGCTCTAGATAGGAAGGGAAAAGGAAATGTGACAATACTGGCAAGGATATGAGAGGGGGGAATAACAACAAGCTAATAATGACGACAGTTTGAAACAGACATTACCAGCAGCCGGTATCCCCCGGCGCCCCCCCCCGCGGCCCCGCAGAAAAGTTGCAACAAAAATGGCACATTAAAGTGTTACTGCAGCGAACAAATACAGTAATTGAATTTGGAAATAGCATAAGTCTGAAGCAGTTAGACAAAATGGCGGTGTTTACTTTGGCAGCCGACCGGAAGTAGGGAATTTTCCGAACAATGGATTCCGAGTTCTGAATAATATTTGCTGTTAAAAGAAATTACGCGCTTAAAAACAATATTTTTGGCGAAATAAGCGACATCTAAAGACTGTGGTTTGAATTCTAAATGGAACTGCATAAAATAGCGAACAAGTCAATAATAAGGCTAAGTACTTTGTTAGAGTGTCAGTACGTAAATCCCAGAATCCAGTTTTGGAGGTCTTAATCGATGTTTTTGTAAATGGTTGTACAAACGGTATGCGTTTTATTGAAACGTTAACAAATATATTTCTTTCTTATTTTGTTGCTAAAAAGTGATTCTATGTTGATATTCCTTACTAAGACAACAGTAATAGTGTCTTCGCTAGCGTGTTGTACGTAAATAAAAAAATCCAGTTTTTGCGGCCTTAATCGATGTTTTTGTAAATGGTTGTACATTTTATACGGTTTGTGTTTTATAGAAACGTTAACAAATATATTTCTTTCTTATTTTGTTGCTAAAAAGTGATTTTATGTTGATATTCCTTACTAAGACAACAGTAATAGTGTCTTCGCTAGCGTGTTGTACGTAAATAAAAATCCAGTTTTGCGGCCTTAATCGATGTTTTTGTAAATGGTTGTACATTTTATACGGTTTGTGTTTTATAGAAACGTTAACAAATATATTTCTTTCTTATTTTGTTGCTAAAAAGTGATTCTATGTTGATATTATTCATTATTAAGACAAAAGTAAGGATATATTTCGCTAGTGTGTTGTACGTAAATAAAAGTATCCAGTTTTCTCAGCCCTAATCTATGTTTTTGTAAATGGTTGTACAAACGGTTTGTGTTTTATAGAAACGTTAACAAATACATTTCTTTCATATTTTGTTGCTAAAAAGTGATTCTATGTTAATATTATTCCTTACTAAGACAACAGTAATAGTGTCTTCGCTAGTGTGTTTGTACACAAAAGTATCCAGTTTTTGCGGCCTTAATCGATGTTTTTGTAAATGGTTGTACATTTTATACGGTTTGTGTTTTATAGAAACGTTGACAAATATATTTATTTCATATTTTGATGCTAAAAAGTGATTCTATGTTAATATTATTCCTTACTAAGACAACAGTATCCAGTTTTTGCGGCCTTAATCGATGTTTTTGTAAATGGTTGTACATTTTATACGGTTTGTGTTTTATAGAAACGTTGACAAATATATTTATTTCATATTTTGATGCTAAAAAGTGATTCTATGTTAATATTATTCCTTACTAAGACAACAGTATCCAGTTTTTGCGGCCTTAATCGATGTTTTTGTAAATGGTTGTACATTTTATACGGTTTGTGTTTTATAGAAACGTTAACAAATACATTTCTCCCTCATTTTGTTGTTGTCAATGTGATTCTATGTTAATGTTCTTCTTTATTCGGACATCTGTCATCATGCGTGTACACGGGAACAATACAAGACGTTTCGAGAATATGGATCAACTGTCGTTCTCAGGTGCCTGACTGGAAACATAAACTTAGCGACCGCAACTTAAGCCAGGTTGTCTACACAAGAACAGACGCTTAAGGTTGACATTCTAAGCGGTTTAAAAATAAAAACAGAAATTTGCACGCGATCGGAAAACAGTTTTATTAAGAAAATGAAAAAACTGAGATATTACGTTTTAAAACGAGAATGTATGCTGGTCAAAAGTAAGATAAATCTTACTGGTAAGTAACAATTAAAAAAAAACAAACAGCTGTTTTGCTGACGTGATAGAAGCAATTTTTCAAAAGTAGTTTTCTTCATCTTACCCATTTTTTGAAGTTTTGATTTCCTTAACGTCATACTTTATGCCAGTTAGACTAATGAGGACGAGGCATCAGCGTTAAACGGTAAGGGAAAAGGCACCGTGAGTAAATGCGGTTAGCGCAGTTCAGAGACGCAGCAGACTGACCGGTGCTTTGGCCACATCGACCACCGAGTCTTTTTTAAAACGTTCAAATTACACCGAAAATAAGAAAACGAACCCTGACCACCGTCATAAAATTTCTTATAATTTCAACGGATTTTGAAAATTCGCCGGTTACGATGGTGTAATCGGATTTTTCAAAAACACTTACGAACAAAAAGTTACGAGTATTTGAAGATTTTAAGTGGCCGCCATTTTGAAACTGCTGAACGAATTTCGCTGGTCGACGAACTTGCTCAAGCTATTACCGTAATCGATTTTTGTGCCCAAGTTCGAATGAAATCGGACCAAAATTGCGAGCGTGAACGTGATAAAACACACGCGCGCGCGCGCGCGCACGCACACACACAAAATTTAACTTGTCAAAAAGTGATCTATAGGTTTTAGGATCAGGGTCTTACCGTGATGGCTGTTCCAACAGCTCATTTTCCCAATGGAAACCATTAAAAACAACACGTAACACGAGATAATCTTTAAAAGAGATTAAAGTTGTTAAAAAATGGGCCGCGCTAGGCTGCCCTATTGAAAGATAAAGATTTCAAGTAACATTACGTCCCCCAAGTTTACTGAATCGGGTTAATGTAGGGGACAGAGCACCCTTCTTTCGGCCAAAGCACTAGATAAAACGACCATTTGTTACTTCCAAGACGCACTCCTCTTCGCGATTTATTTCATGAACCCAACGGTCTTTCGTTTTCTAATATATTTTGATTCCACCGCTCCCGCCCGACCCCCAAATCGCCAAGCTTCCCTCTTGATTAATCCAACAAACGTTCAATAGCACAAAACAAATTGATTCGCCAACAATAGCAGCAGTCGCGAGTACACGCGGATCGATGCCGAGGGGATACTTAGGAGATTAAACCGGGAACGACCGTCTCGACACAGCTAGCCCAAGAACGGATTAGGAAAAGTAAATTTAGGCTGGGCAGAGGGTAGGGGATGTGGACACATTGCGGAGGCATTACGCGAGGATTTATGAGGAAGACGGGCGATGTCAAGGCTGGTCCGTGTGACAGCGGCGGAACTTGTCAGGTCACTTCACGCCGGGATCGCTTCCCATTTCATAACGGACAATTTTAAATAAAAGTAGTAATACAACGTTCACATTCACAATTAATTTAAAAGTATCTTATTATTTTACTTCATGCCAGTTAGTTTAACGAGGACAAGGAAAAGCTTACGGCAGTAACTCCAGACTCGAACCTACGGTAGGCGAGTTCGTTGCCTCGGACACGCCTGCCATCTAAATTGTATAAAATCGTGGGAAATCTGGTCTTGTGATCTGGGTACGTCTATCAGGTTTCAAATCTCGCGAGTCAAAAAAAAAAGCTTTCTTACAAGGACGTTTGTGTGTGTGTGTGTGTGTGTGTGTGTGTGTGTGTGTGTGTGTGTGTGTGTGTGTGTGTGTGTGTGTGTGTGTGTGTGTGTGTGTGTGTGTGTGTGTGTGTGTGTGTGTGTGAGTGTGAGTGTGAGTGAGTGTGTGTGTGTGTGTGTGTGTGTGTGTGTGTGTGTATATATCTGTTTTTCAAAAAAAAAGTTTTTCGATTCCCTTTTTGCTCAAAAACAATAAAAAAACTACACGTGTACAACTCGGCGAATTACCGACAGAAGCGAAGCTTTCGTTAATGATATCTTTGCTGAATATACAAATACTTTGAAGATATCTTTACAATTCTTGTTTTGTTTAAATAAATAAATACGTGAACCTAATTTAGGTATTATTTACTGTAGCTATAGTAAAAGATCAGCTGTTTTATATTAATTCGTAACGATCAGCTGATTTCATTGAACAGATGGTAGGCTATAAGTTTCAGGTTGTTGTTAAAAACTAGCAATATTAACAATTATTATCGAATGTATTATAAACGGTTACAACGTGCATGTGTTCTTCAACTAAGGAAAAATAGCGAAACCAAAGCTACACAACGTTTTCATATAATACGCGTGTACTGTTATTAAAAAGGACGTTTTTATATCCACTCCTTTCGCCAAAGCTAACATTAAAAGCTTCGCTTCAAAATAACTATTTGCCAAGTTTTCAGGTAAAAAAAGCTTAATTCGATGTTCTTAAACTATTACTACCCAGCGATAGTGAAGGAAAAGGAAGAAGCTATGGTGAGAATATGGGGACTTAACCTCTCACTCGCACATTATTTTCTCTCTGTCCCATTGGTGTCTTTACTAGCATGTTTTTTAAGCGGCTAACCTATACAATAATGAAGTAATTCTCTACAAACAGACACATAATACAGGATTGTAAGTTTTGAAGTATCCTGTTAAAATCAATTTGGTATACCACATTGCTAATCTAAACAAACTGGCTAATTTATATTAGCGCTCTGGTTTTCTCAGGATGATTAAAGGAAACTTTTCTGTTGAACCGAAAATATGTTTTCCCTAACCAATTCTAAACATAAAGAGGATACAGAAAAATTCTTTTAAAGAAATTTATTAAAGTTAATACTTGAAAAACAAATATCATTCCATATTTCACTGTCTTCTTAGAATACAGCAAAGATTTCACGTAAAATTATGTTAGTTTTTATCTGCAGCGTATCAACTTTCAAACAAACATCTGACTTGTACACAACTGTAGGCAGCCACGCTTGTGGCGAAGTCGGTTTTTCTTCCTTAAACTTTTTGGGTTTTTTTAGTATTCATACTTATAAAAATAGTAAAGTTATTACATAACGCTTAAAACAATTTTAAAATATGTAAGAAAAAAACTTACGTAATGCAATTTTTTACGAAAAAACTGCCCTTTAAAAGTTTTACGTGTGAAAAATTCACGACCTTTAAATAATGATTGGGACGCTCGAAAAGTATCCATAGAATGGCAAACTTTCTATTATCTTCTTTACTAATAGTTCAGAGTGTTAAAAAAAAGTTTTACGAACTTAAAAATGCATATAAATATACCCGTAGGCCTACTTTTATAGACCAGATTTTCGTGTCATTTCTTAGGGAAATAGATAAAGCTTTGACTCACTTAGTTATATGTGCTGGGGCTATCGAATACTTTTGTAATTTTTAGGGTAAAAGATAAAATTTTTACTCATGTAGTTATCTATGTTGGGACTATCGAATACTTTTGTCATTTCTTAGGGAAATAGATAACATTTCAACTCACGTAGTTATATGTGTTGGGACTATCGAATACTTTTGTCATTTCTTAGGGAAATAGATAAAATTTTGACTCATGTAGTTATCTATGTTGGGACTATCGAATACTTTTGTTATTTCTTTGGGAAATAGGTAAACTATTGACTCACGTAGTTATATGTGTTGAGATTATCGAATACTTTGTCATTTCTTAGGGAAATAGATAAAATTTTGACTCACGTAGTTATATTTGTTGGGACTATCAAATACTTTTGTCATTTCTTAGGGAAATAGATACAATTTTGACTCATGCAGTTATCTATGTTGGGACTATCGAATACTTTTGTTATTTCTTAGGGAAATAGGTAAACTTTTGACTCACGTAGTTATATGTGTTGAGATTATCGAATACTTTTGTCATTTCTTAGGGAAATAGATAAAATTTTGACTCACGTAGTTATATGTGTTGAGATAATCGAATACTTTTGTCATTTCTTAGGGAAATAGATAAAATTTTGACTCACTTAGTTATATGTGTTGGGTCTGTCGAATACTTTTAAGTGTTAATAAATTTAATAAAACTAGTATTGAAATATGTATTAATTAAAAAGTATAATAAATTATACGACTTACAGACCTGATTGTCGTGTCATTTTTTAGAGAAATACATAAAGTTAGTGATTCACACATTAACAAATGACTTAATTGTAGCATCAAAAACAAACCTAAATGTAGACGGTTCGTTTCCTTGCTGATAGATAGCGTTCTCCGTTTTCAGTCACACAATCCTCTATGCATCGTTACAGATTATCGTGCAGAAAAAAAATGTCAGGAATGCTCGTAAAGAGTTTTCTGAGTTGCAACGAAGGGATGAAGACGAGGATTTCATTGGAAACTAATACCTTTTACGATAAGTCAACTTTTCACTAAGTGGTAACATTAATGAACACAACTGTTGGATTTGGGGCAATGAAAATCCACCACACACCTTGGACCACGTCCGTGATAATCCAAAAATTAATTTATCTTTTTGCAATAAGCAAGAGCAATAGTGTGCACGGGGTGCTGAAGAACGTTTTAATCCTTCAAACTGACGAAGGAAAAGAACAAGATGGCGCACCATCACGCTAACTCACTGAAGTCCGGAATTTCCTCAACAACCGCTTTCCAGATAAATGGATTGGTCGAGGTACGCCATCTTGCATGATCCCCAACGTTCACCGGATCTGACTCGTCTTGATTTTTACTTTTGTAAATCCATTAAGGGCACCGTTTTCAGTTCATCCTTACCGGCTTTTTTTCGCAGACTTCAGAGAAAGAACCTGACCTGCTACATACAGGCGTGTCTTCATCGATGGACGTCACTGACCCTAACACTATAGTAAGTAAAAGTCTGCGTGGGAATGTCTTGCCCATGTAGGAGAATTCCTCTCCAGCTCCCTCCAAGTGTCCAGTGACACAGAGTCAGCTAATGTGAGTCCAGAAACTGTTACTACCAGGCGATAGTGAAGAAAAGTAAGGAGCTATGGTGAGAGTATGGGGACTTAACCTCTCACTCGCACATTGTTTTCTCTCTGTCCCACTGGTATCCTTACTAGGCTGTTTTCTACGCGGCTAACCTATACAATAACGAAGTAATTCTCTACAAAATGACACAAAATCCAGATCTGTAAGATTTGAAGTATCCTGTTAAGATCAAGAAGTAAAAGGCAAACCGTCCCACTTCCTTCCTGTGACGCGGCAAATCTTCAAAATGACGCCAACTTATAAAAAGACGTGTAACTCAATCGATAAGGAATGAGGTTAAAAACAAGTAAAAAGTTTAAATATATATCCAAAGTTTTTTTCTAAAGAGAATAAATTTTCTGTTTTTGAAAATAGTGGTTGAATAACAAGATCTGAACGGGCGGCTGGGGATTAATTACGGGGCGGACCCGTAGAAAGGTTCACGTTACAAAAAAAAGGAAAGTGTTTTGCCCGCACAAAGGTCCTGCAAGGATACACCGCCGGGACTCCTTTTGTTGGCAACATTTCACCTGTACGACAGATCCAGTCCTTACAATCATATTATTGTTATATAAATAACACTATTGTTGTATTCCATCTTGAAATATCTCTCTCCGGTTGCTGAATTCTGTAAAAAACTCTTTTGCCGCTGCTTTATTGGCGGTGACCCTTGACAATACAACAATCAGGATTAAATAAGACGTTCTGATTGGATCGCTTTTAGCGGCTGTATATTCGGTCTGCCTGTTTACGAAACAAACACGTGTTTTCAATAAATTTTATGAAACGTTTATGTTTACAATATTGTTTAATAAACTGTTTTTTTTAGAAGACAAATTGTTTCGACGTTTCCCGAAAATTGTATCTGGCATCTTCAAGGTGGTTCTGGTTCAAAGACTGAGGCGAACTGAAGAAAACCAATACTTATTCGTTTTTTCCTAACCTTAATTAGACATTATTAGAAAGTGGGCTGGCATGGAGTTGACTTAGATCGACCCGCCATTAACATTTGTGTGTGTGTGTGTGTGTGTGTGTGTGTGTGTGTGTGTGTGTGTGTGTGTGTGTGTGTGTTTACTTCGTTCGCAATTTTGGCCAGATTTGACTGAAACTTTACAAAAACAATGATTTTGATAAATATGACAGACAAAATTTTTAACCCGCAAAATCCGTTCAATCGTTTCAAAATGAAGGTCATTTTTAATTAAAAAAAAAAAAAATGAAAATCTTATTTCACCACGGCAATCCGTTTTGAAACCTGCACAAAAATCATTCAAAATGTTAATTTACGCAGATTTTAACGCTGATTATAATCATGGATTCAGATTTTCATAATAAGTACAAGACAGAACATTGTTGTTGCATTTTCCATCACGTCGGCGAGACAGCTGCGTGCAGTTATAATTTAATACTCCTTTCAAACGTGCCTAACTGTACGCAGCCATCCCATCCGTAAATGTTGCACAAAACCGTTACAACTAAACAAACCGAGGCTAAAACAACACACGGTATTCATTTAAATAATTCGCGAACGGCACAAAAAACCTTTTCAGCGCAAACACACTGTTATTTCCTTTCTCTGAAAAATAATATTCTCGATTTTTGTAAAAAAGACCGTCAGCCGCACAGGTGACGAGATCGGGTCTTTGAGCCAGACCTGCCCGAGGGCTTCTCATCAAAATTCCATCTTGTAACAACAAAGCTTTTGACTGCGGTAACTTCCCTTCCCCCCCTCTTCCGCTCAATGACTGGCAAATTAGAAAGAAGTGTATTTAAATAACGTCCTTCAGCTTAAAAGCGGGCTGCGCTTTATTAAAACGGCAAAAATGGCGTAATTCGAAAACGAAAACGACATTATTTGCAAATGTTTAAGGGTTTTATGCGGTACAGAAACTAATTCCGCCGACCCCGAAAACAGTTAAACGTAATTGTACGCATAACTTTGTATTTGTATAATAAGTGTATTGAGTTTTAATTTAGAATTTTCAAGTGTTCTCCCCCCCCAATAAAATGACAAGGAACTAAGGAATGAAAAAATGTTTATTCTTCTTAAAATGAACGATTCTGAAAAAATAATTTTAAAAAATGGAGGTTTAGTTTCAAACCACTTTGTACAGTGAAACGGCAGGGTGGTTATCAAAATAACGGTTCAAAAATTAGACTCGGAAGCTTGTATGACACAAACCGACTCCCAACGTTTTTGTCGATCGCTCTTGAATGGATTCTTCCGGCGATATAGGCCTACTGTTCAAAATTTTCGTTTAAAAACAATGTAATGAAATCTGTTGGAACCGATTGCAGTTCAAAATTTCAACGAAATCAGTGAATTAATTTACTCTTCAGTGAAGCACTCGGGCAGACGTCCAAATAGAAACCAATTTTTCTCCTCAACGGACCTTAAAATGGTCCATCAAAATCTCACGGTCGGTTTTTTATTATCACCCATATTTTAGTGGACAAAATTCCCGTTATTAAACCTAAAATAAAAATCACGTATCTCGTTTTCTCTTCCTTTTACAATAATTACAATAATTTGTTCGAAAACACGACAATTAACAATGCTAGTTTTAACAACATAACCTGAAACTTATAACCAGGCTATCAGCTGTTCAATGAAATCAGCTGATGGTTACGAATTAATATAAAACAACTGATCTTTTACTATAACATAGCTAGTTTTCAACAACATAAAATCCCGGCAGGGGGTGCAGACTAACTGCACCTATTGAGAGGATTTAGACGTCCCTCACGGTACCCGAGTCTAACACACATTTACAATGCTATTTACGACTTTAACACTTTACACTTACACTTACATTTGGGGAGGCAATA
>CM040183.1:90166882-90184382 GCA_022606455.1 Callitettix versicolor | reverse complement strand
GGTAAGTTTCTTGTACGACAACAATAGAATAGTTATGAGTAGTAAAATTAATTTTCATCGCGGATGATTCCCAGTTTAAGAAGGGAACCTCCAAGTAATTATTGTAACTGAGGTGGGAGAGGGAAGCAGAGGCAATTGAACCAAACAATGTAAATAGACGAACAATAGGACTTAAGCTTAGATCTGACGTGGAAGGAGAAAAGGCTGTTTCTGAAATCCTAGTCCCTGGCAACCAAGGCGGGGGCGGGGGAGGGGGCACACCTTCTCCCTAACAATTAACAGGAACTAACAATACTTATTGTTCAAGGGATCAAGACACGTTTTGTATTTCATTGTTTGCTTCTTCAAGCTGGTTTCATCGAGAACACATTTTTATACGAAGTTAATGAATACGGTAAGGGAATTACTGTTAAAAATAACCGGATGTTTAATAATATTGAAGGGTATTTACTTCGCTTAAATAGATTCAATTTTAATATAATTATAATTCTTTTATATATTTTTTATTGATAAAGAGAATATTACACTAAGATAGATATTTGTCTTAGATGAATTTTTGGCACGTTGTAATCTTTGACAAAGATTTTCAAAATAAGTAGGCAAAACCTCAAAATTTTGTAATTTCCTGTTTGTGCCACATTATTCTTTCCGTTGTATACAATTTAAAACGATGGCGAAACAGACTTTTGCAGAGTAAAAACACTAATGGTTACAAAAACCGAGTTTAAAATACACTCGTTCTTAAAATTCGCCCATTTGAATCACGATCTTCCAAATGCAATTCTTTAATAACATTGGCAATTACGCCTAGTATCTTTCTTCTGTGTATCCATGGTCGAACCCAAACTTCTTTTTTTTCGTTTTTCTCACTTTTTCTTTAGTAGCGCCATAGCTAGTGCAGCAGTATAACAAGTCAACAATATTCGACCATTACAGCTTCTGCACTTGAGTAAACATAACCTCAAAATATATCTAGTTAATAACCCAGCTGATCAATGAAATTTGACGAATGTAATACGCTCCCTTTGATACAACTGTGACAGATATTTCAACATGAAATGTGGTAAGAGTTTCATAAAATATTTGACAGATATCTTCTTGATGTGATTTTATTTTTAGGAAACAGTTTTTCCTCCGTCTGTTTTTACACTTAATTGTGTAGTTCCTTTTAATGTGTCCAGCTACGAATCGCATAAAATATGCGCCAAAATTGACAAAGGTACATTACGGAGCCACAATAAAAGTTGACGACGCGGGGGCATGTTTGTGTGCATGAATATAGGCTGCACTAGTGTCCATCGCCGCGGAAGTGGCCCGTACCTAGCTGCCGTTTTATTTATCGACGTCCATTAGTCCACTTTGCCGGGCTCGCTGTACTTTATTTTTACGCCCGTATTTATGTGACAATCGCTGTCTCCTGTTTTGATCATTCATCCATAACCGTAAAAAATGTTCTCGGTTTATATTTGGAGCTTGTGCACCGCAAAAACGTTGCCGATTGTAGACATTTTGTTAGCGTTTTATTTTTGTTTATCAATATTTCGCTTTCCTCCGCTGTAAGACTGTAGAAAGTATTGTTTAAAATTTTTTTGTGTTTAACGTCCGACTGTTGTGCACAATTGGGCTAATGCAGACGATGGGATGATTTATAGCGTACGAAAATGCCAAGCCCTGGCCGGGAATCGAACCCGGGTCCTCGGGGTGAAAGCCCAGTACGCTATCAACAAGGCCAGCGAGGCGGATATTATTCTTAAAAAAAAAGTGATTTTGTTTAATCTTATATCAGTTTAGTTGGTGGTTTATTTGTGCGCGCGTGCGTGCGTGAGTGTACGCGCGTCACTGGACACTATTAGAAAGACAGATATGGATAAACGTTGAGAAGTAAGTATACTTTGTCAGTAAACTTTTTTTTTTAATTTACTAGCGGTCCGCAAACTATATTACACCAAGAAAGATACTTGCTCAAATACTTGATCAAATTCTGACCTTGTTCGCATATTTGCCGAGGTTGAATCGAAGAAATAAAACAGTTTCAAATATTTAAAAATTCGAAACTAATTTGTCTTCGATTATTTTGAAAACCCTACTTCACTGTTGTAATCAGCGTTAAAAACTGCAAAATTAAAAAAAGAATTTTTTTGGACGTCGGTCAGGGTTCATTTTGTATCTTCAATGCAATTTGAACGTTTGAAGTGCTAGTTTACGCAGATTTTAACGCTAATTATGACGGTTAAATCAGCATTTATAAAAGGGCAAACTGAAGACACTTTTGGAAATTCGCTTCTATCACGTCAGCAAGACAGCTGCGTGCCAAATTATAATAATTTTACGTCAGTGTTTGCCATTCGAAGTAACGAAATGCATTACAAAAGTATTGCCTGGAACGTGCCGCGTCGAGGTTTGACGGCCCGCCTCAGTTCTAAAGGAAGGACGTTACAACCTCGACTCCAGTTAAAGTTTGCCAAGTACGGCACTACAGTCTAGGAGAGCACGCAGTGTCCTTAATTTCCGTTTCAACGCGTCACAAAACATTAAACCCAACCCGTCCCTCCGCCCCGGCTGAGGTTACATTGTATACGTGCTCTGCGAGTTGCCCTACACCAAGAAAGTCTTTCGGTTAATATAATTCTGAATTATTGCAAAGAAATGTATACGGCCGTGCTGCGGAAGAATGGGGAATCTGCGAGCAGAATATATGACCTTTAAGTCGAAAAGAAGTATTCTCAACAACAAAGTCTTATTGTTACTATTATTGTTGTTGTTAACGTTTTCAAGAGTATGGATCAAATCTCGTTTTCAATAGTCTGACTTAAAACGTATATTTAGCGACTAGAACATAAGCACAGTTTTTCATATATTTAACGCCCATATTTTATGCCAGTTAGACTAATGAGGACGAGGGATAACGGTTAACGGACAGGGAAAAGCAACGGGAGCAACTGCGGCTCGAACTAAGAACCTTTACGTGCGCAGGTGAGTTGAGCAATAGACTTACCGATTCTTGAGCCACTTAGACCACCAATCCCATATACATATGTGTGTGTGTGTGTGTGTGTGTGTGTGTGTGTGTGTGTGTGTGTGTGTGTGTGTGTGTGTGTGTGTGTGTGTGTGTGTGTGTGTGTGTGTGTGTGTGTGTGTGTGTGTGTGTGTGTGTGTGTGTGTGTGTGTGTGTGTGTGTGTGTGTGTGTGTGTGTGTGTGTGTGTGTGTGTGTGTGTGTGTGTGTGTGTGTGTGTGTGTGTGTGTGTGTGTGTGTGTGTGTGTGTGTGTGTGTGTGTGTGTGTGTGTGTGTGTGTGTGTGTGTGTGTGTGTGTGTGTGTGTGTGTGTGTGTGTGTGTGGTGTGTGTGTGTGTGTGTGTGTGTGTGTGTGTGTGTGTGTGTGTGTGTGTGTGTGTGTGTGTGTGTGTGTGTGTGTGTGTGTGTGTGTGTGTGTGTGTGTGTGTGTGTGTGTGTGTGTGTGTGTGTGTGTGTGTGTGTGTGTGTGTGTGTGTGTGTGTGTGTGTGTGTGTGTGTGTGTGTGTGTGTGTGTGTGTGTGTGTGTGTGTGTGTGTGTGTGTGTGTGTGTGTGTGTGTGTGTGTGTGTGTGTGTGTGTGTGTGTGTGTGTGTGTGTGTGTGTGTGTGTGTGTGTGTGTGTGTGTGTGTGTGTGTGTGTGTGTGTGTGTGTGTGTGTGTGTGTGTGTGTGTGTGTGTGTGTGTGTGTGTGTGTGTGTGTGTGTGTGTGTGTGTGTGTGTGTGTGTGTGTGTGTGTGTGTGTGTGTGTGTGTGTGTGTGTGTGTGTGTGTGTGTGTGTGTGTTGAGTGTGTGTGTGTGTGTGTGTGTGTGTGTGTGTGTGTGTGTGTGTGTGTGTGTGTGTGTGTGTGTGTGTGTGTGTGTGTGTGTGTATTGAGACTTACCGATTCTTGAGCCACTTCGACCACCAATCCCATATAAATGTGTGTGTGTGTGTGTGTGTGTGTGTGTGTGTGTGTGCGTGCGTGCGCGCGCGCGCGCGCGCGTGTGTGTGTGTGTGTGAAAGCAACGTTCGTATGTATGCCCTCTATAGACGCAAAAACTACTGAACCGGTTTCGCTGAAAATTTCACAGTTTTTTCTTATTAGTGCCAGGAGTGTTTAGAGAGTGATTTCACCGCCATATCTCTTTTCATAAAACGTTATTTCTCTCACCGACTGCTGTGTTTAGACTGGTTTGAATTAAATCCGATAGGTAGTGCTGTTGTTTCGACGATTGGTTTTAATTACATTCTGACTGTTATAAAGTAAAGGTTAAAAAGCAATATATACGGTATATTGTGTGCGCGCTTGCGTGTGTGCGTTTTAACGAGCCACGTACGAAATTTTGTTCCGACCTGATTAAAACTTGGCGCAAGAATCGATTACGGTTAACAGCCGGGGCAAGTTCGTTAACCAGCAGTTTCAAAATGGCGGCCGTTTAAAAATCTTAAAAAATCGTAACTTTCGTCTTTTTTCTTTTCAAAATCTGACTTCACCATCGCAATCGGCGTTAAAAACTGCGTAAATTAGACATTTTAATTCTTAAAATCTGATGAAATTTGTTTGGCGGCGGTCAAGGTTTATTTTCGTATCGTCAACGTAATTCGAAAGTTCGAATTCCTAACACACGCATATTTTAGCGCCGATTGTAAAGGTGAAATCAGAATTTTGAAAACGGGTAAGATAAGAAAAATACTTTTGGAAATCCGCTTCTATCAAGTCAGCGAGACAGGCGCGTGCCGAAATCATTAATCCTTGTTTTAAAATATTTTTTTTGTGTTTAACGTCCGACTATTGTGCAGACTTGGGCTAATGCAGACGATGAGATGATTTATAGCGTATGAAAATGCCAAGCCCTGGCCGGGAATCGAACCCGGGTCCTCGGGGTGAAAGCCCAGTACGCTATCAACTAGGCCACCGAGGCGGCCTTTCGTGTTTTACAAAACAGACTTTTTTTATCTTACGTAAGTTATAAAAATACCGGTAACTTTTCTCTTTATAAACAAATAATTCGTAACACCGGTAAAATTACCGTAACTGAACTTTTATAATATTTTGATTATTTCTTTTTATATTCTTCTTCTTTTCTGCTGGAATTATTGTCACTATGTTCAGTATAATGTTCTGCCTTCCCTAGCTTCGTCAAATTCTACTTTCGTTGACGCGTTTCGGTGAACTTCCATCTTCAAAAACTATATCTATACTCAGGCGTATACATATAGTTTTTGAAGATGGAGGTTCTCCGAAACATGTCAATGAAAGTAGAATTGACGACGCTAGGGAAGGCAGGTCGTTATACTGAACATAGTTTTGATTATTTTGTAGACTCATAAAATCTTGTAAAATTGGGTGAAGTTTCAGTTTGTGCTAGACCGCAGCGAAACCAAAGATAAACGGCCACTATTTTTTGTTAAGAAAATTACGAGAGCGTATAAGGGTAGTAGAATAATAATGTAGTAGACAAGGAAGTCTTAAATTCCGTTCAAGAAGCCCGACCTACATATTAGGTTCGGATGATAAACGAGTGTAAATAAACTAAACTGTTAAAATGTAGTTCTAACACAAAGGCGCCAGAGTGCAGTGCGAACGTTATTTCTCTCCAAAGGACACTATTATCCTCAAGTCGGTGATCTAATGGACACTGAATATAAACGGACTACAAATACAACCTCTATTATAAAAAGCGTGCTCGATATTAGCGGTTAAAGTCCAAGTAATCGGACTATTTGCCGCTACGAACGCTACAAGCTACAACGAAAAGGAGTTTAGACGTTCTAAAAAAATAACAGTACAATTATCTATTTGTAGTTGAACACTGTGCCGCAAGACGCCACCAGCAGCGAGTGCTCACAAAGCTCTCATAAGGGTTTTCATTCTAAAGTTTACGTTCAATGCCTACGGCTGCTGGTAGTCTGTAACAGGTTACATAACCTTGTGAAAAATTAACAGCGTTCCAATCAGTTAGAATGACTGCTTTGTAATATGGTCTCGTTTTCATTAATGTTCTGTAAAGGTAACTGAAATCCAGACAAAATGTGTAAAGTATGACATTTCCATTGAACGATTAATTTACGAAACCACTGTAAGTGAAATCTGTGCAAAAACTGCCAATCTACATTAATTAAAACAACAGAAAAAAATAACTTGAAAACAAATTAGGATTACAAAACATTTACACAAACTCAACGCGACCGTATGACAAAGAACGGCTAAACATTACACTCGTGACATCTGTCTAAAAAATTCTATTTATTTAACTTTGCTTTGATAATTAACAACAGTAAGTTGCTAAACGCTTTGCTTGTAACTTGGAATGGAATGTGAACCGCAATGTAACAGTGATTTTTGAACGAAAACGTGATATTATCGTTCCTCAAAGCCCAAAACATTTACAAAAATAAAAAGCACGCATGCGCAGTTGCAATATGTTGTACGATGTAGTCAGACTTCAATGTTAAAGTGTCTATTGTCATCATCGTATCATTGTATATTACAAACATAACAGGCACGCATGCGCAGTTGCACTATGTTGTACGATGTAGTCAGACTTCAATGTTAAAATGTCTATTGTCATCATCGTATCATTCTATGTTACAAAAATAACAAGCACGCATGCGCAGTTGCACTATGTTGTACGATATAGTCAGACTTCAATGTTAAAGTGTCTATTGTCATCATCGTATCATTCTATGTTACAAACATAACGGGCACGCATGCGCAGTTGCACTATGTTGTACGATGCAGTCAGACTTCAATGTTAAAGTGTCTATTGTCATCATCGTATCATTCTATGTTACAAACATAACGGGCACGCATGCGCAGTTGCACTATGTTGTACGATGTAGTCAGACTTCAATGTTAAAGTGTCTATTGTCATCATCGTATCATTCAATGTTACAAAGTAACAAGCACGCATGCGCAGTTGCACTATGTTGTACGGTGTAGTCAGACTTCAATGTTAAAGTGTGTATTGTCATCATCGTATCATTCAATGTTACAAAAATAACAGACACGCATGCGCAGTTGCACTATGTTGTACGGTGTAGTCAGACTTCAATGTCAAAGTGTCTATTGTCATCATCATATCATTCTATGTTACAAACATAACAGGCACGCATGCGCAGTTACACTATGTTGTACGGTGTAGTCAGACTTCAATGTCAAAGTGTCTATTGTCATCATCGTATCATTCTATGTTACAAACATAACAGGCACGCATGCGCAGTTGCACTATGTTGTACGGTGTAGTCAGACTTCAATGTTAAAGTGTCTATTGTCATCATCGTATCATTCTGTGTTACAAACATAACGGGCACGCATGCGCAGTTGCACTATGTTGTACGATGTAGTCAGACTTCAATGTTAAAGTGTCTATTGTCATCATCGTATCATTCTATGTTACAAACATAACAGGCACGCATGCGCAGTTGCACTATGTTGTACGGTGTAGTCAGACTTCAATGTCAAAGTGTCTATTGTCATCATCGTATCATTCTATGTTACAAAAATAACAAGCACGCATGCGCAGTTGCACTATGTTGTACGATGTAGTCAGACTTCAATGTCAAAGTGTCTATTGTCATCATCGTATCATTCTATGTTACAAACATAACGGGCACGCATGCGCAGTTGCACTATGTTGTACGATGTAGTCAGACTTCAATGTTAAAATGTCTATTGTCATCATCGTATCATTCTCTGTTACAAAAATAACAAGCACGCATGCGCAGTTACACTATGTTGTACGATGTAGTCAGACTTCAATGTTAAAGTGTCTATTGTCATCACCGTATCATTGTATGTTACAAAAATAACAAGCACGCATGCGCAGTTACACTATGTTGTACGATGTAGTCAGACTTCAATGTTAAAGTGTCTATTGTCATCACCGTATCATTGTATGTTACAAACATAACAGGCACGCATGCGCAGTTGCGCTATGTTGTACGATGTAGTCAGACTTCAATGTTAAAATGTCTATTGTCATCATCGTATCATTCTATGTTACAAAAATAACAAGCACGCATGC
Organism: Callitettix versicolor; assembly: GCA_022606455.1. NCBI lineage: Eukaryota > Metazoa > Arthropoda > Insecta > Hemiptera > Cercopidae > Callitettix > Callitettix versicolor. The sequence continues at coordinate 90,176,364 of CM040183.1, read as the reverse complement.
GCAGTTACACTATGTTGTACGATGTAGTCAGACTTCAATGTTAAAGTGTCTATTGTCATCACCGTATCATTGTATGTTACAAACATAAGAGGCACGCATGCGCAGTTGCGCTATGTTGTACGATGTAGTCAGACTTCAATGTTAAAATGTCTATTGTCATCACCGTATCATTGTATGTTACAAAAATAACAAGCACGCATGCGCAGTTGCACTATGTTGTACGGTGTTGAGGCAAGACTTCGATGTCAAAGTGTCAATTGTCATCATTGTATCATCGTAAAACGTTACAAAATAACACATTAATCGTAATAACAGGTTACTCTAGGAACGTTTATTTATTTACAACTCTGTTATTTTGACCTACCTAACTACAGGAGAAACAGGAAGCCATGTCTCTTTTAGGGCGTCCTAATAAACCATTTCACGAAGAGCAACGTTTAATTGTTATAAATTTTAAAAAAGGACTTAAAAATTCGCTTCCATTTGATTTCCCGCTGCGTCGTTACTCAATACGGGAAAGAAATTAAAAGGGTTCTTAATGAGAGACCGACCTCCCTGGATTGCTGCCAGACACAGTTCGGCTTTCACGCACATTTCCCGTTCCCATCCACACGTACACTCCCTGGCAGGCTACACCGTATCCTGGATTGTATCCAGAATCACTTCTGAACCATTTATCGTCTCCTGACCGAAAACGGGATACATCATATTCTGCCATGCAGAAATACTACCGCGGCGTGGCGGGGAGGGGTACGGTGTATGGTAATTCTTTCCTGGCACATAATATATCCTCTAGGGCGAGGAGGTTGTGCGGGGTAGGCTATATAATATAGGGAGAGTGGGAAAAATTGGCCGTTACTATTAGCGAACTTCCGATAGAGAAACGAGCTACTGGAGCGGCTATCATGGTAAGATCCAGACCCGGGACACTTAAATGAGCGCCGTTCCTGACCTCTAGATCATTTTTGAGGGGTCGTTGTAAAACATTGTGTGTGTGTGTGTGTGTGTGTGTGTGTGTGTGTGTGTGTGTGTGTGTGTGTGTGTGTGTGTGTGTGTGTGTGTGTGTGTGTGTGTGTGTGTGTGTGTGTGTGTGTGTGTGTGTGTGTGTGTGTGTGTGTGTGTGTGTGTGTGTGTGTGTGTGTGTGTGTGTGTGTGTGTGTGTGTGTGTGTGTGTGTGTGTGTGTGTGTGTGTGTGTGTGTGTGTGTGTGTGTGTGTGTGTGTGTGTGTGTGTGTGTGTGTGTGTGTGTGTGTGTATGTGTGTGTGTGTGTGTGCGCGCGCGTTGTTGTGTATAGTTCAGTTTAAGTCCAATTAGATTGGAAAGCTGCACAAAATTCGACGTCGGAAACACCTTGGGGCAGCGAAATCCGTTCAACAGTTTCAAAATGGCGGTCATTTAAAATATTTAAAAATCAATAACTGTTTTGTCTTAGGCTATTTTGAAAATCCGACTCAGTCATTGCAGTCTGCGTTAAAAACTGCACAAATTGTCGTTTTGAAACTTCAAAATCGTCGGAATCAAGCAGTTGGATTTGACGGCTGACGATGGTTCATTTTTTGGTATTTTAAATGTAATTTAAAAGCTTAAAAGATCCACCTACGGATTAAAATAAACCGAAATATCGGAATTTTTCGCAAGTCGGTTCACCAGTTTTTGTTCAAATTATATGGAAACATATAACTCGAATCAATGTGTTAAATAAAAAGGAGTACGCAAGGAGATTGTGTGTGTGTGTGTGTGTGTGTGTGTGTGTGTGTGTGTGTGTGTGTGTGTGTGTGTGTGTGTGTGTGTGTGTGTGTGTGTGTGTGTGTGTGTGTGTGTGTGTGTGTGTGTGTGTGTGTGTGAGAGAGAGAGAGAGAGAGAGAGAGAGAGAGAGAGAGAATGAGTGTGATTGTGTGTGTGAGAGAGAGAGTGAGTGTGATTGTGTGTGTGAGAGAGAGAGTGAGTGTGATTGTGTGTGTGTGTGTGTGTGTGTGAGAGAGAGAGAGAGAGAGAGAGAGAGAGAGAGAGAGAGAGAGAGAGTGTGTGTGTGTGTGTGTGTGTGTGTGTGTGTGTGTGTGTGTGTGTGTGTGTGTGTGTGTGTGTGAGAGTGTGTGTGTGTGTGTGTGTGTGTGTGAGAGAGAGAGAGTGTGTGTGTGTGTGTGTGTGTGTGTGTGTGTGTGTGTGCGCGTGTGTGTTAGCACGCTAACGTTCACAATTCCAGTCCGACTGGATTCAAACTTGGCACACAAATTGGTAATAGCTTAGACAATTTCAAATGTTCAAACATTCGTAACTTTTTGCTGCCTTAAATTGTTTTGAAAATAAGACAGAAAAGCACTTTTGGAAATTTGATTCCATCACGTCAACAAGACAGCTACGCGCCGTGATTATTATTTTAAATCTGCCGTACGAACTATACAAAACTGTTGTTTATCGCTTTACTATATATCTGTTTTTGAAAAACGGCTGTTTTTTTCTACTTTAATTTTAACGTTATCTTTGTTAAATAAAACAGTGGAAAATGATAAATAAAATAAATATTATTTAGTAAACCTTCTGAAATGTTTTCACAACGGACAATACAAAAAAGAAAACAAACGTGCTCTTTTCAAAAAACATTACGCTTGTAAAAACACCGACGGTGCTGTAATAAAACGAGAAAATTCGTATAACATTGTGAAACCAGAAGTTATAAACTATAAGATTTATAAGCCGTTAAACACAATGTCGGCGTTTTAAAGTTATTGCAGCAAACAAAACAAATCATTTGTTAAAGATGTTTATCTGGTCCTTAGTGCAGTATTCTTTTATTGTGATTGCGAAGCAAAGGGACGGCTGCGTTCAGACATTATTATAAAGGATAATTTACGATTCGACGAAAAGAAAAGCCATTTAAAAGAAACCAGACGAGCGCAACTGGCTTGCAGGTGAAAAATCTTGAAAGACGCATAACTGTTTGACTCCGTTGATTGATATGGCCAAGACACAAATGTCAGTTTAAATTACGCGCATCAAGGTCGTGTGTTCGAGACTGCAGTTACTGCTGTTATAAGCTATTTTTTTCCATTAACGTCGATCAACATTCGTGTCAAACATTCACTGGAGCTTATCAGGTGGGTTAATATGCGCTAATGGCGGATCGATCTAAGTCAGTTCAAGCCAGCCTACTTTCAATTTGCGTCCTAAGTCAGTTCAAGCCAGCCTACTTTCAATTTACGTCATAAAAAGGCCATTAAATAACAAACGATTCAGTTCGACTTCAGATTTGGAGCGATAATCAACTCGAAGTTGCGGACACGATCTGGGCGAAACAATGTTTTTTTTATAGACAGTTTTGTCGAACGGATGTAGGCCCAAAACGGTTTGGTGAAAAAAACCCCTTAAGAGAAATTTCTGTTACTGAACCAAAAATAAAAATCATTTATCATGTTTTCTCTTTTCTTTTTTTCTTTTAATTACGGTATTTTTTGGAAAACACAACAAATTAACGTAGCTATGTTTTAACAACATAACCTGATGGTTACGAATTAATAAAAACGACAAAACATAACTAGTTTTTAACATTACCTGAAACTTATTATATCAGCTGTTCAATAAAATGAGTTGTTCTTTACGAATTAATATAAAACAACTGATCTATTAATATGGCTACCAAAATTAAATTAACGATTCATTTCATATCGGTCAAACTTCTTCGTAGTTTCCGTGTAGTGGTTATCATACGCGCAAGATCCCCGGTTCGATTCCGGGCGTAAAAACAGTAATTTTTAATTACAATTAATTTAATGCGAAACTTGCTATGGGTTAAATATTACTGTTATATATCAATATCCTCGCATCACACGTACTGCAAAATTCAAAATCACAACCTGCTCGAAAACACGATACATGATCCAGAGGTCAGTGTTTTACCATTATGTCCGTTCAAACAGGTCATTTTCCAACGGAATTTGCCAAAACCATATATTTAGCGATACTGTTCCCGAACAACAGTTATCAACGAATGATGAACGCGAAGATAATTTATCCGATCATTAACACGGCCGTTAGCTGTGAGCTTGCACAGTTCACGTATTAAATCGTTGTGCGGCCGGCAGCCGGCTCGTTAGCGGTGAGCACAATTATTGTACATAAATTAAATCACTGTTATAATAAAGTGCAAGAGGAACAGTGACGTGACAAATTGTCGGCGCGCCAAGTAATGACAAGGAATGAAGACAAGAGCTCTCAGAGTAATTCCATTGTCAACCCCAGACCAGCGGTGACAAATCGCGTTTGACCGAGGGACCACGGGCTTTAATTACTCGCCGCTCAATAAGTACTTTCCCTGTACCGGCCGGCAGCTTTTTTTAAAACTGAATTATCTGACGCAACAATACGGCGTGTAATTATTACGTTTCTCTTTGTACTGGCGAGGGTACAGAGTACGAAGTCACCCTTAGGAATGCTGCGAGCGATGTCTCATTCAATTCAAGGTAAGATTTTGAGAATTTTTCAAAAAAATCCCGTTCGTCAGCCATTGAAAAATAATACGAGCAATAACGATGGCATATTTATTGTTATTATTACTATTTATTCGGACATTTGCCATTATTTGTGCGTATAAAAACAAAAACACAAAATTTTTCGAGAGTACGGATCAACTTAAAACATAAAAACTAAGAACACGGCAGATTTACACGTGATCAGGAGACCATAAGTCTTTATAAAAACATAATTTCATGGCAACAATAAAAAACCGACTGATGTCAGCTTCATGCCAACATCGGATGGAGGAATACACCTGCCATTCGTCCTGTCAATTTCTTAGACTGGGATCTAGAACAGGAGACTATAAGTCACCAAGAAAACGGAACGACAACGCCATACAATTGCTGACAAATTATAAAAGCAACGGTAAATAACCGACTGATGTCAGCTTAATGCCAACAACGGATGGAGGGATACACCTGCCATTCGTCCTGTCAATTTCTTAGACTGGGATCTCGAACAGGAGACTATAAGTCACCAAGAAAACGGAACGACAACGCCATACAATTGCTGACAAATTATAAAAGCAACGGTAAAAAACCGACTGATGTCAGCTTCATGCCAACAACGGATGGAGGAGGTTCACCTGCCATTCGTTCTCTCTCAATTCTCTACATCGTGACTTAATAAATACCTCTTCAAAGAAACTTATGATTCTAGAGTAAATCGGAGGGGGACAACAGTGCCGTCAGGTATGTTTTATTTACTTTTTACTCGTTCACAGTAAATTTCTTTTGTTTAAAATTTCAACAAAATCGGACAAGCCGATTTTTGCACAATGTAGCTACAAAATTTACTTGTAGAAAGTGAATGCGAGAGAGTCCGTTCAATGTTTCTAAAACATTTATTCTGTATAAGCGATGTTCATTGGAAAATCAGCTATTGGAGCGGCCATCTTTGACCTTGAAACTAGCGTCGAAACTAACCTATAGATTACTTTTTGAGGGATCGTTACAATGTATAGTAAGTGTGTGTGTGTGTGTGTGTGTGTGTGTGTGTGTGTGTGTGTGTGTGTGTGTGTGTGTGTGTGTGTGTGTGTGTGTGTGAGACACATTCGCAATTTTAGTCCAATTTAATTCAAATTTAGCACAAAGATATATTTCGGTAATAGTCTGGACCTACATTCGTTAACCAACAAAATTCTTTCAACAGTTTCAAAATGGCGGCCATTTCAAAATCTTTAAAAATCACAACTGCTCTGTCCTAAATAATACTGATAATCTGATTTCACCATCGTAATCAGCGTTAAAAAAGAGCGAAAATTAGAATTTGTGAATTTCAATGAAATTATGAAATTTATTTTGACGGCGGTCAGGGTTCGTTTTACGTACTTGCAACGCAATTTGATTATATTAACACGTTAATACGTGCAGACTTTAATGCACGTAAAGTTCATGATGGTAAAATCGGAGTGTCGAAAAGAGCGTTAGATTAAAAAAATACTTTCGAAAATCCAACTCCATAATGTCAGCGTAAGATGGTGTAAGCTGTATTTTCAGCGAAACAAATTAAATTTTAATTGCAACGAAGAACGTACAGCTTCGGGCTGGAAATAAAGCCTTCAACCTATAGAACCCTCTCCCAGGGGAACACTTGCAACGATCGCCAGAAGGAAATCCAGAAGCTGCTTGCCTGGTTTATAGCCGCTCTATTTGCAGATAGATGTGCAATTAAATCATTCACGATATATAGCGCGCGTTTCCCCCTACGTCTTATGGAAAACGATATCTTCTGCAATAGTGTTACATTTAGGCGAATAACATTCATTCCGCGAAACAAGGTTTCACCTGACGACATCGTAGGTGTAAAATGAGTTCGTGAACTTACAGTTTTAGTGAACTTTCACTAGAAAATGAGAAATCGGAGCCGTGTACGCGCGCGTATGTGTGTTCGTGTGTGCGTGCATGTGTATGTGTGTGCGTGCATGCGCGTGCGTGCGTGTGCACGTGTGCGCGCGTTCGTGCGTGCATGTGTTTGTGAGAGTGTGCGTGCGTGCGTGCGTGCATGTGTGTGAGTGTGCGTGAGTGCGCGCGCGCGTGTATGCGTGCGTACGTGTGCGCGCGTTCGTGCGCGCATGTGTGTGTGAGTGTGCGTGCGTGCGTGCATGTGTGTCTGTGTGTGAGCGTGTGTGCGTGCATGCGCGTGCGTGTGCACGTGTGCGAGCGTTCGTGCGTGCATGTGTTTGTGAGAGTGTGCGTGCGTGCGTGCATGTGTGTCTGTGTGCGTGCGTGCGCGTCTGTGTGTGTGTGTGTGTGTGCGTGCGTGTGCGTGCGCGCGCGTGTGTGCACGTGTATGTGTGTGCGTGTATGCCTGTGTGTGTGTGTGTGTGTGTGTGTGTGTGTGTTCGCGCGCGCATGGGTGTGTGTGTGCGTATTTGTGTGGTGTGTGTGCGCGCGCGTTTGTGTGATGTGTGTGTGTAGCCTATGTGTGTGTGTGTGTGCGCGCGCGCACGTGTTACGCGATTTTGCTAACTTCCTGATCAAGTTCTTCACCCAGAAAAACCCGTTTTACAATTTTTTTTCGGTGAAAAACCGTAAAGGTTTTATCATCGCCGTTTTACAGTTTCAAAATGGTGGTAATTTCCAATCATTGAAAATGAAATGTACAACTTCTTTGTACTAAGCGGTTTTTTTAAATCCAATAATCAGCGTTGAAAACTGCAAAATTAGCGTTTCACACTCACGAAAATGAGTTTAAATTGAGCAAATTGAATTTGGCGTCGGTCAGGGTCCGTCTTCGTGTTATGAACGCAATCTGAGCGTTTTAAAATGCGGAACATTGGCAAATTTCACCTAATTAATGCGTAAGGTAAAGCGAGACAGCTGCGTGGGGATATTATTATTATTATTATTATTATTAGTTTATCTTGTAACGTATTAACAATAAAGTATACAGACTGTTCTACGACAATATAACAGGAATCTCTCTGAGTTAAACCTCCTCGTATTAACCAGGCCCCGCGGAAAGCCATATAAAATGTCTACACCAGGCACCCGCGTGTACGTTATGGCTACTTTAAATCCGACCGAAAAAACTCGCAGCTCGCAAAAACTCTTGATTCCCCCCCCGCACTTTTGGACTTCCTTCTGCAGACGCGGAGCACCGTCAAAGCCGGGCGTGAAACAAGTACCGCAGTGTTCCAATTAGCAGGAAACGCGAGCGAAGCGAACCCTTAAGATCGAAATAGAATTTGTAATTGCATCTTTTAATTTTAATTGACAAATTTACTTTGGACAAAGCGTTCGCCCAATCAAGACGAAACAGCCAGTGTTGCCAACTTGAAACAATTAATTTGAATTCAACGATGCAAATGCCAACAACGAATTGCTAATTTTATTATTATCGAGTAGGCCGCGAAAAACACTTAACATTTTTTCAATGTTTTATAAAAAACGTGACAATTTCTTTAAACGAAATTTACATACCTCTTTTATGGAACTTAGGCAAAGCTAAGAACTCATAAATGTTTGTCTGTCTGTCATGCGTCGTCTCTTCACGTGACCGGGCAAGATAAAATTAGGCAAAAACGGTCTTTTGCCGAAACACAGCGGTAGTTACCCTAAGGGATTACATATACATTAAAAAAGCCGCCTCGGTGGCCTAGTTGGTAGCGTACTGGGCTTTCACCCCGAGGACCTGGGTTCGATTCCCGGCCAGGGCTTAGCATTTTCATACGCTATAAATCATCCCATCGTCTGCATTAGCCCAAGTGTGCACAATAGTCGGACGTTAAAAAAAAAAAAAAAACAATACTCTATTAACGACAAACAAATTTCGCTGAGTTTCAAAATGGCGGCCGTTTCAAAATCTTTAAAAATTCAATACATTTTTTCTGAAAATCCGATTTCACCATCGTAATCAGCGTTAAAAACCGTATAAATCAGTGTTTTCGATTTCGGAAAATCCGTTGAAATTCAGAAACGTTTTGACGGCGGTCAGGGTTCATATTCGTAATCAGAAAGTTTAAAATGCTAATATATGCAAAATGTTAACGCTGTTGGCGAAATTCTTGTTTAGAAACCGTAAACTAGGTAACGAGAAATAATAAGTTTGGAGGCGTGGTCAGAGCGGTGGGGGAAGCTGAGTTAGCTTCAAAACCGAACCTAGACAGAGTCGAAGTAAGCGTAGGCTTGACAAAGGTCACTCCGTTACGCTTTCAGTAGCCGCACTTACAATGGGTTAGGTTCTGAATGCGTAGTCCGCTCCGCGTTTGGTGACCACCCGCCCAAATAATTCACTTCTTTATTACCGCTATTGTATCTAAGGATGTTAAAAATGCACACAGTTTTGTACTTTTTCTTCCGTATTTACGCCATTAGAGCATTTCATGATGGCCAAATAATTACTGCCTGAATATCGTTAAAAATGTTATTCCGTTATTTCCCGTAATTATTCAACCCAAAGCGATAATGACAAGACAAAGCTTAAAACGAATTCTGCAGAAATGTTATCGTTTCAAACATTTTTCAACAACAATTTTAACAAGAAAATTGTTCCTCGCTCAACCATCAATTCCCACTGGATAATTAAAAGTTACTTTGCTTCTTGAGCGCCATTCGTCATCCCCGTTATTGCATCCCCCTTGTCTTGTAAAGCAGTCAACCTTCTACGTTAAGAGTTCGGCTGAAATGAAAATAATTTGTAACTGCGAAAAGAAACAATACGACTTCGATCTGTTTCCAGAGTCAAAGGGTGAAAAATCACTCGGGGGGGGGGTACCGCTGTATGGGAGTAATTTCATTTTATTTGACAATAACAAAATTGGCGTGTCAAATGCGTACAGCTTATTGGAATGCGTTGTACAGGGTGGGGAGGTTTGCGGGAACGTCCATCACGGAACTCGTTATGACCTGAAGATCCGAACCTACGCACGTGGGACTCAGTTCGAGTATACTTATTTATCCAGTTGAAATTATATTGGCTGACAACAAGTCGACAAAAATCTACAATTCAGAGAACTATCAAGAATG
>CM040183.1:90119382-90161882 GCA_022606455.1 Callitettix versicolor | reverse complement strand
TTTCGAATATTAAAAATTCGTAACTTTTTTTGCCTTTACTACTTTTGAAAATCTGATTTGACGTAATCAACGTTTAGATCTGCGTATATCTTTTTGAATTTTCAAAGTTGAAATTAAGAAATTTAATTGGACGGCGGTCAGGGTTCTTTTTCGTATTTTCAACGTTGAAATTCCTAATTTATACAGATTTTAATGTTTATTATGATGGTGAAATTATAATTTCAAAAGGTTAAGACAAAGAAAAATACTTTTAAAAATTCGCTTCTGTCACGTCTGCGAGAAAGCTGCGTACCGCGATTATTTTATGTGTGGGGGGGGTTGTTGTACATGATCCATAACCAGCAAAATCCGTTAAACAGTTTCAAAATGGCGGTCATTAAAATTTTTTACCCATTAACAAACCCTATAAATTTCATTGTTGTCAATCCCTATATTGTTTGTCCGAACTGTTATAAAGAACATTTTCACAAAATTTTTATAACGATCGGTTACTTCGTTTACAAGTACGGGATGCGGTAGTATAGCGACAGACAGACATGTATAGGCTGTGCCTAAGGACACTAACGATACAATGAGGTCAGTCGCCGAACACCCTGTGCAAAACGTTCGCTTTAAACTGTTCAAACAAAACGAGTTTTAATTAACCCTGGTCACTCGAACATAACCAGCAACATGAATCGATTGAAAAAGGTCACAGCTGTATTTAAAACAAACCTTTCCGATACAATTAAACCAGAATCGATTTTATTCGTACGCGCAAAGCGTTTGGCACTAAAATATAATCCTTTATACCGGGAAAAGCCACTTTAAACACATCTTCAGAAAAGTCATAATCAGTAATTATGTTAACATTAAAATAAAATCCTAATTAATTAATTGTAGCCTACACACTATGTGCCACTGGAAAAAACAGCCATTATAGCGGCTTGGTTCCTCGAGACTGTGAAATGTGCGCCGGTCCTGACTTGTTAAAAATTTCAAAATGAGTCTTAGCACTTTAACGAAAAGTCAATTTTGGTATGGCCAACGCAACCGCGCTCCGCATTTGGTGGTCACCCTGACTTAGGCGAAAATGGAACTGACTGTTGCAAATAGACAATAGTTATAGACGTTCGTGCAGTGAAAGAATAGCTTTTTACTTACCAAAACGGATATGTTATGTACGATGCAGAAAAGTAACTCACCTGTAACATAAAACAAGCTTTACTGAAGTAGTTTGTTTTATTGTGGCGCCTGACCTTGAGCGTTCTAACACGTTTTTTGCTTACTGTTAGTGGTGGGGGAGTAGGAAACACCTCAGTCGTATTCAGGCTACCGTGCCGTTAACACAATGCATTAGGCGAGTGCTGTATACGTATACCACCCCCACTACAACCTTACCCGTTTCCCCTTCAAGCGTCACGATAAAACAAACGGTCAATATTAAAAACAAGAAATAGAGTAAAAAGAATTTTTAACAAATAAATTAGGCATGTGTCGTTGTTGTGATAGAAGTGATTTTTCAAAAGCTAACGTCACTTAAATGAACATTCCGATATACAAAAAACAAATCCGGTAATAAGTAAATCCTGTTACCCAGCTATCCACTAATTTAAAAATATCTCGAAAACGGTTTGACCGATTTGTCTAAAACTATGTACAAACGTTGAAGATAAAGACCCACTTTTAAAAACTCATTTTTTTAAAAAGAGCAGCCGTTTAAACATTTTAATATTAAATAATACAAAAAGCATTAATTTTACAAAAAAAAGAAAAGGTTTTCTTTTTTAAATATAAATAGAATTATGTTCAGTTCTTTCTGCAAGTGAAAAGATAATTGAGTTATTGACTAATAGTTGAAATAATGTCTAGAAGTTCAGCTGCAACACTTAAGATTACGTTAAAAGCATCTTTTAACCCAGTTTCCATTCAATTACTCGACTTACGGATTACAAAACTGAACATTTGTATTTAAAACAGGAAAATTTCTTGTACGTTTTGTTTTCATTGTTTGGAGATTGTTTTTACCCGAAGAACTATCTTTTGAAACGTAATTAAGAGGCACCCCGTATATTCTTGATCGATTTACAGTTCCTTCATTGGCGGCACAGCGCTATTAAAAAATTAAAACTGTCCAATCCCGTCGAATTACAAATCTTAACTGCCGTTTAATGCGTTCCCGTTGAAAACTTCGCTTAATGAATTCCTACTTCAATCGAGAGAGAGAAAAACACATCCTGTTTTAAAAACGGCATCACTGAAATTTAAAAAAAGCTTATAAACTGATTACATTCGGAAGGGTTAGGGAAATGAGGGGGCAAATAAAGAATCTCTGTTCAATGGAACTTTTGAAGTTGTTTTTCCCTTATTCCCTCCGGCTCTACTGCGATCTTGCCAATAATCGTTTTCAATGGCGAAATTCAATTAATTTCACTAACTTTGGAATTTTAATTAACAATCCGGATTGCAAAAAGCGTCTGTTGGCACGCTCAGCTTTGTGGAACAAATAAACAAAGCAGTTTCAGTGGAGCAAGGATTAAGAGACGATCCGCTGGGCAAAGAATTGTTCCGGATTAAACAGTTAACACCATCTTGATGAAATTATACACACTGCCTTGTTGTAAGCCGTGAGAAAGACGTTTTGAACGGTAGCTTTAAAATCGGCGAACACTGGTTGAAAATGTATACCACAGCATCAATTGGTTTATGAGCGCATTTCTTTTGGAAATGAGCTATTAAGCGGCCATCATGGTAAGTCCCAGAACAGGGACATTGAAGTAAGAGCATACCATAAAGTCCTGTTTGTCCAGCACGTACGAGTGTATTCAGGGCGGGTCCTGACAACAAGAACACAGGAGTCGCCAAGTCCCCAGCACTGTGTTGCTGAAGAGGAGTCCTTATCACGTAACAGCACGTACACAGAGCGCCTTGTTACCAGAACAAAACAGTTTAATTATTTATTAGTGAATTTCCTTCGGAAAAACGAGTTACTGGAACTACCACCATCATAGTGAGACCCGGACCCCAGGCCTTAAAATGAGAACCGGTCCTGACCTCTAGGTCACTTTTGAAGTTAGTGTGTGCGTGCGTGCGTGTCTGTGCGCGCGCGCGTGTGTGCGGGCGCATTTTGTGTATGTAAATGCATTTATGTGTATAGTGTGTGTGTGTGTGTGTGTGTGTGTGTGTGTGTGTGCGCGCTCGCGTGTGTATGTGAGCGCGTGTATGTAGCCTATATGCGTGCGTGCGTTTTGTGTGTATGTATATGCATTTGTGTGTATAGTGTGTGTGTGCGCGCGCGCGTGTGTATGCTCGTGTGTGTATGTGCGCGTGTGTGTATATGGGCGCGTGCGTTTTGTGTGTATGTATGTGCAGTTGTGTGTATTATGTGTGTTTGTGTCTGTGAGCGCGCGCGCGCGTGTGTATGCTCGTGTGTGTATGTGCGCGTGTGTGTATATGGGCGCGTGCGTTTTGTGTGTATGTATGTGCAGTTGTGTGTATTATGTGTGTTTGTGTCTGTGAGCGCGCGAGCGCGTGCACGTGTGTGCGGGCGCATTTTGTGTATGTATGTGCATATATGTGTATAGTGTGTGTGTGTGTGTGTGTGTGTGTGTGTGTGTGTGTGTGTGTGTGCGCTCGCGTGTGTATGTGAGCGCGTGTATGTAGCCTATATGCGTGCGTGCGTTTTGTGTGTATGTATATGCATTTGTGTGTATAGTGTGTGTGTGTGCGCGCGCGTGTGTATGCTCGTGTGTGTATGTGCGCGTGTGTGTATATGGGCGCGTGCGTTTTGTGTGTATGTATGTGCAGTTGTGTGTATTATGTGTGTTTGTGTCTGTGAGCGCGCGCGCGTTTTGTGTGTATGTATGTGCATTTGTGTGTATTATGCGTGCGCGTGATTATATATATATATATATATATATATGCATTTGTGTGTGTGTGTGTGTGTGTGTGTGTGTGTGTGTGTGTGTGTGTGTGTGTGTGTGTGTGCGTGCGCGCGCGCGCTTTACGCGTTGTGAAGTGATACAGTAAATAAAAGAAGTCGGGTGGCGAGATGTTTGCGAAGCTGTTTACTTGATCTTGCAGGCCGACATTTTGTACCTTATTTCGTTATTCCGCCTACTGTGTGGTGGGAAATGCTGTAGGTTACAATAAAGATAAAACGGCTTTGGTTTAGGGATGCGATCAATAATGGATGCCCAGTTACGGTAAACTACACACAAAATGGTCACCGTATCTGTGGCCTTAGACTTGCTTGTTTTGCCATAATCAATAAGTTTGTGGACAGGCTGGAGGCTGCAGGGAGGGTCATACACTTAACGTGCATAGTGCGTGCTCCTGTTTTCAAAACGTAAATATTACTCAACGTTGTTGTCTTATCACAGAAGCCAAGTAAAAAAACTTTCAATAATTAAATTTCGTTCCACCCTTTTCCGCAAAAACAGTGTGTCATCGCTAAAATTTGGTTAACATTCACTTAAATTTATTTTGAGCACAACCGTGTTACGATCCAAGGCTTGTACTAGGATATGTGCACCAATCCTGGCGTACAGAACGGGGTTTGGAACGTAGAAAAAACTGCGTTCATACATTTAACAGTCTCGATTAAGTCTCCTTTTTAACTGTCATTTTCTGTTAACCGTCACGTTAATTCTGTTATCTGGACTTTTTTAAATATTCTTTCTTAGTAAATAATTTGTAAATAATACAAAAGTATTCTCTAGACAAAACAGAACACTGTAACTGGGCACGACTTATTTACAGCACAGGCCACGGCAGCTGACAGTAATTGTTACCCTAAGATAACATTGATAATCGAAAATTAAACGATCCTAACATCTACTTGAATGAGACAGAAACGCTTTAAATAGTGTCAACAAATTCCGAAAGAGTGCGTGAACGTTTCTATTGAAAAATAAATACTCTCATAGTATTTACGATAATACCATTCAGCGTATAAGTCGATCACGTAAAATCATGTGAATACTGGTCAAAAGATTAAAACGTTAATTTACTGTTCTAAAAACCTATTTACGTGAAATGTGTAAATTGCATAATTAGTTTTAAATAGATTTAAAACTGTCTGTGATATTTTTTTTTTAACACCCGACTATTGTGCACGCTTGGGCTAATGCAGACGATGGATGATTTATAGCGTATGAAAATGCCAAGCCCTGGCCGGGAATCGAACCCGGGTCATCGGGGTGAAAGCCCAGTACGCTATCAACTAAGCCACCGAGGCGGCCTGTGAAATCGATCAGAGTACAGTATCGATCCCCGAAAGTACGGATGGTCTATTTCTGTTATCCGTCACCACAACGGTCCCGAGATGACTGTTGATCGAGACTGTACGGTATGTATTAAAAGAGAAGAGAGAGAGAGAGAGAGAGAGAGAGAGAGAGAGAGAGAGAGAGAGAGAGAAGTGTCTGATTTCATTAACTTTAATCTTTCAACATAACCTGAAACCACTAATTTTCAATACAAAACAACAGCAGCCTAGCAGACATACACAATCATTGTCACTCTCGACAAGACATTAACCTTGGGTGGAGTTGAAGTGAATATCGCCTGAATAATGAACTGGCTGGGAGTATGATGCGGAATTTCCAAGTTTGCCAACTTTAAAGCCCATAATGTTTTAGAAGCACGTAAAGAATGCAGTTAGAGTTATCCAGGCAACCCTAAGTATATTAAAAATAAAGTATGAAGTGCCCCGTTGTAGGAGCACAGTCTGCAGGAGATTCAATATTTCAGAAGCGGTTATACCACCGTCAATGCCCCTCCCCCGCCCCTATTCAAAACTCCGCTCCATTGTTGCGTCTTTTATGTACACGGCCACAAATTGAGTTAACCTTAGGTTTATAATTTCCTTGCATAATTTCTGTAACATCCTTTGTTACGGATCTTGTTGTAACTAAAACTTTTTGTTGATTGCTTTTGTACAGATTGCCCCGCGCCGCAAACATAATTAGCTTCGGCTGCACTATTAGCTTGAACGTGACATCAAAGTTATAATAAAGGAACAGATGTTGTTGAAAAACAGCTGTTTAGTCGAGATAAAACCACCAGCCAGCAACAGAATGAAGTTGTATAGGTAGACTGTTTAATTGTAAAACGGACAACGCATCTTTGTCAATGATTTAGTGCGCATTTAACAATACACTTAATAATAAATTTAAGAATACATTTAATTATAGATTTAATAATACATTTAATGGTAAATTTAACAACGTATTTAGTAATACATTTAATATTAAATTTAATAATAGATTTAATAATACATTTAATAATAGATTTAGTAATAACATTTAATAATAAATTTAAGAATACATTAAATTATATATTTAATAATACATTTAATGGTAAGTTTAACAAAATATTTAGTAATTCATTTAATATTAAATTTAATAATAGATTTAATAATACATTTAATAATAGATTTAGTAATACATTTAATAATGCATTTAAGAATGATAGTTTATGTCATAATAACAGCTGAGAAACTACAATACAGAAAGAAGAATTAACAATAAATATTGGTTAATGGGCCGTCGTTCTTCCTTATCAGTATTCACAACAGGATTGGTTATCAGCAGATCCTTAAACCAGTGTGGACTTAAGGTATTCAAATGTGGAGTTGTGCCAGACAAAATAATAGAATCATTATTCAACGCTTTCGAAGTAAAGTACTACGTAGTATCGCTGATACTACATAGTATCCACGAAAAATTACAACACATTTCTAGTTTCATAATTTTTAGTGAAGTTAGAAGTTATAAAGTGTTCTTGTATACTAATACAGTTGATCATAAAACTGAAAGGGAGACGATAAAGAAAGGGAGGATTGATAATGTAAGAAGGTAGGTGAGCAAGTAGGTTGAGAAAACCCCTAAACAATAAACTTGAGTAAGGAGGAGGGGATGAAGTTAGTCTGTTCAAATGAATAAATAAAATTTAATTTTAAATAAATTAAAATTAGGGTTTTTACAAACAGATCTATATATTTTCAGAATTTCTAAATTATTTAGTTTTATACCTTTTTGGTTTTTACAGTGATATTGTGCAAATTAAAGGAATAACCAGATTCTATTAGAAAAAATAACTCATCATTTATTAAAATTATTAATTTTTTGCCTAACGTTTTTTTTTTTTTGTGTTTAACGTCTGACTATTGTGCACACTAGGGCTAATGCAGACGATGGGATTATTTATAGCGTATGAAAATGCCAAGCCCTGGCCGGGAATCGAACCCGGGTCCTCGGGGTGAAAGCCCAGTACGCTATCAACTAGGCCACTGAGGCGGCTCTTTTTTTCCTTAACATCCATATACTAATGAGGACGAGGGATCAGCGTTAACGGTAAGGGAAAAGCAACGGGAGCAACTGCGGCTAGAACCAAGAATCTTAAGGTGAGCAGGTCAGAGACACAGTAGACTGACCGGTGCTTCAGCCGCATCGACCACCGAGTCTTCATTAATACGGACACACTACAAAACGTTTCGTGATTATGGATCAACTCTTGTTCACAAATACCAGTCATAAAATTAGCAACTAGAAAGGAAGCACAGATGACTGGATCTATGTGGAAATAATATTTTCGAGAGCACACAAGGGCTGTTACCCTGAGTGGTTGAAAAACAAAAAAGCAAGACTTACACAAACCACAAAGGAAACGAAAAAGTTATACAATAGCAGACTAAAAAGGGATGTGTACTGGTCAAAAGAAACAAACACAGATCGCGTAACCAACACGGGGTGGAGGGCGTTCTACTGACACCCTCCGTTCCCGTTCTCTTACATTCCTAGCCTGGAATGTATTAGTGATCCTTTTATTATCTGTTGAAACCTCAGCTTATTAAACTTTAAAATAAGTTTACAACAATGATGGAAACTGTCCGATAAAGCAATAACATGAATCATTAAGTAAAAATTTTATAACAAAAATAAAACCAACTTAAAACCGATAAAATTTCTGGTAATGAACCAAAAATGAAAATTATGAACCACATTGTCTTTTTTCATTTTAATTACTGTATTAATTGTTATTTTCATCACGATTTTTTTCGAAAACACGATAAATTAACATAGCTAGTTATTAACAACATAAGTTGAAACGTATTGCAGCCTATCAACTGTTCAATCAAATCAGCTGATCGTTACGAATTAATCGACAAATTAACGCAGCTAATTTTTAACAACATAACCTAAAACTTATTATAACCTATCAGCTGTTAACAATGAAATCAGCTGATCGTTACGAATTAACATAAAACAACTGATCTTTTAATACAACTACCAAAATCGAATCAACGATTCATTTTATATATTTATATCGTTCGAACGTCTTCGTGGTTTCCGTAGTGTAGTGGTTACGACGTGACGCACGCGCAAGGTGTCTCCGGGCGGAAACTGTAATTTTTAATTATAATTGATTTAATATGAGACTTGCGACGCGCAAAATATACTGTTATATACGCGTATCAATATAAACATGTTCCTCATATCATAACCAGCCCTAAAACATGACGTGTGTGTGTGTGTGTTCTAAATAGAAAGTTTTAGCTTTTGAGTTACTCGCACCAAATTTTTAACGAAGGTTGTACAGGGTCAAAGAGATTGCACTGTGGGCGTATGTACCCGTCAAACCCACACAACACTAAAACAGTTATTTTTTGCCAATTCAGTGATACCAACAAAACGAAAAGATATCTTTATTCAAGATCTATAGGAAAATTTCATTTTTTTTCCATTTTTTGCTTGCCACCCAGAGCTTGTGAATTACAAACTGTTACAGCTTCAGCCGGTACAGTTTATAACATATTTAGCAACAAAAGCAGCGCTGTAAAATGAGCAGCGACAAAATAACGGAACACCATAACGTGACGTCTTAATTGCCATCCAGGCATTGTTGCCGAATAACGCGCCTGTTATCTAGGCGGCCGTGGTATTATTAAACCAATAACGAATATCACAATGGCTGCGGAATAATTAATAGCAAGAGTACAATACAAAGATCAACAAGGTGTAAAGTTCAGCGAGTGACCTCGCAGTTATAAACTATCGACGAAAACACTTAGCATGCAAATACATCTACTGATAGCATAATTCAGTTAACGGTCGCTGCTATCCATTTAGACCTCTTAGCCAGACAAATTTGATGGGCGACAAACCTACGTCACAGTGCGTTTTAACGCTGGTGTTTTCTAAATTAAAATCCTTTTTAACCGGTGAGTCAAAATATTACTGATTATTATTATTAAAAAAAAATATTTTAAAGCGAAAAGCACATTGAGGCCATTATCGCCTCCATAAATATAAGCGTGAGTGTAAAGTGTTAGACTCGGGTACCGCGAGGGACGTCTAAATCCTCTCAATAGATACAGCTAGTCTGCACACCTGCGGGTTACTGAATATTAAGTACCTAAGGTATAAATTATAAAAATTACAATACTCACAAATACATTAAAAAAATCGGTTAAACATATTTTGCTAAAAAAATTATGTGAAATTCATAGAGTTTACTACGCCCCCCCCCATAAAATTTACTACCTTAAATTACCTTTATTTCAACTTTTTTTACTGCTTTTTGTGACCAAATTTGAACACAAAACGAACTTAAATCAAACCTAATGTTACACGGGGTCGGGATGAATTTGAGCAATTGAATGAAAATCGTTAATGGCGATTTTTTAAAAAATGTTTTGTTAAAATAGGACTTGAAAAAATAGTTGATCAAACCAGATCTACCTGTCAATTCCATTGGTCTTTAGCAATGCCCAAAGAAAAAAAGAATTAGGACACGCAAAAGGCCTTCGATTAAAAAACAATTTTCTGAGGCAAATTTTCAAAAATAGGGTATATAAAACACATTTTTCTGTTAAGTAATACCTGCTCATTTTGTTTTAGAACAAAATGAGCATAAAAGATACACAGAAAACAAATAAATTTGTGCTTTAAAACTTATAATTTTTTAAATATACTTCAATCAAACCTTGATTACAAATTGCAGCCGAATGAACTTACGTTATTGGGATTGTCGTGATACAGTCTGTCCAAATATTCTTCTGACTTCTGTTAAACGCTAGCTGAATACCCGCGTTTCGCTGCGTAATTTGAACGAAAAACGTCGAGGTTATGTTAAATCGAACAAACAATACACAATCGATCGATCGATAACACGGTAATTAAAGCGGACCGTAGAATGCACAGCTGCGTTGCAATAATTAGTGCGATAATTAAACAATTACTTGGATTTGATGAAATGCAATTGCAAAACTACCTGATCCTGTATCTAAAGTGTGTGTGTGTGTGTGTGTGTGTGTGTTTTAGCACGCTCACGTTGGCAATTCTGGTTCGATTTGATTCAAAACAGGGCATACAAATCGATTACGGTAGTAGCTTGTACAAAATTCGTTAACCAGCGAAATTTTTAAACAGTTTCAAAATGGCGGTCACTTCAAATTTGTAAATAATCGTAACTCTTTCGTCTTAAAAGTTTCTGAAAATCTAATTTCACCATCATGATCGCCGTTAAAAACTGGGTAAAATTAGCATTTTACAATTTTCAAAAAATCTTTTTAAATTAACAATTTTACGGCGGTCAGGGTTCGTTTTCGTGAAGCTGTTGCAGATTTTTATGCCGTTCACGACGGTGAAATCAGAGTTTCAAAATGACGGTGAGATAAACAAACTGCTTTTGTAAATTCGCTTCTATCGCACGCATGCGAGACAGCTGCTGACCATGATCATTTTATAGTATCTATAATGAAAGTCTATTGAATTCCGAGGCCAAAAGGTTGAAACCAGCCGGTACAGTTTTGAAAACAACACTGAATCGGTGAAACGTTTTAGGGCTCGGTACCGTATCTGTATGTTTAGTTTTAAGTAATGAACTAGCATAATTAATTATTTCCGGACGTTTGAATTTAGTTCGGTGATATTCCGCTGACTGCGCTCCAAAGGATTGCCTACTTAATGATCAAAGCCTTAGTAACTCTCACAGAATGTATTTCATACAAATGCTTTCAATCAGTGTACCTTTAACTGGTCCACAAGTGTAAAATTTCAATTTGGGTTTTGCAAAACGGCGTAAAAAAGTGGTTACAACAATTCATGTTTGTTAGCGGGTTTCAAACTAACAACCGGAGCTGCCATCATGGTAAGGCCCACACCGTGATCTCTAGATCATTTTTTTGAAGTTGTAAAAACTTTCCGCAATTTTCTTCCGATCTGATTAAAATCGATTTACTTAACAGCTTGCACAAGTTCGTTTAACAGTTTCAAAATGGCGGTTAGCTTTGAATAAGAAAAAGGCTGCCGAACGGAAGAATTTAACGGAAATATGGAACGAACGGGCAAACGATTTTCGTCTCTATTTCTATCTCTTCCTTTTTGTCCCTTCATTACGATAACAGTACACGCGTATTATATGAAAACGTTGTGTTGCTTTGGTTTCGGTATTTTTCCTTAGTTGAAGAACACGCGCACTTTGTAACCGTTTATAATATGTTCGAAATTAACATAAACGTTTATAATAATTGCTGGTTTTAAACAACATAACCTGAAACTTATTAAAATGTTTACACGCTAGGGGTAAATTACCTTCGAACAACCATCTTGCACTTTACAATCCACCAAACCGTCAACGCAATTTGAGGTTTCTGAATTTGGACCGTTGACGAAACAAATTTGGAACATTAAACGGTGGGTCAGGGAAGTGGAACCGTGTTTAATTTGCGTTATTGACTGAACAAATTCGGAACATTTAACGTCGGAATAGCAAAGCAGTGCTGCGAACTTATTTAACAGAACGGGAATAGAGGGGTGAGCCGGAGCATCGAGGCGTAGCGGGGACACAAATGTGTCTGTTTCTCCGAGAACAGGAAGACTGCAAACATTTCACGAGTCATTCAACATCAATGGGGGTCGGTGAATAAGTTGATATAGCCGATTAAAGCAGACTACTTGGGGTCATCTATCACCTCTACAACGTTGCCACGGCAACTGGAACTTTGAAAATATTAACAATGTCTGAATATATTGCCGTCTACGAAGTTGGACGGGGGCAAAAGTAATTATTGTTGAAGTGAAAAGTTGTGGACTTTACAGTGAGTTTTGTGATGTACTACTTACCTCTACAGTTAAAACTAGGGGACAACCCTGCCCACTTCGTGGGCTAAATCCGTTAATTTTAACATTTATCATGTTTTAGGGCTGGTTGCGATGTTTGATTTTTGCTTAATGCGAGTGCACAAATTTATATTGATACATAATAGTATATTTTGCGCGTTACAAGTCCCCTATTAAAGTAATTATTATTAAAAATGTCCTGTGATTCTGCCCGAGATCGAACCGGGAACCTTGCGCATGTAAGGCGCACTATTTAACCACAACACTACCGAAGCCACGAAGAAATTGATGATGTAAATATATAAAATAAATCGTTCATTTAATTTTAGCAGAGACATTAAAAGATCATTTGTTTTATATTAATTCGTAAAGATCAGCTGATTTAATTGAACAGCTGATAGGTTATAAGTTTCAGGTTATGTTGTTAAAATCTAGTTGTGTTAATTTGTCGTGTTTTCGAACGTATTATCGTAATTAAAATAAAAAAGAAGAGAAAACACGATTTTAGTACGTGATTTTAGTTTTAGATCAAAAACAGTTTTTTTTTGTATGCGATAGAAAACAGAAACTCGTTTTAGCACTAATGAAGTGTAAAAAAAACTTGAAAAGCAAAATTAGGTCTACCAACGAATGAATCGTTCATTTTTATGATGGTAGTTATTTTAGAAGATCAGTTGTTTTACATTAATTCGTAACGATCAGCTGATTTCATTGAACAGCTTATAAGTTTCAGGTTATGTTATTAAAAACTAGCTATGTTAATTTGCCGTGTTTTCGAACAAATTATCGTAACTAAAATGAAAAATGGAAGAGAAAACATGATACGTGATTATATTCGGTTCGGTAAGAGGAATGTTTTGCGTAAAAAAGGTTATGTTGTTAAAAAGTAGGTATCTTAATTTGTCGTTTATATTAATTTGCAACGATCAGCTGATAGACTATAAGTTTCAGGTTATGTTGTTAAAAACTAGCTACGTTAAATTGTCGTTTATATTAACTTGCAACGATCAGCTGATAGGCTTATAAGTTTCAGGTTATGTTGTTAAAAACTAGCTACGTTAAATTGTCGTTTATATTAATTTGCAATGATCAGCTGATAGGCTTATAAGGTTCAGGTTATGTTGTTAAAAACTAGCTACGTTAAATTGTCGTTTATATTAATTTGCAATGATCAGCTGATAGGCTATAAGTTTCAGGTTATGTTGTTAAAAACTAGCTACGTTAATTTGTCGTTTATATTAATTTGCAATGATCAGCTGATAGGCTATAAGTTTCAGGTTATGTTGTTAAAAACTAGCTACGTTAAATTGTCGTTCATATTAATTTGCAACGATCAGCTGATAGGCTTATAAGTTTCAGGTTATGTTGTTAAAAACTAGCTACGTTAAATTGTCGTTCATATTAATTTGCAACGATCAGCTGATAGGCTTATAAGTTTCAGGTTATGTTGTTAAAAACTAGCTACGTTAAATTGTCGTTTATATTAATTTGCAATGATCAGCTGATAGGCTATAAGTTTCAGGTTATGTTGTTAAAAACTAGCTACGTTAATTTGTCGTTTATATTAATTTGCAATGATCAGCTGATAGGCTATAAGTTTCAGGTTATGTTGTTAAAAACTAGCTACGTTAAATTGTCGTTCATATTAATTTGCAACGATCAGCTGATAGGCTTATAAGTTTCAGGTTATGTTGTTAAAAACTAGCTACGTTAAATTGTCGTTTATATTAATTTTCAACGATCAGCTGATAGGCTATAAGTTTCAGGTTATGTTAAAAACTAGCTACGTTAATTTTTCGTTTATATTAATTTGCAACGATCAAGCTGACAGGCTTATAAGTTTCAGGTTATGTTCTTAAAAACTTGCTTTGATAATTTGACGTGTTTTGGAAAAAATTATCGTAATTAAAATAAAAAAGGAAGAGAAAATATGATACATGATTTTTATTTTTAGTTCAGTAACAGAAATTCTCTGTTTCGTGACTCCACACTACAAACATATTGTGTACGGATTTCACACCCTAAACTTAGATATTCTTTAAGGGTTGTAAATGGAAAAAATACTTTAAAATCTTTACATATACAAATATAATATCTTAAATTTTTAATTTCACGTATTTTATTTAAACATTTACCTATTTAACTCCTATTAATTTTTTTAAAAAATACTTTCAAAAAAAAATCTTTTGTTAAATTTGTTATAATAAGGTTAAATTAAAAACAAGTATAACAAATTTCGAAGTGAATATGCAACACCTGCTATTGTGTTCACAACCACCCTCTGTAAAATAACAAAACATGTTTCTATTTGCCACCCTATTTTGTTTCAGGGCCGCTTGGCAGGACTAAATTATATCAAAACTTTCGTCGTTCGTCTCCCGCTCGCTGCGCTCTCCCGACGTGATTTGTTTCCAAAATGAATAAAATGGCGGAAGGACGAAATTTAAAATATAAAAGACAACTCGTAAGTTGTGCGACTGTTCGATCTCCGCTTTATTCGCGAAAGGAAAGGATACGGGGCTGATTGAGAATAAATTGACGCGGTGTTCAGCCTGACTGCGTACGCAGGGTGATAATTAAGTTTGGGAAGCGTGATTAACTACTAAAACATATTATCTTCTACACTTATACAATATGAACTGAGCGAGAGATAACTTTGTACAGCTGAACCTAAAGTACCATGCAACCGATTTTAATATTTTAAACGTCATTGGTTAGCACTAAACGTGCAGATCTGCAAATAATTATAAACAAATTTCTGTTACTGAACAAAATATTAAAAATCATGTATCATGTTTTCTCTTTCTTTTTTATTTTAATTACGATAATTTGTTCCAAAACACGTCAAATTATCAAAGCAAGTTTTTAACAACATAACCTGAAACTTATAGCCTATCAGCTGATCGTTGCAAATTAATATAAACGACAATTTAACGTAGCTAGTTTTTAACAACATAACCTGAAACTTATAGCCTATCAGCTGATCGTTGCAAATTAATATAAACGACAATTTAACGTAGCTAGTTTTTAACAACATAACCTGAAACTTATAGCCTATCAGCTGATCGTTGCAAATTAATATAAACGACAATTTAACGTAGCTAGTTTTTAACAACATAACCTGAAACTTATAGCCTATCAGCTGATCGTTGCAAATTAATATAAACGACAAATTAACGTAGCTAGTTTTTAACAACATATCCTAAAACTTATTGTAGTCTATCTGTTGTTTAACAAAATCAGCTGATCGTTACGCATTAATATAAAACAACTGATTTTTTACTATAACTACCATACCTACGTTTTACCAACATAACCTAAAACTTATTATAGCCTCTCAGCTGTTCAATGAAATCAGCTGATCATTACGGATTAATATGAAAAATTGATCTTTTGCTATATACTACTTTTTAACAACATACCCCGCAGGGGGATGCAGACTAGCTGTACTTATTAAAAGGATTTAAACATCATTCGCGGTACCCGAGTCTAATACACACTTACACTTACAACATTACACTTACGACTTTAACATTTTACATTCACACTTACATTAAAGGAGGCGTTAATAACCTCAATGTGCTTTTCGCCTGAAAAAAACAACAAAAATAACAACATAACCTAAAACTTATAATAGTCTATCAGCTGTTAAACGAAATCAGCTGATCTTTACAAATTAATATAAAATTTACTATAACTACCAATATACATTTGTACACTAGAATCACGTGACGCTCCAATCCAACATCACAATCAGCCCTAAAACATGATAGACGTTAAACAATTTTAAAAAGAGCAATTGGAGTTAAGCCATTAAGGTAAAACCCAGATCAACAACCTTAAAATGAACAACGGTCCTGACCTCTGCATCACGTTTTTGAAGGTACGTTAAAATTTAGTGTGTGTGTGTGTGTGTGTGTTTTAACGCACTCGCGTTCGCAATTTTAGTCAGATTAGATTCAAATTTGGAACAAAAATCGATTTTAGAAAGAAAAATTCGTTTAACAGTTTTAAAATGGCGGTCATTTAAAATTGTTTAAAATTCATTACAACTTTACCTTATAAATTCATTGAAAATTTGTTTCCGCAATTGAAATTGCCGTTAAAAACTGCATAAATCAGCGCTTCGAATTTTCAAATTCCGAAAGAACCGAATTGGACGGCCATTATTATTTTTGGAAGTCCTCTTTCGTCACGTCGGCGAGACAGCTGCGTGCCGCGATTATACGTCGGAAGAAAGACATCTTATCGATAAATTTCACAGATAAAGGTGCGACAGACGTCTTCAAAACACTGAATATTAATATATGGCGCAAGTCTGCCGCACGTTCAAATGCTAACAGAATTTAATACGGAATTTCGAAACACCATCGTATATTAAGTTTTTAAAAGAAAATCCCCCTCTTAGGATATCGCTTTACATTGCACGGCATCGAAGCTATGCATCGTGGAATTCATATACATTGTGCACAGTCGTAATAAGAGAAAAGCAGAGTTCGAACCGCCTGCGAGACAGCTGAGTCCGCCCCCCCCACACACACTCGGGAAGAGAAAAATATTAATTCTATGAAAATACTACGATACAACACAGAAGATGGATATCATATTGGGTCGTCAATAAAAGCGATATATTAGGTTATTAAAATAGGTTATATTTATGGTATGTATTACAGACGTAATGCTGGTTGGGGGATTAAACCTTCATGCGGATAAAATACAACCGTAATTGATTGAAAAACACTTCCGTTATTTAATCAAAAATAAAAATCAAGCATCGTGTTTTCTTATACTTTTTATTTTAATGACGCTAATTTGTTCGAAAACACGACAAAGTCACATAGCCTGAAATTTACTACAATCAGCTGTTCCATGAAATCAGGTGATCTTTACGAATATAAACGACTAATTAACATAGCTAGTTTTTAACAACATAACCTGAAACTTACTATAGCCTATCAGCTGCTCAATGAAATCAGCTGATCGTTACGAATGAATATAAACGACAAATTAAAATCGCTAGTTTTTAACAACATAACCTAACAGCTGTTCAATGAAATCATCTGACTTTTACGAATTAATATAAAACAACATTAATTTATTCATTTCATATAATTAAACCGTTCGAACTTCTTCCAAGTTCCCGTAGTGTAGTGGTTATCACGCGCGCCTCATAGGGTTTCATCCCGGCGGAAACACAGACATTTTTAATTATAATTAATTTAATACGAGAATTGCGAAGCGCAAATTCAACATCAAACATCCAAAACCGTCCTAAAACACGATACGTTAAAACCTTGATTCATTAAAGCGACGGAACCATCAAATCGGCATTAAAATCTCCAATGAAAAACATTAAAAAATTTACGAAAATGAACCCTGGCCGCCGTTACCATTCAAATTTCTCGTATTTCAACGGAATCAAAAACATGAATTGATGCGGATTATAGCAACGATTGCCATGGCGAAATCGGTATAAAACAGAAAAAGTTATGAATTTTTAAAGTTATGAAACGGCCGCCATGTTTGTACGTGTTAGTACGCTCACGGTTTGACACAAATTCGACTAAAAAAAAAATCGACTTCGGTAATAGCTTGGACGAATTCGTTAAAGAGTAAAATTCGTTCGACAGTTTCAAAATTTTACTGGGAACTCGGACAGCTGTCGAATTAAATTTCCCCAATTCAACATACTTTGAAAATTAAACGCTATTTTATGCGGTTTTTGACGCTGGTTACGAGGGCGAAATTGGATTTTGAAAAAATGCTTACGACAGAGAATTTACGAATTTACTTAAATGGCCGCCATTTTGAAACTGTTTAACGAATTCTGCTGGTTAACGGACTTGGACAAGCTACCCAAATCGATTTCTGTAACGATGTGGACATAAATTCGTAACGTTTTCACTTTAAATGTTTTCGTAAGTCCGACTTCACCAACGTAATCAGCGTTACAAACCGCATCAATTAGCACTTCGAATTTTCAAAATCTGTTGAAATTCAGAATTTTTTACTACGGTCAGGGTTCCTTTTCGTTAGTTTTAATGTATTTTGAATGTTTAAATGCATTTTTTTAAAGTGTTAATTATGATGGTAAAACTAGAATTTTGAAAAAAATGTAACACCTTTTTTTGAAAATTCGCTACTATCACGTTAGCGGAACAGCTGCGTGTTGCGATTATTTAGATTTTATTTATTACGAAAACACAAGCTAATTTAGTTATGGTTTACATCACTGGTACCAGAATGATAACCCTTGTGAGAGATATGTTAGCGCTCGTTGTTGGTGGCACCTTGCGGCAGAGTGTTGAACTACAGATACAAACATAATAGTACTATTTTCTAAAACGTTTCCTTCTCCTTTCCTCGCAGCGTTCCTAGCGGCAGATAGTTCAATTATTTAAACTCTAGCCGCTGATATCGAGCACACCTTTTATATAATCAAACAAAGCGACACCTCACAACTAGTATTATTAGATCTAACACAATACACCTTTGTACTTCCTTAATTTGATAACACAGATCTGGAACTGCTAAGTAAGTCATAAGGAAAACTCTTTAAACTTGCCTAATGGAACGCAATTTCCACTGTGTACCCCAGAATTAATCATGTCCTAGTTCCTTGCACGGGAATGAGAAGAAAAGAAATCAACGGTGAGGGGGCGAGGGGAAAGTGTTGAATTGTGTTCATTCTTTCTGCGTTATTACATTTTCAATATTAACTGACTTTTTATTAAATAACACCAACCTCTCTTTTAGAATGCTAAACACTGCGTCAGACATCGTTAATAACTTCTACTCTGAATATTTAGAACACACGCTGCTACGTTTACTAATATCTATGTTGTCTTTTCTTTGTTTTCTTTCACTATAATTGTGTTGTCTATGTCTTCACTATGTTGTCTTTTGTTTGTTTTTATCACAATAATTGTCTTTTGTTTGTCTTCCCTATGTTGTCTTTTCTTTGTTTTCTTTCACTATAATTGCTTTTTTACTTGTGTTCCCTATTCTGTCTTTTGTTTGTTTTTATCACAACAATTGTCTTCAATACGTTGTTTTTTGTTTTCATCACTGTAATTGTCTTTTATTTATTTTATTTCACTATAATTGCTTTTTTATTTATGCTCCCTATGCTCTTTTGTTTGTTTTTATCACAATAATTGTCTTCAATATGTTGTTTTTTTGTTTTCATCACTGTAATTGTCCTTTGTTTGTTTTCTTTCACTATAACTGATTTTTTATTTGTGTTCCCCATGCTGTCTTTTGTTTGTTTTTATCACAATAACTGTCTTCACTACGTTGTTTTTTTGTTTTCATTCACTGTAATTGTCTTTTGTTTGTTCCCTTTCACTGTAATTGTCTTTTGTTTGTCTTCACTACGTTGTCTTTTTTTGTTTTCTTTCACTATAATTGCTTTTCTATTTGTGTCCACTATGTTGGCTTTTGTTTGTTTTTATCAAAATAATTGTCTTCTGTTTGTCTTAATTATATTATCTTTTGTAGGTTTTCCACTATGACTGTCTTTTGTTTGTCTTCATTACGTTGTCTTTTGTTTGTTTTTATCAAAATAATTGTCTTCTGTTTGTCTTAATTATATTATCTTTTGTAGGTTTTTCACTATGACTGTCTTTTGTTTGTCTTCACTATTATGCCTTTTAATTGTTTTTTTCACTATGACTGTTTTTTTATTTGTCTTTACTATAAGTGTCTTTTGTTTGTTTTTCACTAAAATCGCGGTACACAAATGTATCGTTACGTGATAGAAGCGAATTTCTAATAGTATTCTTAAACATTCTTACCGATTTTTTTGAAGCCCCGATTCTATCATCATTAAATTCTGCACTTTAAACTTTCAAATCGCACTGAAAAACGTAAATAAACCCGGACAGCCGTCGAATTAAATTTCCCCATTTCAACATACTTTGAAATTCAAAACGCCATTTGATGCGGTTTTTGACACCGATTACGACGGTGAAATTGGATTTAAAAAATGCTTACGACAGAAAAATTACGAATTTTTAATGGCTTGGAATAACTGTTTAACGAATTCTGCTGGTTAACGGACTTGGGTAAGCTGTCAACCAAATCGATTTTTGTGCCAAATTTGAATCAAATCGGAATAAAATTGCTAATGTGAGCGTGTTAACACGTACAAAACAAACGACCCCTCAATAAGTGTGATTAGTTGAATCGGTGCTCGAACCTGGGTCTTACCATGATGGCTGCCCCAAAAGTTAATGTTTTATTGAAAAAATAGCTAAAAAAACGATCTAGAGGTCAAACTTTGTGTTCAATTTCACTCTATGATCAGGGTTTTACCACGATGGCAGCTTACAATAATTGCACCATTTTACCTGTTTGAATCATACTATAAAATTTTGCAACTGCCATAAAACCAGACCAATCGCGTTTATAATTTGACAGACGCTGAGGTTAGCCGTCGTCAGTGCCTTCTATATTTCATGAAGTAATAAAAGCAATACTTCAGGTTTCCCGTAGCGTACCGGCACCTCCTAGCATATTCAGTAAGACGATGAAACATACTGTAATGCATGGTCCAATCATACCCGGCCGCATCAGATACTGTATTCATACAGTGCCTACTTGACATGCCGCGGCCGTTATCCCTTGGAATTCGTGCTCCGAATGCAATACAGAAATACACTACTTGGAAATGAATGTCAAACCCCCGCTCTACGAGGCTCTCAAATATTCTCTACTTTCTTGACTTAATGGATTATACTACCCTTATACCATATGGTCCGCTAGGCCCTCGTTTGATTTACGACCCGGAATTATCCTCTTCCTTGTGCTTTAAGGATCGTATCTTTGTTTTAAACCAGAATAATGTGCTCCTCCTTTGCGTGCTGAATATCGTATCGGTCGTTACGAACTGCGTCTTTAAATATTGAATTTTGATTGGGGAATGAGTGTTTAGTGAACCAACAATAAAAATGTAGCACGTTTCCTTCTTTTTATTATTTTAATTACATCTGTTCGAAAACGGGACAAATTAACGTAGCTACTTTTTAATAACATAACCTGAAATTTATTATAGAAAATCAGCTGTTCAACGAAATCAGCTGATCGTAACGAATAATTATAAACGACATAACAAAGCTATTTTTTAACAACATAACCTAAAACTTACACTACTAGCTGTTCGGTGAAATCAGCTGTTTGATACAAATTAATAAAGGCCATCATTGTAACGCCCGGACATGGGTCATTGAAATGAACGCAGATTTCAACATCACTTTTCTGTAGTTTTATTAAAAAATGACTTTCGTGAATGTGCGCAAATACATATAAAAATAAATGGCACTGAAAACCTGCAACTGTTTCTAAAAGAAAAAAAATCATTGTTCCGACGTTTAGCCGAAATCGTCGTTGGCATCTTCGTGGTGGTTCCCGCTTTAAGTTTGACGTCGAACCAAATGCGAAATCTTAGTGTGTTTCCACACTTGGAGCGAGAATCATCATGCAGACGCCAGATTTCGTTTTGGAGAAATTTCGGAACAATGTTTCTTACTTACACACACACAACACACACACAACACACACACACACACACACACACACACACACACACACACACACCTTTCATATATGACGCTAAGCATTCCGATCAGTTTTGTACCTGCGTTATTGAAACTGCACATATGGGGTACCTACAGCTTCGTCAGAACACCAGGGAACTCTCACGCCTCATATTTTCCCATTTTAAGGCTTTACAATAAAATAAAACCGACTTAAAACCGATAAAAGGTCTGTAAACAAAATTCCACGAGCAGTACAAAGTGTCCCCGTGAGAGGTCAGCACAATTCATGCGTACGTACCAAACAGCTGATTCCTAATAAAAACACACATCCAAGCTTGTATTTTAGCAACCGACACTGGGTTTTCCAGTACTGATAACAAACAGTTATCACAAGAAACTAAAATCTCGTTATTTTATATTCGTGTAACGGTTCAATTAAGCGAAGCAATGAATTTTTACACTGTTAACTGGCAGAACTATCAACTTCGCGGACTGTCGCAGTGAAGAAGCTGTTCCAAAAGAGTGAAGTTAATTTGAAGTCACCGGTCCGATGTCTACTGCATCCGTGTTATGTCTAGGATATTGCGAATTTCCACTGGATAATTAGCTTTTCGAGTGCCCATCACCTTGACAAAAGCGCAGACACCTGATTTTTCCAGATCACTTTTTACGGGGCCGGAAAACACACACACACACACACACACACACACACACACACACACACACACACACACACACACACACACACACACACACACACATACAAGCGCAGCACAAACACACACACACACACACACACACACACACACACACACACACACACACATACATACAAGCGCGCGCAGCACGAACACACACACACACACATACAAGCGCGCGAACGCACAAACACATACACATACAAGCGCGCGCACACGCACAAACACACACACACACACACATACAAGCGCGCGAACGCACAAACACATACACATACAAGCGCGCGCACGCACAAACACAGACAAACACACACACACACACACACACACACACACACACACACACACACAAGCGCTCGCAGCACAAAAAACACACACAAGCTCGCGCACACACACACACACACACACACACATACATACAAGCGCTCGCAGCAGAAAAAACACACACACACAAACACACACATACAAGCGCGCGAACGCACAAACACATACACATACAAGCGCGCGCACGCACAAACACACACACAAGCGCTCGCAGTACAAAAAACACACACAAGCGCGCGCACACACACAATATAAGCGCTCGCAGCACAAAACACACACACACACACACAAGCGCGCGCACGCACGCACGCACACACACACACACACAAGCGCGCGCACACACACACACAGAGAGAGTCAAAATTCACTGTCAGACCTTATAGTTAATCAGAACAGCGAAGCTTTGTATTTCCAACGCTAGGCTTCGCCACTGTAGTAACACACCGAGCAGTGTTGCAAAACCCCCTGCTCTCCATCTCTAACAATAGAACGGTTGCACCATCTGGCAACACCGCTACAACTGTTTAGTATATGAAATACACTGCGCGATCTTCTGCTCTATCACAATACCAGTGAGCATGCCGTATTGTAAATTGACTGCACAACAATTTTCTTACAGCCTTGAGGCAAAATAAATGTATTTACTGAAACCGTTCATTTGTAAATTAAAAACGCGTATGTAAATATAACTGACTGAATATTTTGCCTTCATGAATGTAGGAAATACCGAAACCGTTGCGACTTTAATTTGGACCGAAAGTTTCCGGAAACGAGACACAAGTATTGCCGCATACAACAGCTGACATGAAATAATAAATACATTCTAGATCTTATGAATATTGGAAGAGGCAATGAAGGTGAACATACATCACGAACACCTTCGCCACAATTCTCTCGCTATAAACTCGATTGTTTCCAATAAACAGTTCCGTTGATATTAACGCAGCTGTTTGATACCATTACAAAAGCTAATCAAATATTCAAAAGTCAAACGCGAAGCAAGGAACGTGTCACAGTGTCAGTTCTTTCGTTTCTTTTGTATACGATTTATTGCTTTCTTATCTCCAATATAAAATAGTGTTTATAGTTTGTTGATCTCTTCGTATCGTATTTCGTTGTGCTGCATTTATTTCTCGCAAAATAATCGTGTTGATTAGCGAATCTCCATTGAAAAATTAACTACTGTCGCGGCCATCGTGGTAAGACCCGACCCTAAAATTTGAAATTAGCGCTCTGGATCACGTTCTCATGGGTCGCTACAAATTTTATTTATACTTATACAGTGCATATAAATTGTATATAGCACACGCATATACACACGCGCGCGCGCGCGCGCGCACACAAAAACATACACACACACACACACACACACACACACACACACACACACACACACACACACACACACACACACACACACACACACGAACACACACACACACACACACACACACACACACACACACACACACACACACACACACACACACACACACACACACACACACACACACACACACACACACACACACACACACACACACGACCGTGCGAACACGTTCGAGTTACAGGTCCGATATCATTCAAACTTGGCACAAAAACTATTTCGATAACCGAAAAATTCGTTACACGAAAAACGCCGTTGAACAGTTTCAAAATGGCGGCAATTTAAAATAATTTAAAAATAATAAATTAAACTAGTAACTTGTTCGCTGTAAGCTGTTAAATTTGATTATATCAACGCAACACCGATAGAAAACTGTATAAATTACCGTTCCGAAATTTTAAAAAAATCTGTTTAAATCAAATTTTTGGCTTTTCCCGGTTTACACGAGTTCGGATATTTAAACGACAAAAACAAGGTTAGGTTACAAATTACGTCATAATAATTTCAACGTTTATGTAAAAAAAATACCTTAGGGCATCGTATGAACACAAAGTAAAACAAACACGAGAAAAACTGACATAACGCTCCCTCAAACCGAGTAATTTCACTCGTTTTACAGCCGGGCAAGTACACAGAAACACGGAATATAATTTTGAAAATCAGATGACCGGTAATCCAATCCAAATAAAACCCCGCTCGACCCGCTCCAATCTAATTATCGTCACTCATTATTATTACTGGACACGAATTGCATTTGTTTGTTATTTCACAGTGTGAAATTAAATTACGTTTTGTTTTAATTAGTTACAGAAAGCTAAAAACACCGTTACAGGAACATTGTTAGGCGGCGTACGTTTCCTTTGACCTTTCGAAACGCACGTGACCTTTGACCTTTAACCTTTTTTTCGTAACTGCGAACATTGAACCATTATTACAGAACGATTTTAAGATTGCAACAGTGTAGGCGTTCGACGTGTTACGCGAAAAATGGCGTTACCTAATACGATTTTTTAAAAAAATATTCGCGGTCGTCTCGCTGACGTGATAGAAGCGAATTTTCAAAAGTATTTTTCATCATTCCACTCTTCTTGACTTTACACTTTCAACTGACACTGAAGTTACGGAAACGAGACAAAAACATTTTCAACGATTTTTTAAAATGCAAAATGTTAATTTATGCAGTTTTTAACGCTGATCTCGGTGATGAAATCGTATTTGCAAAAATACTTAAGACAAAAAGTTATAAACTCCTAAAAGTTTGAAATGTTGTTGTTGTGTGTGTGTGTGTGTGTGTGTGTGTGTGTGTGTGTGTGTGTGTGTGTGTGTGTGTGTGTGTGTGTGTGTGTGTGTGTGTGTGTGTGTGTGTGTGTGTGTGTGTTAGTTAAGCAACAAAATTCGTACGACGGTTTTAAAATGGCGACCGTTCAAGAAGTGCCCAGTGGTCAGCTCCCTGGTACGGGTCTTACTACGATGGCCGCTTCAATAGCTCATCTGTCCAGTGCTGACATTTGCTAAAAATCGATATGCTACTTCTGGTGAAACTTAGGTTTTGAAATTTCCTTCACAAATTCGTTATGGTGGTGAAATCGAAATTCAAAACAATAATTCGTTTAAAAAAATATATTTTGAAATATGCTTCCATCACGTCTTACGATTATTGTACACGAACAATAACACGCGTCGCCTGTTACATATTGGTGATTCGGTTGCTGATGTGGCTAAAGCACAGTCTGCTGCGTCTCAGAAACTGCGCACCTTAAGGTTTTTAATTCAGTCAGTTGATTTTCCCTTACTGTTAACGCTGATACGTCAACTCCATTAGTCTAACTGGCAAAAAAATGCACCAAAACGTTACAGGGTTGCCATTCAAAAAGTGGGACAACGGAACTAGCTCGGTACCACTTGGGCACCGATGTAGAGAATCAATTTTGGTTCGATTTGATTTACTTTTGGCGCACAAATTTATTTCGTTCCATTTTTTCGACTCCATCAGCCAATAAAATCAGTTCGTACGTTTCAAAATGGCGGAAAAAACCTGTTAAACATTACAAATATTTAATAAATACCGTGCTAGAAGCAAGTTATGGTTGAACAAAGACGAAACGAATATTGCAAAAATAAAACATAATTAATTTCAATTACTTCCGTGATTGCGGTAATTCTTATTCATTAGGTATGAAGTAAAAACGAGCGTTGGGTAACCCCCCCCCCCACTGCGGCCAGGGCCGGGCGGGACAGAGGGAAAAACAAATTGTAGAAGCTGAAGCCGAGGAAAAAATAATTATTTCTTCTGATGTCGGTTTCGGTATGATTCCGCTCCCGGGGGGCATTTTTCATTGCGAAATAAAAAAAAAACAGACAACATTACACCTTTAAGTTACGTATTAATTAAAAAGTGGGAACTTCAAAGCGAGGAGGGGCAAGGAGATTCCGAGCATCTGTTACCAATCTGAGCCCCGGCCTCGCATCCTTCGAGGAATTAATTTTAATAGCGGCAATCACTTATTCAACAAGACTGTTTGTTTTGACCTCCGGCCTCGTCGGGCGTTACCCCAAGTGCTTTCTGTAAAACGTCAAACGCGCTGGAATAATACTGACGAATCGACGCGACGTTGTGGTAAATAATCCGGGGAAACGATTCGAACTTGCCACGAAAATCGATTCTACTTAGTTTCAAAATGGCAGAACCGCCTCGGTGGCCTAGTTGATAGCGTAATGGGCTTTCATACTGGCCTGCTGACCTGAAGAGGATCCCAGATCTGCTAGACTTCTTTATTTGTAGGAAGATATCACACAATTATATAACAATTGATGAAAACTTTGACCTGGAGTCAGATCATTCACCAATAATTCTAACACTTAGCGAAAATATCATTAAAACTGAAAGGGGTCCCACACTGGTTAACAAGAACACAGATTGGGAGGGCTTCCAAGAAGCACTGAATACACACATCTGTTTAAAGGTACCGCTCAAGACCAATGGACAGTTGGATCAAGAAGCTGCCAAATTTGAAAAGGATATTCAGCAAGCAGCCTGGGCAAATACCCCGGATGTCAGAAGATGTATGGCTGGTATCAGTTATCCTAAAGAAATTACGGAGTTAGTAGCTGTTAAAAGGAAATTAAGGAAAAGATGGCAACATACACGCTCGCCTGAAGACAAAAATAGGTTAAATAATGTTGCTCAAAGGTTAAGAAGGGAAATCTTGCAATTTAAAAACGAGTCCATAAATAAATACCTAAGTAATGTAACGCATACTAAGGAAACGGACTATTCGCTCTGGAGAGCCATTAAAAATTTAAACGACCTTGCATACATAGTCCCCAATTAGGTCTGCAGATGGAACCTGGGCGAAGGATAAACAAGGGAAAGCAGATGTATTCGCTACATATTTAGAACAAGTATTCCAACCTAATATAAACTTTCAATCTCAACAAGAAAATATAACAAATAGAATTAATCTTGACTATAATGTACTTTCACAACAAAATAATGAACATAAAATAGATCTTGTAACTAAAGAGGAAGTGGCTAGGAAATTAAATTTAACATAAATTCAAAAAAAAGCCCTGGTTACGATTTAATAACTGGAGTAGTACTGAAACAGTTACCAAGGACAGCCATTATAAAACTTACTAACCTTATAAATGCAGCTTTCCGGTTGAAGCATGTACCAGACATCTGGAAAATGGCCGAGGTAATTATGATCCCGAAGCCCGGCAAGCCACCTAATGAACCTACATCATATAGACCAATCTCACTACTTCCAATAGTTTCAAAGGTATTTGAAAAACTGTTACTTAAAAGACTCAAACCAGTTATAGAGATAAACAATCTCATACCTACCCATCAGTTTGGGTTTAGGGATAAGTACTCAACTATTGACCAAGTGCACAGAATAACCAACATTATTGAGAAAGCATATGAAGAAAAGAAAATTTGCTCCGCCGTGTTCTTAGACGTTGCCCAGGCCTTTGATAAGGTCTGGCACGAAGGGCTAATCTCTAAGCTGGAAAAAATATTGCCAAAAACATATTCTGAAATTTTGAAGTCCTACATAATTGGCAGAATGTTTTGGGTTAGGCAGGAGGGAACATTCTCTAGCATGAGAGAGATTAAGGCGGGTGTACCTCAGGGCAGTGTTCTGGGACCCTTGCTTTATCTTCTCTACACAGCTGATATCCCGCAGCCGGATTGTGTGTCAATCGGCACATTTGCTGATGACACAGTTTTCTTGGGTGTGGGAGACAGTAGTAAAGTAGCAGCTGTAAAACTGCAACAAGCATGCGATAAGTTCGTTACCTGGACCAAAAAGTGGCGAGTTAAAATTAATGAGGGTAAATCGGTGCATGTTGACTTTACTTATAAAAAGGATAAGTATGTTCCGATAGTAATTAATAGCACAAATATTCCATTCAATAACACTGCAAAGTATCTTGGAATGAACTTAGATGTGAAGCTGCGATGGGCAGAGCACATAAAAAAGAAAAGGACAGAACTTGACATAAAGTATAAAAAAATGTACTGGCTGATTGGTAGGAAATCACAACTGTCAGTACACAATAAACTTGTATTATACAAACAAATACTTAAGCCCGTATGGTCCTATGGGATCCAGCTTTGGGGTTGTGCAGCTAAAACCCAAATCAAAAAAATCCAAGTCTTCCAAAATAAAGTTTTAAGGAACATTGTTGACGCCCCATGGTATTATCGTAATGACGACCTTCACAGGGACTTAAAAATTCCAACAATCAGAGAAGAAGCTAAGAGACTGGCAGCAAAGCACGAGGAGAGACTCCACTCACACATCAGCACTGATATTCTGCAGCTCCTGGAAAACACTCATTTAGAGAGAAGGCTAAAAAGACAGCAACCGTTTGAACTGGTTTAGTGTAAATACTGGGACCTCTGTTGGGAGTTCTCAGTTGTGATTAATTTATTTTAGAATAATATTGTAGGTTAGTCATCTAGTGACTAGTGACAATTGTATAGTAATAATAATAAATTATTATTATAAATAATAAATGGGCTTTCACCCCGAGGACCCGGGTTCGATTCCCGGCCAGGGCTTGGCATTTTCATAAGCTATAAATCATCCCATCGTCTGCATTAGCCAAAGTGTGTACAATAGTCGGTTAAAAAAAATTCAAAATGGCAGACACCATTTAAAACTGTAGTAGTCTGTAGATAGACAAGTTAAAATTTTTTGATATGCTTTGTCAATCACAGGGATAGTAATAACATTAAAAAACGTTTTACATTTATAAAATTTAACCAACATAAATCAAAAAGAACAATTTTTAATCAAAATTCAGGTCTTATAGAGGACAAAATGAATATTTCTTTTTAGATTTGATAAAGTGTAAAAAGGCTAATTCACATTTTCACGCACCGTTATTGCAGTTTCAGCGCGCTCTGAAAGCGGTTTCGATAAAGAAACTTTCAAACGTCCTTGAAGCGCACGAAAAACTTATCGCTGCGCTCAGACTTGAAAGCGAATTTTCAAAAAAAATGTTACCTTACCTTTTTGAATCTTCGATTTCACCGTCACAATCTGCGTTTTCAATTCGATTCCTTTAATTCAAAATGCTAATTTATGCAATTCTTAACACTGATAACGACGGTGAAATCAAGACTTTCAAAAATATGACATTTTACAGATATGGAAAGAAATAATTTCTATACCGACCAAAAGTTTTACAAAAGTTGGAAACTACAACTCAAACTTAGGTTATGTTTGCACATTAAAAAAAAATTTGTAAATAACCACAGCACGCTGACGTAATGGAAGTGAATTTCCCAAAAAAAACAATTTCTCCACCGTAACCATTCTTTCGAAATTATAGTTTTA
Source organism: Callitettix versicolor (assembly GCA_022606455.1). NCBI lineage: Eukaryota > Metazoa > Arthropoda > Insecta > Hemiptera > Cercopidae > Callitettix > Callitettix versicolor. The sequence continues at coordinate 90,131,978 of CM040183.1, read as the reverse complement.
AAATTTCAAATTACAATGAAAATACAAACAAAAGAACCGTGACCGCCGTCGAAGGATTTCTTAATTCCAACGGATTTTGACAATCAGAATGCTAATTTATACAGTTTTTTACGCTGATTACGTTGGTGAAATCAGATTTTCAAAAAAAAAATTTAAGACAAACGCGTTATGAATTTTTACAGATTTCATGACCGCCATTTTGAAACGGTTAAACTGATTTTGCTGCGGACGTGACGATGTTGACACAAACAAAAACACAGAGGACAACGCGGTATAAAGGTCAGAAACGATGTTCATTTGAAACGTCGTGTCTGGGCCGTACCACGATGTCACCTCCAATAGCAAAATTTTCCACGGAAAATCCCCTGGAGAAGGTTTAATTAAAGTTTACACAGTTTAAGCATGTACCGTACAGTTACCGATCCACTCAATTACACTGGGACAAACATTAAAACTATAAATGCAAATTGGGACCGGAAGCGAACAGTTGCGCCCCACTTGCGCGACACCGCGGTGCACACACTTGCGCCTTCATATCCGCGTAATATTAAAAGGACGCGTTGAGTAATTTATTTTCTATTCCGCCGTTCGCCGCTTGTTTATTCACGGGGAACGTAAAATTTTATCCCACCGTGAAAAATAAATAACCCGCCATCGCTCGGCGCGGTACTACCATCAAATAGAGTGTCACTAGGAGAAATAACACGATGGGAATTTATCGACCATTTCCTGTGACGTTGGCAACACTGTATTTACACGGGCGAAGGATTCGGTACATCAAAACGCGAACAATCATACAGCGTGTTGCTGTGACGGTAATGGAGGGGTCGTTTATTGTTTAGCGGGTCGCTGTTGGAAAAACGGGCTAGTGGAACGGCCATCATGGTAAGACCCAGACCCGAGACTGTAACATGATTACCGACCCTCACCTCTAGACAATTTTTTTATGGGGTCGTTAAAATTAATGTGTGCGTGTGTGCGCGCGCGCGCGTCGTAACAAAAACTGCCATAACCTAAACACACATGAAAATGAACTCAACTCATATAAGTGAGAATATGTGCAATTTTTTGGCCATACAAAATTTGTGAAGAAATTTTAGAATTCATAGAATTTTACTGAGCATTTTCATTAGGTAATATATCGTGATTTGTCAATTTTTACCTCACAGAAATCCTCATACAGGTATTTCAATATAAAATACATCATTACAAACACACACACGCGCGCGCACGCACGCACGCACGCACGCGTGCGCACACACACACACACACACACACACACACACACACACACACACACACACACACACACACACACACACATACACACACAGATTTTAATGCTGTTTTACGACGGTGAAATTGTACTTCAAAAAAGTCTAAGAGAAACAAAAACTACATTCGCTTCTATCACGACACAGTACCGAGACCATTTTATTACAAAAATAACGGTTAAGAAAATGTTTACAACAGTCGCAGTTAAATTATATTCGCCGGACGCGGAACGGTGATTTGTATTTGGCGCAGGTGTTACGTTCAAAGGATGAAGAACGGAAGGAAGACAGTTAATGCAGAACACGGCAATATCCTGCTCCTGGACCGATCTTCTTGTTAAATAATTGGCCAAGGAGAACCAGACGTACAACATCCATCATTCACGAATCACTGAACACTGCGCTTCAAGTAACCCTCGCCATGATTAAGTGTCCTTCTGTTCTGACATGTTAATGGACTTTTAACACACTCAGTGCTAATAATACGTCATCATTCATGACGTCATCGCGTAGCTTCGCACCGCCTACTAGATATGCTCGCGTTTAACAACAAACAATCGAGCCAACGTCGTCGTACAGGATTAGATCGAGAAATCCAATTCAAACTTGAAACGTTTTTCGCTATTTCAGATACAACAATGATATTCATGAGAACAAAAAAGTAGTTCTCATTAGAAATTATAGTTAATTGTGGCAATTAAGTTTATTGCGAACAATACCACGCGTGTGCTTTAATAATAATTTAATTGTTACGCCCAAATGACCCGAAACTAAAAAAATTAAAGGTTTTATCGGTTTTAAAACCTATTTTTTAAAAATACAATTCAAAAACGTATTAACATTTTTCGATATGTTTGACACCATAAATGTCATATTCATTACTGCGATGCGACTGCACAGAATTTGTACTGGTAGTTATTTTAAAAGATCAGCTGTTTATACTAATTCGTAACGCTCAGCTGATTTAATTGAACAGCTGATACGCTATAATAAGATTTAGGTTATGTTGTTAAAAACTAGCTAATTTGTCGTGTTTTCGCACAAATTATAAGTAATTAAAATAAAAAGGAAGAGAAAAAACACGATACATAATTTTTATTTTTAGTTTAATGACGAAATTTTCTTTTTCTTTTGCAAAATCAAAACATATTAAAATAAAAATGTTCGTTAAATTGAACTGCAAATCCTTTTTTTCTTTACCTTTCCAGGTTTAATATCAATTGTATTACTACATTAGCGCACTTTATAATTTTTAGCTTCACTATGTCTGAAGATGCCTCTCAGCGAAACACGTCACTGAAATGAAAAATAATGTTTGTGAAACTATATAAATGTTCTAATTTTCCTGCATAGTATTTCCTTATTGTAACAAGTATCATGTTGTAGGGCTCGGTGGCCAAGTTGATAACGTACTGGGCTTTCACCCTGAGAACCTGGGTTCGATTCCCGGCCAGGGCTTGGCATTTTCGTACGCTATAAATCATTCCATCGTCTGCATTAGCCCAAGTGTGCACAATAGTCGGACGTTAAAAAAAAAAAAAAAAAAAAAAAAAATTAGGGCTGGTTGTGATGTTGGATTTTGCGGGACGCGTGATCAAGGAACTCGTATATTGATATATAGTAGTATATTTTGCTCGTCGCAAGTTAAATTAATTATAATTAAAAGCTTTCGCCCGGTATCGAACCTGGGATCTTGCGCGTGTGAGGCGCACGTCATAACCACTACACTACGGAAGCTTCGAAGAACTTTGTACGATGTAAATATATGAAATGAATTGTTAATTTAATTCTGGTAGTTATATTAAAAGATCAGTTGTTTTATGTTAATTCGTAACGATCAGCTGATTTCATTGAACAGCTGACAGGCTATAATAAGTTTTAGGTTATGTTGTTAGAAAGTAGTAATGTTAATTTGTCGTGTTTTCGAACAAATTATCGTAATTAAAATAAAAAAGGAGAGAAAACATGATTCGTGATTTTTACTTGTAGTTCAATAACAGAGCCTAGTTGATAGCGTACTAGGCTTTCACCCCGAGGACCCGGGTTCGATTCCCGGCCACGGTTTGGCATTTTCATACGCTATAAATCATCCAATCGTCTGCATTAGCCCAAGTGTGCACAATAATCGGACGTTAAACACAAAAAAAAAAAAAAAAAAAAAAAAAAGTTCAATTACAGCATTTTTTGCTTCTATTAAGACTGAATAACAGTTGATTATTAAAACTGTGAAGCATCAATACCTTAATAATAATATTATGAAAAAGTATTATATTATATAATATTGTTTTGTCTAAGTATTATATTAGTCAAAACAGCTGATTTGATTTTAACAGAAGAAAGAATAGGACACAGATACGTAAAGCATCCACTCAATTTCCATTTCATCTGTGCATATTGGTAGGCCTTGTGACAAATACAGGGCGACAATAATTAATTGGCTCCAACTTGTTTAGGGCAGTCTAGGGCAGACAATGACGTCACGGCCAGAAAGCTTTGATTTAATACGCCATAACAACCCCATATCACGCTGATTGTTCCCATGAATGCCGGAGAAATATTGCTTTGCAAATTGAACGGAAATTAGTTTTTTTACTGCCGCGGAATCTTTCAAACAGCTTATTTTGTGGACATAACAAATTATTTGTGCAATAAGCGGACAGATTCATAACTGTAAGGACTCGTTCGGGACAAATTGTAGTCCTGCGCGGACTTTATGAACAATAAACGATTTATTGGGAACAAATTGCGTTCTTAGCAAAGAAAAACAACGCTGATTAACCGTAAAATGTGTGTACGTTTAACTGTGACCGGCGAACACGTTAAATTATCTCCGAAAACAGCAAAACGGCGTACTATATCAAAATCCAAAACAAATTTTGTACTTTTATTAGGTTCAAAATTAAGTATAACAAAATTCAAATGACAGCATTTGTTTTCGAAAGAAAATCTACAAACAAAAGGTACCTTAAGGCTGTATAAGGGTTGGAACAGCCATCATGGTAAGACCCCGACCTCCTGAAAACGAGCGCCAATCTACAATCTATACAAATGTATTTGTTAGCACGTTCACGTTCGCAATTTCAATCCTATCCAAACTTGGCGCGCGCGCATTCACGCGCGCGCACACACACTCACGCACGCGCGCGCACACGCACGCACGTACACACACACACACACGCGCGCACACACACACACACACACACACACACGTACGCATGCGCGCGCTCACACATAATACACATACTTCCACACACGCGCGCACACAAACGCGCCTGCGCTCTCTCTCTCTCTCTCACACACACACACACACACACACACCACACTTACACACGCGCGCGATCACACGCACGCGCGCACACCACACACACACACACGCGCGCAGACACACACACACACACACACACACACACACACACACACACACACACACACACATACACACGCATGCATGCGCGCTCACACATAATACACATACTTCCACACACGCGCACACACAAACGCGCCTGCACACACACACACACACACACACTTACACACGCGCGCACACCACACACACACACGCGCGCAGACACACACACACACACACACACACACACACACACACACACACACACACACATACACACGTACGCATGCGCGCGCTCACACATAATACACATACTTCCACACACGCGCGCACACAAACGCGCCTGCGCTCTCTCTCTCTCTCTCTCTCTCTCACACACACACACACACACACACACTTACACACGCGCGCGATCACACGCACGCGCGCGCACACCACACACACACACACACATTTACACACGCGCGCACTCACACACACACTCACACTAACATACGCGCGCGTGCTCATACAGACACATACACACGAGCGCGCGCTCACACACATACACACACACACTAACACAAACGCGCGCGCGTGCTCACACAGACACATACAGACACCCGCTCACACACATAGACATACGCGCGCGCGTGCTCACACACGCACACACACACACACACACACACACACACACACACACACACACACACACACACACACACACACACACACACACACAGAGAACAGTTAAGGCTCATTTTGTTAAAAATGCACTATAAATATATCGACCACTGTTTATTGATTTCTCACCCGTCAAAACTTTTTCGCCGATAACTCCAATACGATTCTCTAAATAAAAGTGTATTCTCTTGTACTCGTGAATACGGATTTCGCCCGATTAAATGCCTCCTTTTTAACGTCTCATTTACAGTAAACGTCACCGGTTCCTATTGACTACGCAGCGTTTATGCAAGTGACGATTTACAAATTGTTAAACGCAGACAAACGAGAAAAATAAAACGTAAAACTTCAAACAATTGTTTCTCTCCGTTTTGTTCGTTCCAACTGAAGAGCATTGTCCTTGAGGTGACTGGGAACGTCGAATGTTTTCCTTGCTCATTCTGAATGCATCCCTGCCTCCGACTTATCAAAGAAAGCGAAGACGCTCGCTCACTCCCTGTTTGGCTGCTCCAGCGACGCCTCGGCCTTTTAAATCATGTATTAAGGTGGCTCGTACATTTGCATATAATGTTTCCTTTCGGCTAAATAAAGAGCCAGATTTGTTTATTCTCTCTCTCTCTCTCTCTCTCTCTCTCTCTCTCTCTCTCTCTCTCCCTCTCTCGCATAATCGGAAAACTTCTCCGCCGTAAAGAGTGTATCTGAGGGTCGGTAATGAATGTCCTTTTTTGTTGTTGTGGTAAACGAGCGTGGTTTTGATAATACGGCCCCGTTTAACGAGCTGCACGGGGCGCATTTTGCCCCAGACGTTTTATAAAAGCACTGTGCGGCAGCGTTCGTATCAGGATAGCTTTTTATTACGGCCAAGTTGTGGTGAATTATTCGTGATCGGGTTTCGAAAAGTTGCTGCGAAATTATTAGTGACCGGGTTACGAAAAGTTGCTGGTGAATTATTCGTGATCGGGTTCAAAAGTTGCGGTGAATTATTCGTGACCGGGTTACGAAAAGTTGCGGTGAATTATTAGTGACCGGGTTACGAAAATTTGCGGTGAATTATTAGTGACCGGGTTTCGAAAAGTTGCGGTGAATTATTAGTGACCGGGTTACGAAAATTTGCGGTGAATTATTAGTGACCGGGTTACGAAAAGTTGCGGTGATTTATTCGTGATCGGGTTACGAAAAGTTGCTGCGAATTATTAGGGACCGGGTTACGAAAAGTTGCGGTGAATTATTCGTGATTGGGTTACGAAAAGTTGCGGTGAATTATTCGTGATCGGGTTACGAAAAGTTGCGGTGAATTATTCGTGATCGGGTTACGAAAAGTTACTGCGAATTATTAGTGACCGGGTTACGAAAATTTTCGGTGAATTATTAGTGACCGGGTTACGAAAAGTTGCTGCGATTTATTCGTGATCGGGTTACGAAAAGTTGCTGCGAATTATTAGGGACCGGGTTTCGAAAAGTTACTGCGAATTATTAGTGACCGGGTTACGAAAATTTGCGGTGAATTATTAGTGACCGGGTTACGAAAAGTTGCTGCGATTTATTCGTGATCGGGTTACGAAAAGTTGCTGCGAATTATTAGGGACCGGGTTACGAAAAGTTGCGGTGAATTATTCGTGATCGGGTTACGAAAAGTTGCGGTGAATTATTCGTGATCGGGTTACGAAAAGTTGCGGTGAATTATTCGTGATCGGGTTACGAAAAGTTGCGGTGAATTATTCGTGATCGGGTTACGAAAAGTTGCGGTGAATTATTAGTGACCGGGTTACGAAAAGTTGCGGTGAATTATTCGTGATCGGGTTACGAAAAGTTGCGGTGAATTATTAGTGACCGGGTTTCGAAAAGTTGCGGTGAATTATTCGTGAACGGGTTTCGAAATGTTGCGGTGAATTATTAGTGACCGGGTTACGAAAAGTTGCGGTGAATTATTAGTGACCGGGTTTCGAAAAGTTGCGGTGAATTATTCGTGAACGGGTTTCGAAATGTTGCGGTGAATTATTAGTGACCGGGTTACGAAAATTTGCGGTGAATTATTAGTGACCGGGTTTCGAAAAGTTGCGGTGAATTATTCGTGAACGGGTTTCGAAATGTTGCGGTGAATTATTAGTGAACGGGTTAGAAAAAGTTGCGGTGAATTATTAGTGAACGGGTTACAAAAAGTTGAGGTGAATTATTAGTGAACGGGTTACAAAAAGTTGCGGTGAATTATTAGTGAACGGGTTACAAAAAGTTGAGGTGAATTATTAGTGAACGGGTTACAAAAAGTTGAGGTGAATTATTAGTGACCGGGTTACAAAAAGTTGCGGTGAATTATTAGTGACCGGGTTACGAAAAGTTGCGGTGAATTATTCGTGATCGGGTCTCGAAAAGTTGCTGTAAATTATTAGTGACCAGGTTACGAAAATTTGCGGTGAATTATTCGTGAACGGATTTCGAAAAGTTGCGGTGAATTATTCGTGATCGGGTGTGTGTGTGTGTGTATTGTGTGTGTGTGTGTGTGTGTGTGTGTGTGTGTGTGTGTGTGTGCGCGCGCGCGCAATGCAATCAGTCCGATTTGATTCAAACTTCGCACAAAAATCGATTACAGTAATAACGTGGACAAGTACGTTAAACACGTTCTCGTGACAATTCGATTTCACCACCGTAATCAGCGTAAAATACCGCGTAAATCAGCAATTTTATTTTTCCAAATTCAACGAAGCCGATATCATTGCATTCACTGTTCATTTTCTAATGCATGTAGATTTTAATGCTGTTTACGAAGGTGAAAACCGTTTTAAAAAGATGGTAAGATAAAAAAATATTGCTTCAGGAAATACGCTTCATAACGTCAGCGAGACAGATGCGTGTCGCTATTTTGTCGAACACTTTAAACAGATTTTCGATAGCAAAATTAATGTTTACGTTAGAAAATTACCAAAGACAAAGGTAGTAAACAAACGACTCTGTGCACAGTAAAATAGACAATGGCAACTGCTGACTGCTTGACAGAAGCACATCTACAAGGATACAAGGATACAAGGATACGAGATGCCGTTTCCAAGGTGACACTAACTAAACCTTATTCAGTGACAAGCTTTCCTACAGTGTTATCAAACTGTATCTCGCTCCCTTCTTTCTATACACCACCCCTCTCCCGCACCGTCTCAAAACAACCCTCCTTTGTTATCTGACGTGAACTTTCGCCTCTCACGTCTTACCCTCTTTCTGGGTTCAGTACGTGATTTCCATCTCAGTTTACAAAAGTAATTACTTCATCTCTTAATCTGAAACAGAATGTCGAGTGTTACCTGGGCGACGAGTCGTTGTCACGACAGAAAAAGTCGAACAAATCGAACAATCGATCTCGTATGCTATCATGTATATTAAACGTTAGAATACACGAAGCGAAACTACAAATTTTATAACTGTTGGTTGTTTTATCTAACGTCCGAAATATGACGATTGTCAACAACACCTTGATATCATGAAGGATAAACTGTCAGGTCAGCTGAGTCATAGAAAATGGCATCGTTTTGGTTTTTCCGTAACGATGCATAAGCGTAAATTACCGGAGACTTAACAAGTTCACCCGAATGGAAGAAATGCAGGCCTATATTTAAAAGCATATACAGTGGTACCTCGCGATACGATCATAATCCGTTCCTGGACCGGGATCGTATCGTAAAAAAATCGTATCTTGAAGATCGCAGATTTGCATCGCCTCCAATGCCTTCAAGTCGTCAGTGTTGAGCTCCTCCTTGTGCTCGTCGAGTAGGTTGTCAATGTCAGCCTCATCGACAACAAGCCCCAAAGACTTTGACAGAGAAATAATCTCCTCCAATGGCATTGTCGAGCACAAGGAGGCATTTTAGAGGAAGACCATTCTCATCTAAATATTTTTTCACTGCAGGTCCGAAGCAGCAATTAACCCACTCAACAAATAAAAGCCTCGTGACGTATAAAAGCTTGAATAGTGACGTATTGAGGCTTGCTTAGTGACGCGTGAGGTTTGCCCGTAGCGCGCCAACTTCAAAACAATTTCAAGCGGCAAGAGATATTGGGATCGTATCGCGAAAAACGTATCGTTTCGCGAACACGAATATTTGCGATATTCCACTTCGTATCTTGAACACATCGTATCGTGAACCCATCGTATCGCGAGGTTCTACTGTATTTAGGTTTAGCTGGTCCCACGTATTTACGGAAAATATCTCCAATATCATATCCATAAAAAAGTACACGCGTGGAACTCGGGGAGTTACCGACAGAAGCTTTGCTGAATATATAATTAGTTTGAAGATATGTTTACAAATAACTTGTTTTGTTTAAATAAATAAATACATGAACCTAGCTTAGATATTATTTACTGTAGTTATAGTAAAAGATCAGCTGTTTTATATTAATTCGCAACGAACAGCTGATAGGATACAATAAGTTTCAGGTTATGTTTTTAAAAACTAGATTATAAAGGTTTACAACGTGCACGTGTTCTTCGACTAAGGAAAAATACCGAAACCAAAGCAACACAACGTTTTCATATAATACGCGTGTATTGTTATCGAAAGAAACCAAGAAAAAGAAAGAGACAGACAGAGAGACGAAATTCGTTCGCTCGTTCGTTCCATATTTCCGTTACATTCTTCCGTTCTGCAGAAGTTTTTCTACTCACTCATCTAGTACTCCTTACTAGTGTCAGTGTTTAAAATACAAAATAAAATAATTTCTGTTTAGAAAGTAATAAAAATAACGAAAATGACCTGACAAATTGGAACTAATTTTTTGATCGTTTTTTTTGCGTATTTACTGAAAACGTGTACCGAATCTGTTACGTTAATCAAATAATCGCGACACGCACTTGTCTCGCTGACAAGAAGGAAGAGAATTACTAAAATGTTCGCGTATCAGCACAAAAATTTTCAAATTGCATTACCAATACGAAAACGAACCAGTGGACTCGGTACTCGATGTGGCTAAAGCACCGGTCAGTCTGATGCGTCTCTGAACTGCGCACCTTCTTAGTTATAGCCGCGGTTACTCGCGTTGCTTTTCCTTTACCGTTAACGCTAATCCGTCGTTCTCATTGGTCTAACTGTAATAAAGTATGGACGTTAAAGAAAAAATCAAAACGATAATTAATGCGTTTTTAAACGCCAATCACGACGGCGGAATAAGAGTTTTCAAAAACGTTTAATACAAAAAAGGTTATAAAATTTATGAAGATTTGAAATAGCCGCCATTTTGAAACTGTTAACGAATTTTCTAATACCGTAATAGATTTTTGCGCAAAGTTTGTAACAAAACACGCGCGCACGCACACACACGCGCGCGCGCGCACACGCACACACACGCGCGCGCACACACGCGCGCGCGCATACGTACAAACACACACACAATTTGTCTGTAAAGTTTTAAGTAGTAAATCAATTTTACAATTTCTGTTTTCTTTTTTGGACTGGACATAAATAAATTGTACAAATTCACAGTGTGTGATTTAAACCCATGTACATAAATTAAAGTTTGGTTTCCAGCGGCAGACAAGGGTTGGTCGCATCATTTTATTAAAGCGACGCGAATTAACAATGAAATAAATGGAAAACCGTCCCTCGTGTATTTCCAGTTCCAGCTTTCAGAGTTTACTCCCGTAACGCAAGCACTTAACCTCTCAGTGGCACGGTTAAGAAAACTTCTATTACACGTTAAACCCTATTGTGGTGCGATACTAGTTTTGTTAAAACGAGAACTTCAAAATGTATGCGTTACTGTCGAATATCCGTGGCCATCGTGGTGACACCTAAACCCGAAACGCTGATATGATCACTTCGTCACGGGTAGTAAAATTTATATACTATATAACACGTGTCAATACGTCCAACCGTTTCAAAATGGCGGCTATTTAAAATCTTCAATAACGTCGTAAATTCTTTCGTGTCGTTCTTTTGTAAATCGTATTTTACCGTCGTAATCGGCGTTAAAATCTACTCAAATTAGCGTTTTGGATTTTTAAATTCCTCTGTTACCAGAAAATTTATATTAATTTTCGTATTTTCGAAGTAATTTGAACGTTTTGAATTTCGATTCAACTCGAGTATATTTTAGCAAAAGTTTTTTTTTTCATCGTTTGAATCGTTTAAAAATGGCGGATCAGTAAAATTAAAACCAAAAAAGTACTTTACACCTTTCGAAAATCTGATTTTACTATTGTAATCATTTTTCAATACCGTTCCATTGAAATATTAATTAAATACGTAAGTTTTTATAGAAATTTGCTTCTATCACGTCAGCAAAACAGCTGGGTAATACAGCAGTAACGTACGTACTGTAACCGAATACTTGAATTGTTCATCCTTCAAAACGCAAGTAATACTATTAGAACACGCGGCTGTATGCATTTTGCCTAACCTGCGCCTGACTATTCCCGTAACACTTCGGTTGCATACAAACGGCCTATTTTAATCGAATAAACGGCGTGAAAATAGTGTATAAAAATTGTCACTTTCTTTTATTTCTCAAAAAAATTATTTTTCTGAAATATCGTCACAAAATCGGTTGTTCAGATTTTGCACAAAATTAGACAGTACTGTGTATGAAGGTAAAACGATGACAAATTATTCCCGAACGACAAAACTTTAATTATATACTGATTTTGGTTATAAAACGCCGTACGCGATCGAAATTTGAAAGAATTTTGAAAAAATTACGCCGAATTTTGCCAGTTTATATTTTCGTTACGCCCGGAATTTTTTACGTACCTTGGCGTAAATACAAATTGTGAAAACAAGGCGAGTGTAAACGTACGTGGCAGGGAATTGAGCGCATTACGGCCTTGCAAACCTTTCGGATCGACACTACCGAGATTTTATAATTCGCAGAACATGAGCGCCGAAAGTTACTGATCGGCACGTGCTGGCAGTGTTCGGAAGGAAGATTCTGACGCGTATTTTTGGACCGCTTTGCGTCCCGGCTGGGTCATGTGCAGAGGATGGAAGATGGAAAAGGAAATAATGGGAGAGAACGCGTCGGAGAAAAGAGAAAGAGGACGTCCTAGGAGACGATGGCTGTATGACCTGTAGGAGGATCTGGAAAAGATTGGAAAAACTGGATGGAAGCAGCTAGAGCTGGGCAAAGAAAATAATGGAAGAGAACTTGTCGGAGAAAAGAGAGAGAGGACGTCCTATGAGACGACGGCTGGTTGACCTGTAGAAGGATCTGGCAAAGATTGGAATAACTGGATGGAAGCAGCTAGAGCTGGTCAAAGAAAATAATGGGAGAGAACTTGTCGGAGAAAAGAGAAAGAGGACGTCCTAGGAGACGATGGCTGTATGACCTGTAGG
>CM040183.1:90096882-90109382 GCA_022606455.1 Callitettix versicolor | reverse complement strand
AAATATAAAGATATAAACAAGTATAAATAAGTAGGTTAAACAAAAAGTATATATAAGTAAACAAGTATAAATAAGCAAGTATAAAAACAAAAAAGAAATATAAATAAGTAAATATAAAGATATAAACAAGTATAAATAAGCAAGTATAAAAACAAAAAAAATATAAATAAGTAAATATAAAGATATAAACAAGTATAAATAAGTAAGTATACAAAAAAAAAAGTATAAATAAGTAAATATAAAGATATAAATAAGTATAAAAAAAAAAAAAATAAATAAGTAAATAAAAAGATTCATAAATTATAATCGCCGTATATATAGATATAAATAAGTAAATATAATAAGATAAGTAAGTATAAAAACAAAAAAGAAATATAAATAAGTAAATATAAAGATATAAACAAGTATAAATAAGCAAGTATAAAAACAAAAAAGAAATATAAATAAGTAAATATAAAGATATAAACAAGTATAAATAAGTAAGTATACAAAAAAAGTATAAATAAGTAAATATAAAGATATAAATAAGTAAGTATAAAAACAAAAAAAAGTATAAATAAGTAAATATAAAGATATAAATAAGTAAGTATAAAAACAAAAACAAAAGTATAAATAAGTAAGTATAAAGATATAAACAAGTACAAATAACTAAGTATAAAAACAAAAAAAGTATAAATAAGTAAATATAAAGATATAAATAAGTAAGTATAAAAATAAAAAAAAGTATAAATAAGTAAATATAAAGATATAAATAAGTAAGTATAAAAACAAAAAAAAGTATAAATAAGTAAATATAAAGATATAAATAAGTAAGTATAAAAATAAAAAAAAAGTATAAATAAGTAAATATAAAGATATAAACAAGTATACATAAGCATAAAAATATAAACAAGTAGAAATAAGAAAGTATAAAAACAAAAAAATATAAATAAATAAATAAGTATAAAAACACAAAGTATAAAAAAGTAAGTATAAAGATGTAATCAATTATATATAAGTAAGTATAACGATATAAACAAGTAGACATAACTAAGTATAAAATAGAAATATATTTATATAAGTAAGTATAAAGGAAGAAGTAAGTACAAAGATATAAACAAGTATAAATAATTAAGTACAAAAACAAACAGAAGTATAAATATTGATAATAGACCCAACATTGAGTTCTTTAAATAAATAATTATTATTTGGTTGTACAGAGGTTCTGTTAGCCAAGAATTTGTCGTGTAAGGTACATTTAACTTTTACCAATAATAAAGTGCTACTTTACGTTTTATTTAAAAAAACACAAGTTTCTCTCCTCTTTCCGAATTTCGAATCAAATAAGTTGAAAGAGCGATCCGTGCGACTTAAGCTTCCTGCCCTTCAGACATCATCCTGCCCTAACTTTGCTCATATCGAAATGTTGGCTTACAGGGTATCGCCGTTAGCGATCCAGTCAGCTAATGAGATTCCAATACGTCCTTTCGCGAGACATTCATGCGCACACGGCGTCACTTCTGCCGTGCAGTTGGCAAACATTATCCAGTGGAATTGTTTAAATATTTTAAAGGTTGTACAATAACAATGCTGGCGTGATGGCAGCAAATCTCAAACAGTAATTGTCTTTACGTTACTCCTTTCACATAAAAACCTGCGCATACTATAAAGTTTCAACCAATTCTTAAAATATGAACAAAATCAAATTAAATTATTAATTTCAACGGATTTTGAAAATTACGAACGCAAATTTAATCGCTTTTTCAATCTGATTACGGCAGTGAAATTATCTAAGACAAAAAAATTAGAATTTTTTAAAGATATGAAACGGCCGCCATTATGAAACTTTCGGACGAATTTTGCTTCTCCACGTACTTTCCGCCAAAATTGAATTCTATCTCGTGCGATACAAAATTGAACTAAAATTGCAAACATGAGCGTGCTAATACACACGCACGCGCGCGCACACACACGCACGCACGCGGTAGTTTATTTTACACTTTAAATTCACTAATAAAAACGAACGATTAAGAGAAAAAGTTTTAAGAATATTAAGTTAATGTGCAAAACAAGTACATTCTGTTAAAAGTTTCAAAATGGCGACCATTTCAAATCGATAAAATTTCATAACGTTTTGTCTACATTTGTTTTAAAAAAAAATCCGATTTCATCGTCGTAATAAGCGTTAAAAACTGCATACATTAGCATTTTAAATGTTCGAACTATGTAGCTGAAATTAAGGAATGCAATTAGACGGCGGTTAGGGTTCATTTTCGTAGTATTAAAAATTTGGAAGTTTAAAATGAATTTTATGCCATTTTAAAGTCATTCATATAAGCAGGTCAGAATTTCAGAAAAAATTAAGATAAAAATCCGCTTCCATTACGTCAGCGAGACAGCTGCGTGCAACGATTATAATAACACATATGTATTCAAATCTATCTGCAACACGTTAAAGTACAATGCACAAATAAGAATGAACTGTTACGTAGTGTAATCACTGTAACTGTCACAAATAAAAGACGTGTTAGTTTTACCAAAAACTTAAACTGGCGTTGTGCGACGCAGTTGGCAAAGTGGGCGGCGGCAGTTGCTATGTAAATGAGCCGACCCGAGCTCGAGTGTTGGAATAAAGCAGCCACAAAATAATCACAGTATCAGTTGTCAAACACACACATCCAGCACTGCGCTGCCACTTGTAAAGCAGTTCTCAAGTAACGCGGAATGTTCTAATGCTCCAGGATGCTTTAACAACTGCGGCACGCAGCTGTCTCGCTGACCTGACTGAAGCGAATTCCCGTTAATATTTTGCTACGTACACTGGCTTTTTAGACTTTTAAGTTACTGCGAAAATAAGAATGACATTTTTAATTTTAACGGATTTTGAAAAATCACAACGCTAATTTATACAGTTTTTAACACCGATAAATTTTGTGAAACCAGATTTTCAAAAAAATCTTTAAATGTGTGTGTGTGTGTGTGTGTGTGTGTGTGTGTGTGTGTGTGTGTGTGTGTGTGTGTGTGTGTGTGTGTGTGTGTATATATGCACGCGCGCGTGTTGTGTGTGTATGTGTGTGTGTATGTGTGTGTGTGTGTGTGTGTGTGTGTGTGTGTGTGTGCGCGCGCGCGCGTGTGCGTGCGTGTTGTGTGTGTGAGCGTGCTTTCATGTTTAAGTGAAGTGTACGTTTGTGTGTGTATGTGTGTTCATGTGTTGTGTGTGTATTGGTGTGTGGGTGTGTGTGTGTGCGTGCGCGCGCGTGTATGCGTGCGTGTTGTGTCTGAGCGCGCGCTCGTTTAAGTGAAGTGTGTGTGTGTGTGTGTGTGTGTGTGTGTGTGAGTGCGGGAATGTGTATGTGTGTGTGTGCGCGCGCGCGTGTGCGGGAATGTGTGTGTGTGTGTGTGTGTGTGTGTGTGTGTGTGTGTGTGTGTGTGTGTGTGTGGAATGTGTGTGTGTGTGTGTGTGTGAGAGAGAGAGAGAGAGAGAGAGAGAGAGAGAGAGAAAAATGCAAACGTTTTTTCACACTAACGTTTGCATTTGTGATCCGTTTTGTTGCAAACGTGGCACAAAAATCGGTATTGCTAACAGTTTGTGAAAGCCCGGTAACCAGTAAAATTCGTTCAACATTTTCAAAACGACGAGCATTTCAAATTTTCAAATATTCGTAAGTTTTCGTCGTAAACGTTTTTGAAAATCTGCTTTCACTGTCGGAATCTGCGTTCAAAGCTGTAAATACCATATCGTTTTGGCTTGTCAAAATCCGCTGAAATTAAGTTAACCTGACGGCGGCCAGGGTTCATTTTCGTATTTTCAACGCAATATTAACGCTGATTATCTGGATTAATTGGTAATTCGCTTCAATCAAGTCAGCGATACAGCTGCGTGCCTGTTTATTTCAACTTTTACAGGAACTCTGGAGTTTAACGCGGAACTATTGTTTTGTTATATTCTATGAACAACCGAGCGTGCCTTATTGCAGGGCGCGAAGGAAGCCTGCCTCGCCGAACCGCCTCAACTGATTAGTCCGTTTTCATTACGTATTCCATAAACAAAGAACCTCGGTGAAGAATTAGCGTGCGGTGCACATTTCCGTCCGATAAGTAAACAACCGTTCCTCGGTGCGCGGATTCTTTAACTCAGCAGTTCCAGACGGTCCTTAATACACCTCGATTAATCGATAACCAGTTAAACAACTGAACTGTTAACTCCGGTTGAACAAATAACCAACTCCTGAGCAATTAAATGCGACCCGAACTGAAATTCACAACGGAAACACCCGAAATGTAACTTCGGCGAGAGACTAATTGTAAAATTAGGGTTTGGATTGCAACCTTTTTACGTAATATAACTTAAAAGAACACGATGTTGTTCAAAATCAGGTGGTATGTTATGAACATAACTTAAAATTAACAAAAACAGATGTAGATTTTTTTTTTGTGTTTAACGTCCGACTATTGTGCACACTTGGGCTAATGCAGACGATGGGATGATTTATAGCGTATGGAAATGCCAAGCCCTTGCCGGGAATCGAACCCGCGTCCTCGGGGTGAAAGCCTAGTACGCTATCAACTAGGCCACCGAGGCGGCTCAACAGATGTTGAAAAACAGCTGTTACAGGAAGATACTATCGATATCAAACGATGCAGTTTATTTTGATTATTTTATAAGATACTACCTGCATACCCGTGTTCCGTGTTTCGCTAAGATATAGTGTTAGGAATTAAAATTAAAATTATTAGTTTTAAAGATTATAAAGAAGGTACAGCCAAAGAGTAAAAACTATTGACAAAGACGCAGGAAAATTATGAAACTGCTGACATACTGTCTGTTCTTACAAAACAATATATGTAGTACAGCAGTTTAGATAAAAGCTTAGGGAAGAACTAGGTAGCGAACAGTCGATTCTGGGGGGAGACATTCCAGCCAGGCGGTGCTGGGGAGAAACGGGTAGGCAGTCTACAGTCTTGGGCACACGTTTTCCCCTTTTTGGGGTTGTTTAACCTGGAGCACGAGTTTCTGGAAAGGCTTTTGGAACATTATTTATGGGTTTTGGATCGGGTAAATACAATGTTAATTCTTGGGTTGTTATCAAGTGCAGAAGTCTGTAGGGAAGCTTCAGAGGGCCTCTGATGCTATGAGCAGATGGACCAAGAAACGGCGCATTGGTCTGAATGAATCAAAATCAGTTGATGTTAATTTTACAAATTTAAAGATTATCATTTACCAATTACAATCAACATTACAAGTTCCCTACGCTAATACCGCGATGTATTTAGGAAAAAAAACGCCCGCATCTGTGGAAAAACAATTCATGGCTTTTGCACCACGATAATGCACCAGCTCACACTTCATCGCTTGTTCGTGAATTTTTGGCCAAAAACAGTACTGTAACGATGACCCAGCTTCCATATTCGCCAGACATAGTTCCGTGTGACTTTTTTCCTATTTCCAAAAATAAGGAGAACCTTAAAGGGCCGTCGTTTTACAGCCGTAGATGACATTAAAAGCGCATCGCTGAAAGAACTAAAGGCTATCTCAAAGATCGAGTTTGAGAAGTGTTTCGAGGATTGGAAGAAGCGCTGGCACAAGTGCATAATCTCCAAGGGGGCTATTTTGAAGGCGAACATCAATGTAGAAGAATAAATAAATATTTTGTTCAAAAAATTAAAATTCTCGTTACTTTCTGAACACACCTCTAAGTGTTTCGTTATTGTTCTATTCAAACGTGCCATTTAAGCGTGCGTAACAGTTTTGGTATTTATGCAGTTTGTTTTTTTCAAATAGCGATTTTTTAATATTTTTATTGTTTTATTTTATACCTTATTATCTAATTAACACGTATTCATCCGAGGAAAATAATTTTTTTAAAGATTACTTACGATTTTAGGCCGTTTTTTACGGAACTATATTATTGCGTCATCGCTGTTTACATTGCATAACGGTCATGCGCGTTCTTATTAACTACACGTACTTAATGCTCATGCGCGTTACACATTCTGACAGCCATTGTTAAATGTTAAGGTTTATTCTTTTTTTTCTTCGGTTCGTTCTCGTAATGAAAACGTTGTTAAAATGGCGTCCGTTATTTGTGAACTTCGCGATTTGCCTCTTTCTGTTCAGGTTCATCACCCAACAACCGTGTCAGTTTGGTTTTAAAAAAAAAAAAAATCGTTTTAGCGTTCAAAAAGACGCTACCTACAGGATAACTAGTTCAATTAAATAGCTTCTTCACCGAACGCCGTGTCAATTAGATTATCAAATATTATTTTTTCAAATAAAAGTGTTTTTATCACGCAACCGTGTTAGTTAGATTCATCACCCAACAACCGTGTCAGTTAGTTTTGAGTACTTTTTTTAAAAAAAAGTAAAAGGATTTTATCGTACTTTCCGTGCTTTCTGCGTCTTTATATTTTGTATTATTGCTTTTGGGCGCGTAATAAAACGTTTAATGCATTTTTTTTTTTTTTTTTTTTTTTAACGTCCGACTATTGTGCACACTTGGGCTAATGCAGACGGTGGGATGATTTTATAGCGTATGAAAATGCCAAGCCCTCGCCGGGAATCGAACCCGGGTCCTCGGGGTGAAAGCCTAGTACGCTATCCACTAGACCACCGAGGCGGCTGAATTAATGCAAAAATTACTGAAAAATCGAAAACAACTTACACTGCATATTTATTTGTTACGTACTATATTCATAACATCTCCCGTGATAACAATTCTGATTAAGATTACAATTCCAATAATGTGGTTTACTGTTGACCAGCATACATCCGGGTTTAGTTACGGTATTCGTCAACTGTTGTGTAGTTTTCGTTTCCTTAATTGACTTTTTGTTTCCTGGCCTTACTTTTTTGTTTTTAACATTTTAACAAACGTATCTCGGAATCGAGGCTGATGATCTCTCGAAACGTCGTGTATTGTTTACGCAAACAAAAGGGGAGGAATAGCCTCGCGAACTGATGTCGATTGATTGCTTCTGACCAGGTCAACTCGTGCGTTTCCCATAGCTGCTTAAATTTTTAAACCCTTTTAAATAAATCAATTTAACGTGAAAAAGATTGTGCAATATTTATTTCCATTACGTCCGATATCGGCGCAAAAATCGATTGATTGAATTCGATAAAAAAACGTAACGAACACGAGAAAAGTTTTAAAAACAAACCGGATAAAGTTAACAGGTTAAAGCTATTTTTCCGGATGTAAATCAATTTCGTCCCGAGTAAAAAGTTAGCGGATCAAATTTAAAGTTGGGAACTAGAATAAGTCCGAAGGTAGAGTAGCGGTTGATGGATAGGTTGACCCTGTTCGCCGTGTCGCCAGCTCGGCAGGCGAAGACTATGGAATAAAAAGTTTTCCTCCTTTTTGTGTGCATAATAGAAAAGCCCCACTCTAGGCTCCGGTCCCAATGCAATATCCCGTCATCCCACGCCACGGTCCCTCGAGTTATCAAATAAACAAGCGTCTTGTCGACCCGCCGTGGAAACCTGAAAACCACACTTCATGTTCGATTCACAGGCGAAACGGGCGTTCCCTTTTGTCATCTGCGTCAGTATTTACTGAACGGTTTTGTCGAATGTAAACAAAGCGTTCGCTTCTGTACCGCCAAGACCTTTGCATCTGCTCTCAGTCATACGTCAGCTGTTGTGTTCCTGACTCCAATGTAATTGTACGTTTCAATATCTATATCGTTATATATATAGTCACTCATATGTCAAAACATACAGGAAAGCGCAGAACGCGATTGTCCTCATTTTCTAAACGATTAAAATTCACACCAGAGGATAAAATGAGGACACAGGAACGGCAAGACAAAGGAACGGTTCCTACCTCGAGGTGCGCAACTTTGTTGCGCAGTAGAACGACCTAAACACCTCAGACATGCAGACATGTTAACTATCGTTTTCGTAAAACCGACAAAAAAATTCGAAATATGTGTTTTTTCTACAAAAATCCAAAACTGTCGTCTGAGAACACGCATGAACAAGACACAAATGTACGTTAAATTATTATTTTTTTTTAATTAAAGCCGAAAAGCAAATTGAGACTATTATCGCCTCCCTAAATGTAAGTGTGAGTGTAAAGTGTTAACGTCGTAAGTGTGTGTTAGACTCGCGGCCGCCAGGGACGTTTAAATCCTCTCAATAGGTGCAGCCTAGTCTGCACCACCTGCGGGGAATGTACCTGGCAGATTTTTTTTTGTGTTTTAACGTCCGACTATTGTGCACACTTGGGCTAATGCAGACGACGGGATGATTTATAGCGTATGAAAATGCCAAGCCCTGGCCGGGAATCGAACCCGGGTCCTCGGGGTGTAAGTGCAGGACATTAATTTACGACTATGAACAGCATGTTGGTTTCCAGGACCTTGAGGACCTTCACAGAATAAGCCAGTAAATGGACTGCTTAAACTTATTGCCAGTGTACCGATCTGGAATCTAAGAAGCTTAGTTGCATTAGAGGTCCTTTAATAGCAGTGACCAGGGATATAAATAAAACCATTTAACCTATATTTAATCTAAGTCTACGCGTCGATCTGCTGTAAGATTTCAAGATGGCGGTAAAGAGCGTTTTAAAACACAACACGATCAACAAAAAGACCGTTTGGGTGTAATTTTTCATCGGAAATTCACAGCCAAAATGGAGCGAGAAAAACACAAGACTTTATTTTTGTAGCCTTACACTGAAAATTCTCGAAGAAAATTGAAAATTGTTGGTTGGTAAATTGTTGGTTTCAAACGCAATCCGAATTTGAAATTTTCTTACTGTCACGCGCAGGGCTTCAAAAAATGATTCAGTTTTCGCTCCGATTTTAATTAAACCAAAACGCCTACCAAGGTCAACTCGAAGGATGTTCCAACCTTAGGATTTTGTAAAACTTTTACATATTTGAATGAATAAATCGAACCTAAACAGTTTATTCGTCTGCAAACGTATCGAGCCTAGAGAAACCGGGCTCGTTTTTATAACAATAAAGCACAGATCGGGCGCACATTTTGAAGTACTAATCTTTAATTAATTACTTAAAGGCTAAACCTAAGATCAGATAAGATAGTACGTAATTAAAGGCTAACGAAAGATTAACCTTAACTTCGTTTTATACGCACTGTGCTGCGCGAAGGGTATTTAATTTAAATTCAAGCGCTGCGCAACGTCCATTCGCTGCGTAAAAGGTAATTATTTCAGTTGATATCATTGCGGAAAAGAATAATTAAAGGACAAAGAACTCGGCCATCTTGAATTGTAGCCTTTACGTACGTTTTTGTGGAGGAAAGTATATTACATTTAATTATTAACTATTCGTAAATAGACCCGCAGGTGGTGCAGACTAGCTGCATCTATTGAGAGGATTTAGACGTCCCTCGCGGTACCCGATTCTAACACACTTACGCTTACAACTAACACTTTAAACTCACACTTACATTTTATGAGGCGACAAAATGTGCTTTTCGCTTTAAAAAAAAATAGACAAATAGTTATTAAAGTAAACTTGCAGACAAACTATGTCTGTTGTTGCATTAAACGTATTGCACTTTTAGAATTATTCAGAAATGGACACACAATATCTGTGATACTTGTAACTTATAATCTATAATTACTGAAGCTAGCCGCGATTTAAAACGCATTTCGTCTGACCTAAGCATTGTGTTACAATGCTTTATATATATATATATATATATATATATATATATATATATATATATATATATATATAAAATTCTCTTGCCTCTTGAGTTGTCGAAGAAGTGCATAAGTATATTCCATAGTCTAAATTATAGTTACTGAAGGCAAGTTAAATTATTTCAATTATTATTATCTTCTGAACTTATGTGTATTGAAGAAGTGCTAGAAATACTTACGTTGATCATGATCTAGAGTCTAGAGTCTAGAGTTAGTCAGCGCTTCTTCCAATCCTCGAAACACTTCTCAAACTCGATCTTTGAGATAGCCTTTAGTTCTTTCAGCGATGCGCTTTTAATGTCATCTACGGCTGTAAAACGACGGCCCTTTAAGGTTCTCTTTATTTTTGGAAATAGGAAAAAGTCACACGGAGCCGGGGCATCGTTACAGTACTGTTTTTGGCCAAAAATTTATGAACAAGCAATGAAGTGTGAGCTGGTGCATTATCGTGGTGCAAAAGCCATGAACTGTTTTTCCACAGATCCGAGCGTTTTTTTCGGATTGCTTCACGCAAACGGCGTTGAACTTGTAGGTAGTACTCCTTACTGACCGTTTCACCTGGTGGCAGGAATTCATGATGCACTATGCCATTAATATCGAAGAACACGGTGAGCATAACTTTCACGTTCGACCGCACTTGTCAAGCCTTTTTCGGTCTTGGACTAGCCAGAATGCCTCCACTGGGATGATTGAGCCTTAGTTTCGACGTCATATCCGTAAACCCATGTTTCGTCACCTGTTATAATAGGTTTCAGTAATTCTGCATCGTCGCTGACTTCATTTAGTGACTCCTGAGCAACTTCCATTCGCCGCTGTTTTTGTTCAAAATTCAAAAATTTTGGAACGAATTTTGCTGCCACGCAAATTTTCATTTTGTAAACATATTGAAAACATGAAAAAATATTCATGTTTCATACACAAAACATTGGAAACAATGTCATGACATGATCCAATCGATATGCCAACATCATCAGCGACCTCTAATTACTCTCTAAACTCTTGATTTAACCATAGCAGACTCACCATAGGCCTTTGTTAACATTTCACACACTTTGTTGCACTTTATTCCATTTTTTACGCAAAATTTGATACAAATAAAGTTTGATCCATTTCTTTTAACAAACGAAAATCGCCGAGCTCATAAAAACACGTCTAACCTTAGTGGCTATCACAGACAAAGTCAACAATGACAACAGCTGAAAGTTTTATCATACTTCAAGGGCATGTACACCAACATAATAAAAAAAATGTTTGACAATCGGACTCTCCAAGCCCGCGAAATTTATAAATTCTCGTTACTTTCTGAACACATCTCGTATTCGTAGATCTCTCACAATTACAGAGTAAACATTAAAACAGTTTCAGTCACTCTTTAATGGGTCACAATTTATAATGAAGCAGCAAAACAACGTTGGAAAGTCTATTAATGCACTTTCCTTTAATAACGTCCCTGCCTGTATAAAAACACAATCAGTCTCCTCCACTATAAACATCATTACAATCTCGGCACCACTGGAAGGCAATGATTTCAATATTTCATGTACCTCCTCTTTTGTTAGAAAGTTCATACTTTATGAATTTCAAATGAAGGTTTACATCTCGTGCAAAGAAGCGGCGGCGACGGCGGCTGGGGGAGGGTTGAAGTAGTGCTAATGAAATGGCACGTGTTTACTTAAGTGAGTGACGCTTTCGGGGACATTTTGATGTACTAAGTGTCTGTAGTAATGGCCCTTGTAGTCATTGTGAACCGGGCTCGACGACACTTGGCGCTGTGAATCAACCCTTCTTTAGATTCATTTACGCGCTCTTCAAAATGTAAACATTCCCTTTGACGGTGGATTTTAATCTTTCTTTTTACTTCCTTCGAGGTCGATTCTTAAACCTTAAAAGGGATAATCAAGAAATTAGTTACCCAAACTCGCCGTTTCTTTATTTTGGTTCTGTCATCATCATATTTCTTCCAATTGGACGTTCTACGTTCATACGTGGAAATACACCGCAAACAGACTTGATTATAGATTACCGTTTCAAAACCGATCGTGAAACTTCAAAAAAGTGAAATAATTTTAAAATTTCCTTATAAAAGTTGATACAAGAATGTAAAAAAAACTAATACGAGATAGTTTTAAGAAGTCCCCCGAACTGGTCAATGAAACTTTACTGAACGTGCCTTATATTCTAACCTTATTTATCATCAAAATACTTTCCTCTTGCACTTCTTCCACCGTTCGTAAATTGTGAAAACACTTCTGAAGGACATTTTTTGGGAATTTCGTTTAGCCGTTTCTTGACACACGCGGAGGTACGATCAAAAAGTCCCCGGAATTGGTCAGTGAAAATTTATTGAAAGTACCTACAATAGTCTAACTTTATTTTCCTTCAAAATACTCTCCTCTTGCATTTACACATTTCTTCCGTTTTTGAACCCCCTCGGTGGCCTAGTGGATAGCGTACTAGGCTTTCACCCCGAGGACCCGGGTTCGATTCCCGGCAAGGGCTTGGCATTTTCATACGCTATAAATCATCCCATCGTCTGCATTAGCCCAAGTGTGCACAATAGTCGGACGTTAAACACCAAAAAAAAAAAATCTCTTCCGTTTTTGGAAATTTCGAACAGCCACTTCTATGCAGCAACAACGATACACCTGAGTACCGAGAGGGTGATTTCCGGCCAGGACTTTTTCACTTTAAAGCAACAAGATTGAACAAAATCACTTGCAAATACTTGTTTTAAAAGATGTAATTCAGTATTCATAATCGAATTTGTAATTATAGTATCACACATAACTTTCAACAATACTAATCAGAAGTCAACAAATGTGCATTTTTTATTAGTGAATTTCC
>CM040183.1:89994382-90094382 GCA_022606455.1 Callitettix versicolor | reverse complement strand
TGATATCACCATCATAATCAGCATTTTTTGAAAAAATGCATAATTAGAATTTTAAACTTTCAATCTAGACTGAACATACGCATATGAACCCTGACCGCCGTAAAAATTTCTAAATGGACTTTCAAAATACTAATTTTGTCGAGTAGCCAAGTCATTTTGAAATAATTAAATCTAAAATGCTAATCACGTAGCTTCTAGCGATTGTGAAATCGTATTTTCAAAAACGCTTAAGACCAAAAACGTTGCGAATTTTTAAATATCTGAAATGGCCGTCATTTTTAAAACACTCGAATGAATTTCTCTGGTTAACGAACTTGCCTAAGCTATTACCTGAAGTTTGAATCAAATAGAGCTGAAATTCCAACGTTAGCGTGTGAACACAAATACACACACATATATGAAAAGATTTTAACTACCCGTCAAAAAGTGATCTAGAGATCAGGATCGGTGCTCATATTTAGGGTACTCAAACAAAATTTAGCTACAAAATAAAAGATATGACAACAACGAACAAAATACCCACAAAAAACTGGAATACTGAAATAATGTCTCAAATTCGGTTCATCAGTTCGGCGCGGACTTTATTTTTGTATTATTTCCAATTTATTCACGAAAGTTATTTGAAATTTTACTTTGACCGTTTTGAAACCACTTTGAGCGACTTGGTACAAAAACGATTTTGAGTAATTGAGCCGAAAGTCCGCAATGAGTAAATCTCAGCCGAATAATATCAAAATCATTTCAACTGTTTTTGCCAAATTCTTTTTATATTCTTCTTCTTTTCTGCTAGGATTATTATCACTATGTTCAGTATAATGACCTGCCTCCCCTACCTTCGTCAATTCTACTTTCGTTGACGCGTTTCGGAGAACCTCCATCTTCAAAAACTATATCTACACTATATAGATATACATAGTTATATATATATATATATATATATATATATATATATATATATATATATATATATATATATAGTCATATATAGATATAGTTTTTGAAGATGGAGGTTCTCCGAAACGCGTCAACGAAATAGAATTGACGAAACTAGGGTAGGCAGATCATTATACTGAACATAGTGTCTTTGCCAAATTTAATCGATAATGTTATATAGGCCTACATGAAAATAACACAATCAAACTTTAAACATTGCATAATGAAACTGTAAAAAGTGCACGTGTGGAATTCGACAGATGCGAAGCTTTTGTTAGTGATATATTTGCTGAATATATAATTAGTTTGATCATGTGTTTACAAATATCTTGTTTTGTTTAAATAAATACGTGAACCTAGTTTAGATTTACTGAAGTTATTGTAAAAGTTCAGCATCAGCTGATTTCATTGAACAGCTGATAGGTTATAATAAGTTTGAGGTTACGTTGTTAACAACAATTATTATACAAATTTATATTAATTTGGAATGTATTATAAACGGTTACAACGTGCACGTGTTCTTCTACTAAGGAAAAAATACCGAAACCAAAGCAACACAGCGTTTTCGTATCATACTGGTATCGAAAAAGAGGAAGAAAAAGAAAGAGACACAAATAGAGAGAATATTCGTTTGCTCGTTTCCGTTTCATATTTCCGTTACATTAAATAGTTTCGGGACACTTTTTTTCTACTAACTCCTATCGCCAATGATAAAATGAAAAGTTTCGCTTCCTATTGATAATAACATAACTACTGCTAATAACAATCAGTAAAGAAGAAAGATACCCCTCCGACCAATGGTTGAGAATCTACACAGATGGATCCAAGTATGAGGACGGAAGCACCGGAGCGGGAGTGTACACACCCCATTTCTCCCTCCACTACCCGGTTGGGCTGAACAGGTCAGATTTTGACGCCGAGATGGAGGCCATATCTAAGGCTCTTCTCATTCTGCTGAACACTTCGCATAAACACCAAAACTGTGTAATACTGACAGATTCCAAGGCAGCAGTGCAGGCCCTATCATCATCAGCGGGCAACAATCTTAAAGAAATACATCAAATGTTACGAACGCTTCAAAAATTAAGCAGAAATATAGTGTTCCAATGGATCCCTTCTCATGTAGGTGTGCCAGGAAATGAGTCTGCGGATGAGCTGGCAAAAAAAGGTTCACTCCTACCCCATTTGGCCAATCTAAATAAGGCAAAAGCCATGCTCGAAAGTACAATGAAGAAATAGCAGATGGAAAAAATGAAGAGCACAGCAAAAGGCAAACGCTGGGAAAATATAGACGAGGAATGGGACGGACTGAAGGAAAAACCAAGGAGACAGTCAGTGGCACAGTTCCGTCTTGACACGTGTCATGACTGCCTTGCCGCCCACTTGAAGCACATTGGAGTCTACTCCTCTGAAATGTGCCCTCTGTGCCAAGAGACGAACTCAAATATGAACAAGGAACACCTGCTGACATGCCCTAGATTGAATGCTGATTCGAGACGACAGAAGAGTTTCACTCGACTGTATTGGGAGGCAAGGAGGCTGATGGACTGGAGTCCGGGCTAGCCATAGGAAAAAACAACATAACAATCAGTAATATGCTAAAACATATTAAGCCGCCTCGATGGCCTAGTTGATAGCGTACTAGGCTTTCACCCCGAGGACCCGGGTTCGATTCCCGGCCAGGGCTTGGCATTTTCATACGCTATAAATCATCCCATCGTCTGCATTAGCCCAAGCGTGCACAATAGTCGGACGTTAAACGACACAAACTTCGTACAAAAACAAGCGTCGCTGAAACATCGCAGAAGCTCAGTGTAGCAGCTTAATGGCTGAGGTTTAACCTAACACTGTCTCATTTTGAATGCATCGACACGCCTGCAATCCGATGTGATGCAACCCGGTAATCTGTTAATGCAATCTAAATTAGAATATCCGAGGTTTTGCCGGGCTAGTTATATAATTGTTTATTATTCCCGGCGTACCAGACTGCCTGTGCGCCCACATAAGGCAGACTGTTTGAAAACAGTCTGGAGATAAAGTACTCAGCACGTAACACAGAAATTGGTACAAAAATCCGGTAAATATGCGGTGTAGGTTATTCTCGATTTTTCTGTAATTTTTTTACTAAAACGCTTTATTACGTGCGCAAAAGCAATAATGCAAAATATAAAAGCGCGGAAAGCACGAGAAGTATGAAAAAATAAAAGTAACTGACACGGTTTTGGGTGATAAAAACACTTTCATTTAAAACAAAAATACCAAAACCTAACTGACACGGTTGTTGGGTTCTGAACCTAACTAACACGTTTCATGTATCAACTCTCGTTCTCAAGTGCCTAGATTATGGATCAACTCTCGTTCTCACGTGTCTATATTATGGATCAACTCTCGTTCTCACGTGTCTACATTATGGATCAACTCTCGTTCTCACGTGCCTAGATTATGGATCAACTCTCGTTCTCAAGAGCCTAGATTATGGATCAACTCTCGTTCTCAAGTGTCTAGATTATGGATCAACTCTCGTTCTCAAGTGCCTATATTATGGATCAACTCTCGTTCTCACGTGCCTAGGTTATGGATCAACTCTCATTCTAAAGTGCCTTGATTATGGATCACTCGCGTTCTCAAGTGCCTAGATTATGGATCAACTCTCGTCTTGAAGTGCCTAGATTATGGATCAACTCTCGTTCTCACGTTACAGAGTATAGATCAACTCTCCTTCTCACGTGCCTAGATTATGGATCAACTCTCATTCTCAAGTTCCTAGATTATGGATCAACTCTCGTCTTAAAGTGTCTAGATTATGGATCAACTCTCGTTCTCACGTGCCTAGATTATGGATCAACTCTCGTCTTAAAGTGTCTAGATTATGGATCAACTCTCGTTTTCAAGTGCCTTGATTATGGATTAACTTTCCTTCTCACATGCCCAGAGTATGGATCAACTCTCGTTCTCAAGTGCCTAGATTATGGATCAACTCTCGTTCTCAAGTGCCTTGATTATGGATGAACTCTCGTCCTCAAGTGTCTTGATTATGGATGAACTCTCGTTCTCAAGTGTCTTGATTATGGATGAACTCTCGTTCTCAAGTGCCTAGATCATGGATCAACTCTCGTTCTCAAGTGCCTTGATTATGGATGAACTCTCGTTCTAAAGTGCCTAGATTATGGATCAACTCTCGTTCTCAAGTGCATAGATTATGTATCAACTATCATTCTCAAGTAACGGGTGTATGGATCAACCCTCGTTCTCAAGTGTCTAACTTAAAATCTTAAACAAGAGACTAGAACATTTTGCTGGACTCACTCATGGTCCTACATGTAATTTAAATTCAATAACAAAATAAATTACAATACAATAATTGCGACATTACATTAACTTTATTTTACCTAACTACCTCGTACAGTCAATACATGGACACTAATGAACCGAGTGGATTAACAAACAAACAAACACGTAATTGAAACGAAACAAACGTGACGGCTCGGCTGCTAACAAAATGACAGAATTGTCCGTCATAAATCCGCACCGCTTGAAACGAGATGTTCTCTAATTAAAAGTTTTAAACAAGTAAATGTCAAGGAATTTAATATCAAAGTGTCGCAAATAATAAAGGTCTCCCGAAGTTAAATATTAATTAGGGAGCACTGTCTGAAAGGGAAAAATTAAATAATTGTAGTTGCTTTTCCGTTAGATTCAATTTGGACGGTGAAAAATAGCATTGTTTTATGTACGAGGTCCATATTGTTACAGTTTAACAGTTCACGTCTTTTTAACGTTTTGATGACAATTAAGGATGACAATTTTAATTCTGTCAGCGTTATTTAATAACATCTGACACGAACTGACAAAGGGATCGCGTTAACGGAAAGAAAAAAGCTTACAAGTCTTGAACTTTGAGGTGCAGACATACTGGAGATTTAACCACCTCGGACACGCCTTATTTGTTTCAAAGGGTGATTATTTTCGCGAAAGTTTTTGGAAAAAGTTATTCCAGTCAGCTTTTTTATTTTTCAAGGTTACAAAGCGGTAAACATTTGCGGCTGCTTCGAACAACGTATTCTAAAAATTCTGTTTTTTTCTAAATATTATACTGTTTTCAAAAACAAATATTCGCTTTCTCACTGCGTAAAGGTTTGGTGATCGTGAAAAATCGTCTGTGCGCATGCGCGAAGTAGTTCGAACGAATTCGTAACAAAGCGCGATACGTTTGACGTTTCGAAATTGCGGCCTTTTTTTAAATAACCAGCGTTTTAAAAATTAACAAAAATCGGTCGAAATCAATCGAATTCGACGGCGGTCAGAGTCCATTTTCGTACGTCAAATGTAACGTAAAAGTTTAATGATGCTGATTGATGTTGGTGAAATCAGAATTTAAAAAATAAAATTGAAAAAAGTTTTGGAAATCCGCTGTTTCCATTACGTCAGCGAGACAGCTGCGTGTTGCGATTATTGTTAATTTAAATTTTCGTACCAACTTGCAAAAAGTGGGCGATTTTAAAACGGGTCTGAGCCGCCTCGGTGGCCTAGTTCATAGCGTACTGGGCTTTCACCACCCCGGGTTCGATTCCCGGCCACGGCTTGGCATTTTCATACGATATAAATCATCCCATCGTCTGCATTTGCCCAAGTGTGCACAACAGTCGGACGTGAAACAAAAAAAAAAAAAAAAAAAAAAAAAAAAAAAAAACGGGTCTGAATTCACCGCCAC
This sequence comes from Callitettix versicolor, assembly GCA_022606455.1. Taxonomy (NCBI): domain Eukaryota; kingdom Metazoa; phylum Arthropoda; class Insecta; order Hemiptera; family Cercopidae; genus Callitettix; species Callitettix versicolor. The sequence continues at coordinate 90,088,738 of CM040183.1, read as the reverse complement.
TTTACAATCGCCTTGTGACAACGCAAACTTCTTTATACGTTGCACTTCGACAAACCAATTTTTCCACAACAAATTACAGTCTACACGGAACAAATGACCTTGGCCTACATATCTTCGGATTCAAGACAAATTGCATAACTTTCTGTCCGCACTTCAAAGCTTGCGTAGTAACACGTTGATACACTTTAAGTTTGTAACAAAAATGATTCAGAGTACGAAACGTAACGCGTTACAATAATGAAGTGTACACGACGCGATGGTTGCCTCGGGGGCTGCTAATTCAATTAGGATACCTTAAACGGGGCCGTCTTTTGCAGACATCAGAAGGCAGAATTTATATTCAGAAAGAGAGCCTCGAGCAATCCTGCGGGGAACATTGTATTGGCCTATTTTAAAATAGATTCTACATTCTGGTTAGAAAATTTTACTTAATGTGATAATTTTTATTATAAATAAAGTAAACTGTTGTTATTGATTATAACGAATTGAACATTTCGATAAAAATTACAAAAATAAACGCGCGCACATATCGAAGGTTATCGCGTCAAGTTTGAAGTCAAACTGAAGGAATCTTTCACCTGCAAGCTCTTTTATAACCTCCGATGGCGCAAATAAAATGTGGGCTGGCTTTAGTTAACGCAGTCCGACCCGTTAAAACGAACGTTGTCATTGGGCCCGGCTGATTTGATCCAGTGACACTGACAATGCTGCTGCACTATCACATTCAGCTGGAATAAAACTGAGGGTAGTTTTCCAAAGGTTGATTAATTAAAGTTAATTACGTTTGTCCCTCTCCTAATCAATTCACCTTGATTCTCTACTGCGACCACTTCTCTAACATTGTAATAATCCACACTAGCTGTGCTGTGGCCGGTTATTCTCTGACGCTTGTAAAAGGTGAAAGATTTATACGATTTGAAGGGAAACCGCCTCGGTGGTCTAGTTGATAGCGTACTGGGCTTTCACCCCGAGGATCCGGGTTCGATTCCCGGCCAGGGCTTGGCATTTTCATACGCTATAAATCATCCCATCGTCTGCATTAGCCCAAGTGTGCACAATAGTCGGACGTTAAACACAACAACAACAAAAATCCCTGACGCTTGTAAAGAATTGAGTAAAATTTGGTGCTTTTCAATTCCTTATTTATGTCTCTCAATCTGACTGAGATGCACCCACTGGCCTGCTCTATATACGTTTAAACAATCACCGCATGAACTGTTATAAATTTACGGTTCTCCGCCTTGCACGGGCGCTCATTACAAGTTTTTTTTTTTTTTTTTTTTTTGGTGTTTAACGTCCGACTATTGTGCACACTTGGGCTAATGCAGACGATGGGATGATTTATAGCTTATGAAAATGCCAAGCCCTCGCCGGGAATCGAACCCGGGTCCTCGGGGTGAAAGCCATCCACTAGACCACCGAGGCGGCTAATTACAAGTTCGGGTCTGGGTCTTACCATAATGGCACCGCAATAGCTCGTATTCCCTAAACAGCTTTCAAAACCAGGTTAAAAAAAAATCACGATCGCTGTTCACTCACGGTTCCGCGCCGTACCGTAACAGCGATTCCAAAAGCTCGGTCGTTAATAACTTCGCACTTCGCCAAATTTAAAGTCACGAAATTCGCGACACTAAAACATCTCTACGACGCTTCTAAACGACGCGTTGAATATTTATTTCCCCCGGGACTACGCCGGGTAATACAACCGGTATAATACAATATTTGTTTACGTCGCTGTTCGCGGTCGGGGCGAAAACTATTTGATAAACTCCGCAAACACAAGTCTCACACTTCGGCTGACCGAAAACGATTGTTTTTAGTTGAAAGTTTCGCCCGTTGCGGAAATATACGCGCGGCCGCAGCCAGACTAAAAACAGACACGTAATTCTCCGCACCTCCTGCCATCCTTAAGGCCGGATATTGCATCCATTTACAGCTACTGACGCGACATTCTGACCCTTATCGTCCCACGCCGTCCGATGCTGCAATAAGTGTTTAAACTGAATTAATAAAACTTTATCCGTGGCTAAAAGTAAATAGAAAAACTAGGTTTTTGCTCGTCGCACGTACAAAATGAACAACGCAATTATCGATACATTCGGACCAAACAGCCAATTTTGGAATACACATTGAGGATAAGAAAAAAACAACGAATATATGAGTTTTATTAAATGAAAACACAGTTTCAATTCAATCTAGAGCTTTGTTATTCACTATCGGTTGCAACGTTTACGTGTCACTGTTCAAAGATTTTTTTTCATTTTTATTTTAATGCGAAAATCACATTGAGGCTATTATCCCCTCCCTAAATGTAAGCGTGAGTGTAAAGTGTTAAAATCGTAAGTGTAGTGTTGTAAGAGTAAGTGTGTGTTAGACTCGGGTACCGCGAGGTACGTCTAAATCCTCTCAATAGGTGCAGCTAGTCTGCACCCCCCTACGGGTACACTGTTCAAAGATACAAACAGAACAGAACAGACAGGGGAAGCAGAAGTTGGGGTAGGACTTGCTATCAGTTACAAGCAGTGTAAAGGCATTGAGTATAAATACTGTACAGACACTATTATAAAAAGCGCGCTCGATATCAGCGGCTAAAGTCCAAGTAGTTGTAATATCTGCCGATACGAGCGCTGCTCGCTGCAAAGACAGGGAATGGAAACGTTTAACAAAATTGACAGTACTATTGTCGATTGAACTTGTAGTTGAACAATGCCGCGAGGTGCCGCAACGGCGAGCACTCACACCTCTCATAAAGGTTATCATTTTAGTATATTTAACAGTAAATTATTACGCAACACCGGAACAAAATATTCACAGGTTATTTATGAAATGTTAAAGTAAAAAGTGGATAACCTGATATGCAAAACTATACATAGAGGTCGCAGATCAATAAGATGACAAAAATACATTATGTATTAAAGTACACGTAATAAAATGACGTGTTACTTATCTGAAATGGTTGTTTTTAAACCCCAACTCATCCACTCCTATTTCTCCCTCTCCTCTATTCTAAATGACTTAGTTATGTTTGTGTGTCTGTTATTTAGTATATTGTTTTTGTCAAGGGCCAGTAAAGTTCGAACCGGTTGTAATAAAGCTCCACTGTGGATTAAAACTGGTCTCATTTTATGAACTTCAAAATAATCGAAGAACGAACCTTGACCGCCGTCGGGTGTTTCGGGACTATATTCGGCCCCTTTTTATATAACTTAAATTAAACTGGGACAATATGTTCGTGCAACTCATTTCACTGGGAACACATTTTGTAGGCTGTGCAACGGAACCACAAGAAGTTAGCAAATTTTTTAAACGTGAAAACACAAATTTAAAATCAACAATGAAGGAAAACAGTGCTAATTTGATGAGGTGCGCAGGTTCGAACTCGTCACCCCATCCCTCCGTGTGTAATACAGTAACTAACACACTAAGGGGTGAAAAGACTTTAAGAAAACAAAACAGTTTACCCAATAAAATGTTTATTTATACATACTGTTTCAAAAGAAAATCTATGTTTAGACTACGACAGTTGCTACAGAAATGTATCGATTTTACCATCACAAGTTGCTTAAATGTATTCATAATCTACATTAATTTACTGGAAATTAAAAAAAAACTCGAAGTTAAACGGTAAACATTTGAAAATAAAGGGAATAAATACTTCAGCGTAAAAGCTTTTTTTCGGCTGGGTGAAACAGAGCTTGTAAATCAAAGAATAAAGAGGCCGGTGGTGAAACAGAGAGGGTGGGGTGGAGGGAGGAAGGCAGAGAAAATTGTAAGAATATTGATGGAAATACGAAATTTTAATTCTGTAACTTAATTTAGTCATATTTTTTTTTAATTTTAATGAGAATTTCTTTAGGCGCGACAGTTTTGCGTGGGTAAACGTAAGGTTTCGCGTTACGCTTTCTGTTGTAACGCTCTAGTGTGTGTGAGTGTGTGTGTGCGCACGCGTGTGTGTGTGGTGTGTGTGTGTGTGTGTGTGTGTGTGTGTGTGTGTGTGTGTGTGTGTGTGTGTGTTTGTGTGTGTGTGTGTGTGTGTGTGTGTGTGTGTGTGTGTTTGTGTGTGTGTGTGTGTGTGTGTGTGTGTGTGTGTGTGTGTGTGTGTGTGTGTGTGTGTGTGTGTGTGTGTGTGTGTGTGTGTGTGTGTGTGCGCACGCGTGTGCGTGTGTGTGTGTGTGTGTGTGTGTGTGTGTGTGTGTGTGTGTGTGTGTGTGTGTGTGTGTGTGTGTGTGTGTGTGTGTGTGTGTGTGTGTGTGTGTGTGTGTGTGTGTGTGTGTGTGTGTGTGTGTGTGTGTGTGTGTGTGTGTGTGTGGTGATGTGTGTTTGTGTGCGCGCGTGCGTCTGTGCGTGCGCGCGCGTGTGCATACGTGTGCGTGTGTGCATACGTGTGTGTGTGTGTGTGTGTGTGTGTGTGTGTGTGTGTGTGTGTGTGTGTGTGTGTGTGTGTGTGTGTGTGTGCGTGTGTATGCGTGTGGGGGAGGGTGAGGGTAGATGGGTGTTTGGGTGGTGTGTGTGCGCTCGCACGTTCGCTCGCGATATATGGCACGCAGATATGAAATTTTAAACGTAGGCGGACGTAGAAGATCATACAACACTTCGAGCCGGATTGTAACATCTGAAATTAGATTTATTAAATTCAGTAATTAAATGGAAATTACACCCATTTACCTATGATACAAATAAAATGTTTGAATATCACGGGTATCGTCAAGCGTGTACTGCTAGTATAATATATTATTAATTTTTAAATATATTTCCCATTACCTTTTGAAAAAGGTTGTTCTAACCTCCCCCCTTCCAACTGTCTCTCTCCCCTCCCTCTCCTTCTCTCTTTTTCTACCTCACCACTTCTTCCTCCCAACTTTTCTCCTCTCTCTCTCTCTCTCTATATATATATATATATATATATATATATATATATATATATATATATATATATATAATCCCAAAGAGAGCAGGGGTAAAATGGACGGAGGAGCGGAGGAGGATCCATGGGGACAGGATGAGGAAGGTGTGGAGGATTAGAAGGAGCAAAACATGAGTCGGAGTGCTTCGCGTGATCAAACAGCGTCTATACGCAGATAATAATAATAATAATAATAATAATAATAATAATATATATATATATATATATATATATATATATATATATATATATTCATTTGGAGAAGGAACTACAAAGACAAACACACGAATGTAATTGGCCAACTTATTTCCTTGTTTCTGTTGCGTAACATATGGGATAATATAATTGACATGCTTGTTCCCTGTAGGCTATTGGGTTTGTGGGTGAGGGTTGTACACCGTGTCAGTAATTGGATGAACAAACTTGGGACGTTTTCGAGTGTTTTCATTTCTTGAAGAAACAATATTACCGCTTTTAATTCAATTTAACGTTTATTTTACACGATCAAATAGCAGCGCACGCAGCTGTCTCGCTGTCGCGACGGAGACGCAATACCCAAAACTGGCTACATCGAATATCACAACTTACATTTTGTATTTTTCCAAATGGTGAAAATGCAAAGTAATTTTTTAAAAAAATAACTATCTCACGTTCGATTAAAAATTTCATTTCGCTATTCAGCTTTAAAATCTACAAATACAGTGCAAAAAGTATGGGGAAATAAGAGAGTTACTTTGTTCTACGAGTTAGTTAAAAAACTGTTGCAAGTGGACGCCATTATGTGATACACGCAACTGAATAAGACGTTGTAACGTCTGTTGAGAAACTGCAGGCAAACATCCTACATTATACAATCTCTCTACAGCTGCACTGAAGAGAATTTCGCTATAAAGAGATTTCCGCTATATAGAGAGAACAAATAATACGTGTATAAAATGTGTTTTATTTGTAAAGCTACTTTTAATTTGAAGTATGGAGTGCAAATTTCTTGAAAAAAACAATATTTTTTTATTAAATAATACAATATGAATAAAATAATATAATTGTGAGAAAATGACAATATTTTGCCGAAACTACTATTGACTGCTTCATCAATTCCTTGAAATACTGGTTTTCAAAATTCCTCGAAACTATTCCCTTCATTGTTTTATTTTTATTTCAATATCGTGCCAACAGAAGAACTAGCTGAATTAAAATTTCGGCAAACATCTGCTTGCTTCCCACCTTAATCTAACTCACGCAAAACTAACCTTTACATCTAACGATACAGTTTTCCGTTTAGACGCCATTACACTGTATTGTAAAGGTATAAAAAAATAATACACTACTTGTAAAATATACTGGTCACAAACACTCGGTTCAGTTGATGCACTACGCACTGCTTTTAACACTCGAATGACGTGTTGGCATATTGAGGAATAGGGTAGGTGCACGTGCTATAGAGATTTACAATAATGAATTTACTATAGAATTGGGAAGGAATCAACACGTTTTGCCGTTAGAGAGAGATTCGTTATAAAGAGATCCGTAATTGAGATTTTACTTAAAACATCAATATAGCTCGTTTTTATATTCGTGCTCCGACTTGCGCAAGAGGGGAAATGTCTCCAGCGTTATCCCCACCACACCAACACTTCCCCCCGATCTACCTAGCATTCTGTACTCACGGTTCGTATAAAAACAAACGTGCTGTAAATAACAGAAATAGGTCCATTTACTCTTAACGAAAACTGGCAATAAAATATTTTATTTATGTTCGACAACGCTACGGTAAAATGTAATAAAATTTTTATATTTAAAGTCAGATTAAAAGAAGACTAGGATCAGATTTATGTCGGCTGCAGGTCGTAAATAGAAGTGCGCCGGCCTTGGTTTGCTGACGTCACAGTTGCAGTACAGCCATTGTTTCTACTTACTGGTTTTACTGCTGTGTTTTATTGGCGTATCCAAGCGAGTTACTTTAGTAGGACTAGTAAATGACCGGCCCCGGCCTAGATTTCAGGTGGAACTTTGGTAATAATAACGGCACGCAGCTGTCTCGCTGACGAGACGGAAGCGAATTTCCAAAGCAATCCGCTTTTTAAAAAAGTATATACTTAGCATTACGTTTTCTACAAATGTTCTCATATTCTAAAATTTTAAATTACATTAGATATAAGAAAATGAACCCTGACCGCTGGGAATAATTCATTAGAACGAATTTTGGAAATTCGAAATCATAATTTATGCAGTTTTTAACGCTGATTACGATTGGAAAATGAGATTTCAAAAACATTTACTACTCTTTTAAATTTTAACAATTCTTTCAATTCCAACAGACTGTTAAGTGTGTTTCTTTTAAATTTCAACAGACCGTCAAGGGCAATTCTTTTAAATGTCAACGAGACCGTCCAGAATATTTTTTTAAATTTCAACAGACCTTTAATAGCAGTTCTTTTAAATGTCAACAGACCGTCACAAGCAACTCTTTTAAATGTCAACAGACTGTTAAGAGCAACTCTTTTAAATGTCAACAGACTGTTAAGAGCAACTCTTTTAAATGTCAACAGACCGTCACGAGCAATCTTTTAAATTTCAACAGACCTTTAATAGCAGTTCTTTTAAATGTCAACAGACCGTCACAAGCAACTCTTTTAAATGTCAACAGACTGTTAAGAGCAACTCTTTTAAATGTCAACAGACTGTTAAGAGCAACTCTTTTAAATGTCAACAGACTGTTAAGAGCAACTCTTTTAAATGTCAACAGACCGTCACGAGCAATCTTTTAAATTTCAACAGACCGTCAAGGGCAATTCTTTTAAATGTCAACGAGACCGTCCAGAATATTTTTTTAAATTTCAACAGACCTTTAATAGCAGTTCTTTTAAATGTCAACAGACCGTCACAAGCAACTCTTTTAAATGTCAACAGACTGTTAAGAGCAACTCTTTTAAATGTCAACAGACTGTTAAGAGCAACTCTTTTAAATGTCAACAGACCGTCACGAGCAATCTTTTAAATGTCAACAGACCGTCAAGAGCAACTCTTTTAAATGTCAACAGACTGTTAAGAGCAATTTATTTTAAATTTCAACAGACCGTTAAGAGCAATTCTTTTAAATGTTAACAGATCATCAAGAGCAACTCTTTTAAATGTTAACAGACCGTCACGAGCAACTCTTTTAAATGTCAACAGACCGTCACGAGCAACTCTTTTAAATGTCAACAGACCGTCACGAGTAATCTTTTAAATGTCAACATACCATCAAGAGCAACTCTTTTAAATGTTAACAGACCGTCACGAGCAACTCTTTTAAATGTCAACAGACCGTCACGAGCAACTCTTTTAAATGTCAACAGACCGTCACGAGTAATCTTTTAAATGTCAACATACCATTAAGAGCAACTCTTTTAAATGTTAACAGACCGTCACGAGCAACTCTTTTAAATGTCAACAGACCGTCACGAGCAACTCTTTTAAATGTCAACAGACCGTCACGAGCAACTCTTTTAAATGTCAACAGACCGTCACGAGTAATCTTTTAAATGTCAACATACCATCAAGAGCAACTCTTTTAAATGTTAACAGACCGTCACGAGCAACTCTTTTAAATGTCAACAGACCGTCACGAGCAACTCTTTTAAATGTCAACAGACCGTCACGAGTAATCTTTTAAATGTCAACAGACCGTCACGAGCAACTCTTTTAAAAGTCAACAGACTGTTAAGAGCAACTCTTTTAAATGTCAACGAGACCGTCAAGAATAATTTTTTTTTAATCTGAACAGCCATTTTCCCCCCAAAAATTAATATTTCTTTAAAGTACATGAGAGGTTAGGTAATCATTGATTAAGTATTTTCTAAAAACAGAATGCAAAATTTAATTAGCCATTATATTAATCTAGCATTTACTATTGGAGTAAATAAATGTTCTAGAAACCGTCTGTAATTAGCATACAGTTTGGACGTGAAGTAACGAAAAACATTTTTTGGGAAAGGTTTGAACGTTAGAAAATTTGTGTTTTTTGCGGCGGTTTTAAAAACACACATACGAAGCAATAAATCAAGTTCGGAATAATGGCTACAAAAACGTTTGCTCCTAATTAATGTACGCCTTGTTCTACAGCGGCATTAATTAAAACAAACTACACGTAAGTGCAAGCTTCCTAATAAAGTCTGCCACCAGAGCGCAGTGCGTTCGGTACAAGCACGGCGGCGTGATGCGATTAGGCCTAAATGTCTTTACAAGAATCTCGGAAACCATCTGCCCGGCCTGACCTAAACTGTTCTTATACCCGGCAGCGTGTAGTACATAACTCTCCCAATATGCAAAGATTAGTGGTGCGATCGTGCTGCGGCGCTTTAATACGCTACAAAGAGTTTCGGAACATCTGGCGCCGATTAAATAGTCCTTCCGAAGAGCGTTATCCTGCGACACTGTTTTACCTGCAGCCTGCGTCCATCAAATCACCACCTACTCAATATTCGTGCGCGTGACTGTCGGAAACGCGTGGTTTACTCGTGAACGACGCGACCGATTTTTATAAAATTCGATGAAAACTGTCTTTACAGCAGCCCTGCGCTCAGGAAAAGCATAGTTGATAAAAAAACGTTTCCTACGGAAAGAAGAAATATCCACTCCGCGAAGTATTTTAAGTCGCCCAATGTCCGTAAAAACAAAGAAAATAACACATCATTCGAAATCAGTAGAGTGCGTATTTTAAAAATAAATACATAACGATCAGCCCCCCCCAAGTGTCAATACGAAATCCGAAAGCTTGAAAATATCAGAGTCTATAGCTTAAGTAAAGCTCCCTTCATTATGATAACACGTCTACCAAACTTAGGGGTATAAAGTTGGGGATAGTCCCTAATGAAGTTATTTCTCGTTCGACAAACTTTATAACAAGTTGCAATCTTCAAATAGCTTTTATAATGTAACGTACAATAGCTGGCACAGCGTTAGGAAATAGGCTACTGTAGTTGGAATGTTGGGTAGCTAATGGACTAAGTACTTATTAAGTTGTTTAACTGTTATTTACGAAAATAACTGTAACAAGTGCTAACAGTGAAGTACAGTCTTGTATAACAACAAAGACGTGTTGGATTGTTTTCAATGAGTTAATAACATTTATTCTAAAGTATTTTGAAAGTACATTACACGTTGCACATTTAACAGTGAAATGTAACTAGCTAAAATTGATACAAAAGTACCTTTAACGTATTCAAAACTTACTTGTAACTAATAACAAATTATACGTTAACGTAATGAAAATAGAATAAGCAATATTTTGTTTCCCGTATTATAATTGTGTATCTTTTTTAATATTATCGTTTTAACGCTTTTCGCAATTGTTCTTTTTTAGACGGAATTTAACAAACGCACCAATAGACGCTTTTAACTTATACGCAACTTTGAAACCGAAATGAACACAACCTCTAAGTGTGTGTGTGTGTGTGTGTGTGTGTGTGTGTGTGTGTGTGTGTGTGTGTGTGTGTGTGTGTGTGTGTGTGTGTGTGTGTGTGTATTTGTGTGTGTGATTGAGTGTTTGTGTGTGTGTGTGTGTGTGTACGCGCGCGCGCGCGTGTGAGTGTGCGTGTCTGTGTCTGTGTTTGTGTGCGTGTCTACGTGTGTATGTGTGTGTGTGTGTGTGTGTGTGTGTGTGTGTGTGTGTGTGTGTCTGTGTTTGTGTGCGTGCGTGTGTGTGTGTTTGTGTGCGTGTCTGTGTTTGTATGTGTGTGTGTGTGTGCGTGTGTGTGTGCGTGTGTGTGTGCGCGTGTGCGCGCGCGTGTGTGTATGTGTTTGTGTGCGTGTGTGTGTGTGTGTGTGTCTGTGTTTGTGTGCGTTTGTGCGTGCGTGCGTGTGCGTTTGTGTATGTCTGTGTTTGTGTGTGCGTGTGCGTGTATGTGTGTGTGTGCGTGTGCGCGCGCGTGTATGTGCGCTCTTTGTGTGCAAGTAGGTGTATGTGTGTGTGTGTATGTGTGTGTGTCTGCGCGCGCGCGTGCGTGTGTTTGTGTGTGTGGTTGATTGGGCGAGTGTGTGTGTGTGTGTGTGTGTGTGTGTGGTTGGACGTGTGAATGTGTGTGTGTGCGCGTGTAGTTGGGCGTGTGTGTGTGTGTGTGTATGTGTGTGTGTGTGTGTGTGTGTGTGTGTGTGTGTGTGTGTGTGTGTGTGTGTGTGTGTGTGTGTGTGTGTGTGTGTGTGTGTGTGTGTGTTGTGTGTGTGTGTGTGTGTGTGTGTGCGTGTGTGTGTGTGTGGTTGGGCGTGTGTGTGGTTGTGTATGCGCGCGCGCGCGTCATTGTTAGTATTCTATATTTCATAATTTTTGTCCGATGTGATCCAATTTGGAGCGAAAATCGATTTCGGTAATAGCGTACACAAGTTCTTCAGCAAAATCCATTCAAACGTTTCGAAATGGCGACCATTACGTAGAAAAGAAATCATAACTTTTTATCTTACGTTTTTTTCGTAAATCCGCCTTCACCGTCGTAATCGCCGTTAAAATCATAAAAAAAGCATAAAAAGGTATTTTTAAATTTCCGAAATCCGTTGGACGGCGGTCAGGGTCCGCATTGCGTATTCCACGATTTCAATTGGCCGATTACGGTGGTGGAATCAGATTGTTAGATGAACAAAATAACGTTAGAAATCCGTTTTCATCTCGGCAGCGAGACAGATGCGTGTCAAGCACTGTTTTGTTTAAAAAAAAAACAAAAAAATGACGTAATAAAAAACAAAACCGTACAATTCCACTTTAACGATGTCGGGCTATAAACGCACTTCTGACAGACTATATCGGCCACAGTGATATTGCTTTCTTGTCAAACTGCGAAATACACTGCTTTCTCAATCTAGCAACAGTGCCACCGAGTTCAGACAGAATGAATAATAGTTTACAGTTGGCACTCGCCTTACAGTGTGTATTTACCCTTCAGCTTTTAGATTAACGGAAGCTGGCTGAGCATCACAATGAGACATTTTCAAATATTCACTGTGTACAATACAACGACCTTTCCAGCATCGAAGTCATTGATGCAAGTTTTATTTCCAGTCTTGGGAAGTTAGCATAATATCCTTTAGTATAGCGTGTAAGAGGTGTCTCGAGGACAGATATAAGGAATTGCTGTTTAGGTAAATCGATTAAATATGGGGACTACGTAAACAGCTTCAAAGTAAAAAAACTTAGAATATTAAAATTCCAGGAGTTTCCATTAGATCTTTTTAAGACTACTTTCAACAGTGTATTATTGAAGGCGATCCAAGTCAGCTCGGTGCAGCCCACTTTCTATTTATGTCATACTGAGGGTTATAAAAGGAGTAAGCAAGTGAAAGCTTCCTTTACGTCGACTTTAGACTTGTAGCGTAAACCCACCTGGAAGATGTTAGGTACAATTATATATATATATATATATATAACAGTATAATATGGCATCTTGAATGCGGTTTTCACTCCAATTCTGAAGTCGAAATAAAAGAAGCTTTCGCTTGCTCGCTCCATATGACGTAAATAAAAAGCGGGCTGACCTGAGCTAACGAAGGCCGTAAACGCACTACAGCAAGGCTGATTAAGGCAAATGAAATTGACAATGGCCTTAACACGATTGGAGTCATTTCGAGCAGTTGTACAAACAGCAGGTATATTAGGACGTCGTCCCTTATACTCGATATTTTTTGCGTGATGACGTAACAATGCTTTTTCTGGAAACAGTTGTGTCGAACGGAAGTACACCGGTTTTCAGCGTAATTCACATTTGTACATAGAAATTTTTTAATATTGTTACAATAAGCATAATCGCCTATATAGCATATATATATATATATATATATATATATATATATATATATATATATATATATATATATATATATATATTGAAAAATTCAAATTAATTGTGCACAAACAGAAGAAAGTCATTAACAAATAATTAATTAACATTATTTAACACTATTTGTTAATACAATCATTAATTATTATCGATTATTGTAAGATCGAATAATGTTAATTAATAATTAACATTATTTGTTAATTAATAATTAACATTATTTGTTAATTAAAAGGTAGTTCTATCTTACAATTTCAAACAAACCATTGGACAAGATGTACTCGTTCACGGTGTACATACAAATTGTTATAACAGGTTTACTGCGTAAATATTTTGTTGTTACGTTTAAAAAGTGAATGCCGAAGGGCGACAGATCTCCAGCTGCGGTCCGTGGGATGCTGACGTCCTGATCGTATTTTGACAGTTAACTGTCACAACCACAGGATTTACAAAACACCACCAGTCCGGCGTCGATTCATTTCAGCACTGGGTCCCGCACGAAACTGTTTTGAAACAGAAAGTTCGCAATTCACATCGACAGTGTTTTTAAACGCTCCAGCTGTCTCGGTGACGTGATAGAAGCGAATTTCCAAAAAAAAATAATTTGTGCACGTTACAATTGTTTTAGAATTTAAAAATCACTGTTAAAATATGCATTTCAAACTGTAAAATTACACTAAAAATAACCATAAAAATTAACTATACACGCGGCCGAATTGAATTTCTTAAATTTTGCATTTTTCGAAGACAACAATGGTGAAATGTGATTTTCAAAAATAACCACCATTTTAGTATCCCTGAACGTATTTTCCAGAGTAACAAACTTGTACAAGCTATTAATAGAACGGACATTGTGTAGGTTAAAATCAAAATCACCATCAATTAGTTAATTTTCTTAATTTAATAGGAATTAGACAATTTTAAATTATCACTAACGTGGATGTTAACGCTTGTTTACGAAAGTGTGATCGTATTTTCTAAAAATTACAGGACAAAAAAGTATATGGAATTTTGAAGATTTGATATTACCGCCATGTTGAAACTGTTGAATGGATTTTGTGCGTAACGAACTTGTCCAAGTTAAAACACACACACGCGCACACACACACACACACACACACACACACACACACACACACACACACACACACACACACACACACCTCAAAAAGTGATCTACAATCAGGATCGGTGCTCTTGTCAAGCTCCCGGCTTGTGTCTTACCATAATGGCGGCTCCAATTTTTGCTAAAAAATCGTAATAATCGTCGAAAAAAGAAATAGGTTGTTCAGTGGATATTTCGGTTTTTCTGGTCCCGTGATATGAAAATGTATTTCTTTATTGGATGTCTGGCTTTCGCGTGTGTGTATGTGTGCGTGCGTGCGTACAGAATAACCTAAAATCTGCAATGTTACTGTACAGCGGTAAAATGAAAGTACTTACAAAACAGCTGTTTTAAAATAAGTGTTCAAGCTATTACCAAATCAGATTAACAGTGCCGACGCCAACACATAAAACTTACAGAAGCCAGGATCAATGCGCATTTCATTGACCAGGGTCTGTTGAAATTCGTTAATAATAAAACCCTTGTAATGTTGTTACTTACGGCAAGCTTTTATTGCTTACAAAAGTAACATTTTTTTTTTTAATGAAAGTAATATTTTGATCTTGGACAAAACAATCGACTCTGGACTGTTCAGCGTCTTCATTAAACTTAATGCTTCCCAAGTATATTTATCGCGCTACAAGTAATATATAAAAAAAACAGTCTGCCTGAAACCCCAATAAAACGAAACCAAAGTCGTTCCCGAGTTAAATCCAAAAGTTGGGAGAGACAGTCGAGCTTGTTTGTTTTTAATTAATTAAAGGAAAACTTGAACTTTGTGAAGTCTGTCTGGCCAATCTGTTTGAAGTAAGAGAGATGCTCGAGTAATCAGGTCAATTTCAGTCACGTGACACAAGGATTTATTCCTCCTGGTTGACGGAGAAACATCCTGGAGTTCCTGAATACAATCATTAAACTTTGACTCCTGACGTATAACCAAACATACGAGGTGTGTTCAGAAAGTAACGAGAATTTTTTAATTTCGCTGGTTTGGAGTCAGATAAAAAAAATTTTAATATGTGAATATACATACCCTTGAAGTATGATAAAACTTTCACCTGTTTTCATTGTTGACTTTGTCTGTGACAACAAACAGGTTAGAGTGTTTTTATGAGTTCGGCGATTTTCGTTTGTTAAAAGAAATGGATCAAAGAATTTGTATCAAATTTTGTGTAACAAAGTGTGTGAACTATTAACAAAGGCCTATGGTGAGTCTGCTATGAGTAAAGCAAGAATTTACGAGTGGTATAAGCGTTTCCAAGAAGGCCGTGAAGACGTTGAAGATGACGAACGCCCTGGACGCTCCAGCACATCAACAACCGATGAAAACGTGGAAAAAGGAAAAGAAATGGTTATGTACAATCGCCGAATCACAATTAGAGAGGTCGCTGATGATGTTGGTATATCGATTGGATCATGTCATGACAGCCGTAGATGACATTAAAAGCGCATCACTGAAAGAACTAAAGGCTATCTCAAAGATCGAGTTTGAGAAGTGTTTCGAAGATTGGAAGAAGCGCTGGCAGAAGTGCATAATCTCGAATGGGGACTATTTTGAAGGCGACAACATCAATGTAGAAGAATAAATAAATATTTTGTTCAAAAAATTAAAATTCTCGTACTTTCTGAACACACCTCGTATTTTAGTAATATTAGGGCCTAGTAATATCTCCAGACATGTTCACAAACAAAGACTCTGTTGATAAGCAATGATTATGTTGATAGACAAGAAATGTGTTGTTAGACAAGGACTATGTTGATAAACAAGGAATTTGTTGGTTGGCAATGACTGTGTTAATAGGCAAGAAGGACTATGCTGATCGACTAGGATTCTATTGATAGACAATATCACTGTTGCTAAACAAAGATTTTATTGATCGGGAAGGAATCTACTGATAGACAAGAACTCTGTTGGTCAACAATACTGATAGCCAATAACTCTGTTGCAAAACTAAGATTTAGTCGATAAGGAAAGGGATCTGTTGATATACATGAACAATGTTGGTGGATCTCCATATCAACAGAGCCCATATCATCAGAGTCCTTTCAAGAACAATAACTCTGTTGCTAGACGAAGATTCCGTTGAAAGGGAAGGTGATAGACAAGCATTCTGTTGCTAGACGAGAATTCTGTTGGAAGGCAATGACTATGTTGACAAGCAAGGATTCACTTAATAAACATAGCTGATCGAAAATAACTTTGTTGTTAAACAAAGATTGCGTTGATACGGAAGGAATTTGTTGATATACTAGGACTCTGTTGCTAAACAAGGATTCTGTTGACAAGGAAAGAATCTGCCGATATACAAGGACCCTGTTGATAGGGAAGGAATCTGTTGATATACAAGGACCCTAGAATCTGCTGATATACAAGGACTCTGTTGATAGGGAAGGAATCTGTTGATATACAAGGACCCTAGAATCTGCTGATATACAAGGACTCTGTTGATAGGGAAGGAATCTGTTGATATACAAGGACCCTGTTGATAGGGAAGGAATCTGTTGATATACAAGGACTCTGTTGATAGGGAAGGAATCTGTTGATATACAAGGACTCTGTTGACAGGGAAGGAATCTGTTGATATACAAGGACCCTGTTGATAGGGAAGGAATCTGTTGATATACAAGGACTCTGTTGACAGAGAAGGAATCTGTTGATATACAAGGACTCTGTTGACAGGGAAGGAATCTGCTGATATACAAGGACTCTGTTGACAGGGAAGGAATCTGCTGATATACAAGGACTCTGTTGACAGGGAAGGAATCTGCTGATATACAAGGACCCTGTTGATAGGGAAGGAATCTGTTGATATACAAGGACCCTGTTGATAGGGAAGGAATCTGTTGATGTACAAGGACCCTGTTGATATGGAAGGAATCTGTTGATATACAAGGACCCTGTTGATAGGGAAGGAATCTGTTGATATACAAGGACTCTGTTGACAGAGAAGGAATCTGTTGATATACAAGGACTCTGTTGATAGGGAAGGAATCTGCTGATATACAATGAATCTGTTGATAGGGAAGGAATCTGTTGATATACAATGACACTGTTGACAGGGAAGGACTCTGCTGATATACAATGACTCTGTTGGTAGACAAAAATTCTGTCTAATTGGAAGTACCGTAATGTTGTTCAGTACTGTATTTTAAATTAAAATTGAAAATATGAGCATTAATTTTGCTGGAATAGTTTTAAACAAAACTAACCGAAATTTCAAAGGTTATAGCGACTAGTACACAAATATAAAATGTTAAGATTCTAGGTGCCTGGATCGGTGCACATATCATGCAAAAAGATTCTTATCATTATTTTTTAAAAGCTCATTTCTTAGTGTAAAATACTATTAAATAAAATACAAACGCTTATAAAATGCCACACTGTTAAAATGATTAGTGACGCGCGAACAGCTGATACAAGCGGCCATTTTGTTCGCCTACAGCCAGACCTTAAATAAGTTCGGGTACTTAACTTTCCACTAACATAATTCTCCGACTAACTGCCGTTAGATAAAGTTAAAATTAAATTTAAATTCAGTTAGCACCTGCAGTAAATGGCCCTCTTTATTAAGTTCATTGCGCGCCGGTTATAACAGAAAGTTACAAGTCGGTTTTTTCCACGTCGTACTATTTAGAGCGCACCGTTAAAAGACTCAAAGCGTCTGTTCGCTTCGCTCGAGTTGCCGTTCTTCAACTGAATTTCCAACAACGTTGTATCATCTGCCATTACACGCTTTGAGTCTTAATTGTTTCAAGGATCAGCTTTCTTTACGTACAATGTCCTTACAGGATAGGGCAGGTCGTTGCTTTATCACGTTGCAGTGTAATTATTTCTCCACCCTCTCCTCCCCTCAACCCTCAACCCTCCACCTTTTCTGCTGTAATGGCAAAGGTTTTCTTGTGGGCACACAGGTCTTGGATAAAAAAAAAACTATATCAGTAGTTTAACTTCCAGAGACATCCGACATAAATATACCGGATTACAATATGAATAACAAAATAATTTCAATTGGAAAAATTCTAGAGCGCCCACCATGGCGAGACCCAGATCCAGGACCATGGAAAGAGCACCGATCCTGCCTCTAAATTTCTTTTTTTTAGAGCTCACGTTTAACTTTTTAGTCAGATTTGATTCGAATTTAGTAGAAAAATCGATTATGTTAACACCTTGCGCAAGTTCTTTAACCAGCGAAATACGCTCAACAGTTTCAAAATGGCGGCCATTTCGAGCACTTTCCTCGTGAATGTTTTTGAAATTTCGATTTCAACACCACGGCGTTAAAAACTGCACAAATTTGAAAATCGAATTTTCAAAGTCCGTTGAAATTAACAAATTCGATTTGACGTCGGTCAGGGTTCATTTTCGTATTTTCAATTGCATTTAAAAGTTGCTGTAAGGTAAAACAATTGCAAACGGAAATACGTTTCCAATGATGTGCCGCGATCACTTCTGATTTCGGTCCGAATTATGATTACGCTTATGACCAAATTTTGATCACAATTTGACGAACCGATTTTCAGGGGTTTTATTGCTAGTTTCCGAAACGGTATTTTCGCGGAAATAATTTGAATTTAATGAACTGTTTGTTAAAGGAAATATATACTGCCGTGCAAACGGAACACGTTGATGTGCAAGTAATTTGTTAACATATTCACTTTGAAAACAAATATGCATACGTAAATCGATCAGGGTTCGTTATTAAATTTTAGAAATTCGCTTCCATCACGACAGCGGGATAACCGAGTAACGCGATTAATTTATACCTTATGAAGACAGAAACAATGTGTTTTATATTAATTCTTAACGATCAGCTGATAGGCAATAATAAGTTTAAGGTTATGTTGTTAAAGACTAGCAATATTAACAATTATTAAAAACGTTTATATTAATTTCGAATGTATTATGAACGGTTCACGTGTTCTTCAAATAAGGAAAAATACCGAAACCAAAGCAACACAATGTGTTCATATAATACGCGTGTACTGTTATCGAAAAGGAGGAAGAAAAAGACACAGAAATAGAGACGAAATTCGTTTGCTCGTTCGTTTCATATGTTTAAATAAATACATGAACCTAGCTTAGATATTATTTACTGTAGTGTTAGTAAAAGATCAGCTGTTTTATACTAATTCGTAAAAATCAGCTGATTTCATCGAACAGCTGATAGACTGTAATAAGTTTTAGGTTAGGCTGTTAAAAACTAGCAATACTAACAACAATTATTATAAACGTTTATATTAATTTCGAACGTATTATAAACGGTTACAAAGTGCACGTGTTCTTCAAGTAAGGAAAAATACCGAAACCAAAGCAACACGACGTTTTCATACAATACGAGTGTACTGTTATCGAAAAGGAGGAAGAAAAAGACACAGAAATAGAGACGAATTCGTTTGCTCGTTCGTTTCATATGTTTAAATAAATAAATACATGAACCTAGCTTAGATATTATTTACTGTAGTGTTAGTAAAAGATCAGCTGTTTTATACTTAATTCGTAAAAATCAGCTGATTTCATCGAACAGCTGATAGACTGTAATAAGTTTTAGGTTATGTTGTTAAAAACTAGCAATACTAACAACAATTATTATAAACGTTTACAACGCGCACGTGTTCTTTCAAGGCAAAATACCGAAACCAAAGCAACACGACGTTTTCATACAATACGAGTGTACTGTTATCGAAAAGGAGGAAGAAAAAGACACAGAGATAGAGACGAAATTCGTTTGCTCGTTCGTTTCATATGTTTAAATAAATAAATACATGAACCTAGCTTAGATATTTACTGTAGTGTTAGTAACAGATAAGCTGTTTTATAATAATTCGTAAAAATCAGCTGATTTCATCGAACAGCTGATAGACTGTAATAAGTTTTAGGTTATGTTGTTAAAAACTAGCAATACTAACAACAATTATTACAAGCGTTTACAACGCGCACGTGTTCTTTCAAGGCAAAATACCGAAACCAAAGCAACACAACGTTTTCATACAATACGAGTGTACTGTTATCGAAAAGGAGGAAGAAAAAGACACAAAAATAGAGACGAAATTCGTTTGCTCGTTCGTTTCATATGTTTAAATAAATAAATACATGAACCTAGCTTAGATATTATTTACTGTAGTGTTAGTAAAAGATAGCTGTTTTATATTAATTCGTAAAAATCAGCTGATTTCATCGAACAGCTGATAGACTACAATAAGTTTTAGGTTATGTTGTTAAAAACTAGCAATACTAACAACAATTATTACAAACGTTTCCTTTCACGTGTTCTTTCAAGGAAAAATACCGAAACCAAAGCAACACAACGTTTTTTTCCATATAATCCGAGTGTACTGTTATCGAAAAGAAGAAAGAAAAAGAAAAAAATACGAAATTCGTTCGGTCGTTTCCGTTTCGGACGTTTTTTCTATTCACTCCTTTCGCGAAAGCTAACATTAAAAGTTTCGCTTCAAAACAATTTCTTAAAAAATCGCAAACTCTAATCACCAGCGCATGACAATAAACTGTTTACAGTGGCGGGGCACGTATTTGTGTATTAACAAAAACCACGTGACACGAAGCGTAAACCCCGCACAAGTAG
Organism: Callitettix versicolor; assembly: GCA_022606455.1. NCBI lineage: Eukaryota > Metazoa > Arthropoda > Insecta > Hemiptera > Cercopidae > Callitettix > Callitettix versicolor. The sequence goes on along the minus strand of CM040183.1, from coordinate 90,068,347 downwards.
TTAACAAGGCCTCGCAGTGCGTGGATCCATCCCCTGTAAACATCCACTCCTCTACGTATATACATACAGAGGCAGTAGACGGGGTGGCTAATTATCAAGTAGGGAGGGGGCTGATGAAGTACCCCTAAGGTAGTGTTGTAGCAATTTCCGCGTCTTGGCAGAACGTGTACAGCATGCGTAGGCGCCCCGTCATTAGCTGGCCGTCCTCCGCCCAGACCCCGGCAGCCTGCTATGTATGCAACCCTCCGTACTTCACGACAATTGCATTACAGAATTCCAAATCAACTGCACTGCCTTTCTCTTCTTTTAAAGTTAACGGAGGCCCGGCCAAATGGATAGTAAACGATTGTCCCGCGCAGCGTTGTGTGGAATTTTAAAATTTCACGACAGAAAGTCACTTACGTTGATAAATAACGTTTATTTCAAATTATCAGTTTTGCACAGTTAGAATATTAAGCTATTTTTTAATTCAAATGGGGAAATTTTTTTAACAATATTTTTTTAAATGGAATTTCCGTAATTTCGGATTATTTTAAATCAATAATTCTTGATTTCTTAATCAGTCGTACGTCATAGTTACGAGAAAGTTAACATCAACTTTATATATTTGGAGATAAATCGAACTGACGTGTAAGGTTTTGGCCGTCACGGTTACGCAATCTGTTTTGTGGTGATAAATCGAGATGGCGTACAAGGTTTGGGCCGTCACGGTTACACAATGTTTTGTTCACGATAAATCAAGCTTACGCGTAGGGTTTTGGCCGTCACGGTTATGCAATCTTATATTGGAGATAAATCGAGCTAATGTGTAAGGTTTTGGCCGTCACGGTTAAGCAATCTGTTTTGTTATGGATAAATCAAGCTGACTGTAAGGTTTTGGCCGTCACGGTTACGCAATCTGCTTTGTTTGGATAAATCAAGCTTACGTATAAGGTTTTGGCCGTCACAGTTAAGCAATCTGTTTTGTTATGGATAAACCAAGCTGACTGTAAGGTTTTGACCGCCACGGTTACGCAATCTGTTTTGTTTGTGATAAATCGAGCTGACGCGTAAGGTTTTGGCCGTCACGGTTACGCAATCTGTTTTGTTTGGATAAATCAAGCTGACGTGTAAGATCTTGAACGTCACGGTTACGCAATCTGTTTTGTTTGTGATAGATCGAGCTGACGCGTACGGTTTTGGCCGTCACGGTTAAGCAATCTGTTTTGTTATGGATAAATCGAGCTGACGTGTAAGGTTTTGGCCGTCACGGTTACGCAATCTGTTTTGTTTGTGATAAATCGAGATGATGTGTAAGGTTTTGGCCGTCACGGTTACGTTAACTATTTTGTTGGGGATAAATCGAGCTGATCTGTAAGGTTTTGGCCGTCACGGTTACGCAATGTTTTGTTAGGGATAAATCGAGATGACGAGTAAGGTTTTGGCCGTCACGGTTACGCAATCTGTTTTTTTTTTGGGATAAATCGAGCTGACGTGTAAGGCTTTGGCCGTCACGGTTACGCAATCTGTTTTGTTGGGTAAAACAATCGGCCCCTGCGTTTGGTTAAAATTACACAGACCTACACTCTTTTCTTTAAATCAGAGGGCGCCATCTTGACACACAAGTAAATGGGACAAATGTTATACGTCATTCGTGCTTTATACAACTTACCTTTGTATCAAATTTCAAAACAATCAATGCGTTTAGCTAAAACTGCGTACACTCGTTACTGTAAATCATAGGCCGCCATCTTGAAACTGTAGTGAATGGAGAAAAGGTTTACGCATACGTAGTTCGATCTTTACATAAGATACCGCCGAACAAAATTTCAAAACAATCGGTCAATGCGTTTGGCCAAAATTGCGTAACAAACACAAAACAAATGGCGAACGGTCGTGTTGAAACAGAGACCTCGCTTCGCTCGTTCGTTTTAATAAGACGATAATATAAATATTATTACGTACATAAATAAGTTCAATAATAAATATTTAATTTATAGTTACATTTATAGTAGTCTACATACCCAGCTCAAGAAGCACAACACATTAGAGCGTTAATAATTGAATATATATTGCACCTAATCCGTGCAAGATTGTTCTTTAAATGTTTTAAAATAAATAAATTATTCAAACAATACGTGGTTTTAATAATTACGTTTTCACTTCGCAGTAGTTCCGCGGCTGCAACTTTTTTCACGACCCGCGCGCACGCGCACGCCACACCGCCGACAGACAATTCACACTTGAAATCGTTAAACAGCAAATTGCTACCTTCGTTTTGTCGCACCTCAAATTGTAAAGCTTTAGAATAATGCAGAGTCGAGATTCCGGTAAAACATAAGCGCTTTTACAAGTGCGGGGGGCTTTAATTGTGTGCTCACAAACGCGCGCCGTGATAATGGCACTTGGCTGCGCTTTATTCTGTAACCTACTGGTTTTATTTTACTCTTACGGGCAAGAACAATGTTTATACTTAGCTTTTGTCAGCTGTTAAACGCTTCCTGTGTCGTTACTCATTAATCCGAAGCGTTTCATCCGCGAACAAACACTTTGTCAACGCGCTTATTCCGAACTTTGTCGCATTTGGATTAAATTTTTTAGCGACTTACGCACACAAACACGTGCTGGAAAAACACGCAAAAATATAATTAAATGAAAAACTTAGGCAGTGCGGGACTGGCCGACAGGACTACTTCTTTTGGCGTGCCTAAAAATACTTTTTCACTCTTCTCTTTGTTTCACCCAACTTTGGGGTACACTAAATCAATCACATTTTAATGTGCCTTCCTCGTAGCCCAGTATTGCTTCATTCGTTGTGATCTTGCTTTTCTTTCTTCGTCAGAGATTTGGATCGTTCACTTGATTTAACTTTACCTTGGAACCGTTGCTTCTTGTCCTTGGTTATTGTTTTGGCTGTTCTGTCCATGAGCATAGTGTCAGTGATCTGCAATTCTGTTATGTCTTTCTCCGTTTCTCTAAACCAAAGTGGTTTGGCTCTTTTATTGTGAAAGTAGTCAAATATTTTTTTGGTTAGTCTATTTTTGTCCATTTGGAGGATGTGCCCATAAAATCAATTCTCCTTTTTCTTATTGTGTCTGATAGTGTTTCAGTTTTTTGGTAAAAAGTTTCATTCCTGATGTGGAGTAATTGGTTGTTACGGAATTTGGGGCCTAAGATTTTTCGTAATATCTTTCTTTCTTTGATCTTCAGCCTTCCAAGTGGGCCTTGGGTTGTGAGAGATAATGTTTCAGCTGCATATAACGCTTCTGGTTTAATTACCGTATGATAATGCCTTATCTTTGTATTCCAGGAGAGGGACTTCTTGTTGTACGTGTCCTTGGTAAGTTGGAAGGCTAATTCAACTTTATTTCTCCTAGATTCCATAGCTTTTTTTCTCTAGGGCGTTCCAGCTGATCCATTCCCCAAGATATTTGAATTCTTTGACTATCTCAATGTATTGTTCTCCCACTTGAAGCTTTTTTGGTGGTTTTTGTATGCTTTTACACTATTATGATTTAATTATTTTTATAAAAATTCAGATGCTCGCAGGAAAGGGCAACTCTTCAGAATTATATTCGTATTAAATTTCGCGTGTGTGTAGGTGCACAACTTAGACACTTTGATATTGTCCCATCGCCCCGCTCACATTTTGTGTGCACTTTACAGATGGGATGGCGGCGATGTTATCATCGCCTTAATGGTTTTTAAAACCTTAATGGGTTTTCGCAGCAAAAAAAATTTACAGTTGGCAATGAAGCAGTTTTGGGGAATTGTAAAACATATTTCTTGAGAAAATTTAACTTTAATTTTTTTTTGCATTCCAGAAGAACTTAAGAAGGTTTTAAGTGACTAAATTATTTACGTTTTTAGCTTTTATTGATTATACGTAATTTAATGTAATTAATTACATTACTAAATCCATAAAAACCAAAAACATATAGGCTACAACTAAACAATTTAGAAATTCTGGAAATTTTGTAAAAACCCTAATTTTAAATTAAATGAACGCACTAACTTCAACCTCTCTCCCTTACTATAATTTAGGGTTTTCCCAACCTGTTGATCTCTTACCTTTCTTTCCTCAACAGGGGTATTAAAACCCTTCCAGTTTTAACATCAACTGCACACTATGTTTTTAACTTCACTATACCTGAAGATGCCCCGTGGCGAAACTACAATAAGTGTTCTAATTTTTCTGGAAAATTTTGATTCCGAAGCAAAGCTTTTAATGTTAGCTTTGGCGAGAGGAGTGAATAGAAAACGTGACCCGAACTTTTTTAATGTAACGGAAATGTAAAACGGAAACTAGCAAACGAATTTCGTCTCTCTATTTCTGTCTTTTTTCTTCCTCCTTTGCGATAACATTACGCGCGTAGTGGATGAAAACGTTGTATTGCTTTGGTTTCGGTACTTTACCTTAATTGAAGAACACGCGCACGTTGCAACCGTTTATAATACATTCGAAATTAATATAAACGTTTATAATAACTGTTGTTAATATTGCTAGTTTTTAACAACATAACCTAAAACGTATTACAACACAGCAGCTGTTCAATGGAATCAGCTGATCGTTACGAATTAATATAAAACAGCTGATCTTTTCTATAACTACAGTAAATAATATCTAAGCTAGGTTCACGTATTTATTTATTTAAACAAAACATGATATTTGTTAACATATCTTCAAACTAATTAACTCATTAACAAAAGCTTCGCTTCTCCGTAGGTCCCAGAGTTCCACACGTGTACTTTTTCATAGATAGAACAACTTCCAGTTTGTGAACAATATTTTCTAAGTGCAGGCCACTTAAAACACTCGTCGCTTTTCAAATTTTTTACTAAGTTTAAGGCAAACAATGTATCTGTCTTTACGAACCTGTTCGCCGCGTATTTTAAGGCATTCGCGTACATTTTCGCAATATCCGTCAAACATTTTACACCGTGACGTTAAAGGTAATCAGGTAAACGTAAAATAATTAACGCGCGCCGGTAAAACGGAAACGGAAACATTACCGGCACGGGTAATGAATTAGATCAAAAGAACGTTTGAACGTTGGAAGAGATAAAAGATGGCGCGGTTAGCCGGGGGACAACAGCCCCGTTATTTGCATAGTTCTGTTTAACGGTAAACGGGGGGTTGTAGCGCGAAAAGACATTTCGTGCGACAATAACACAGACGAGAGGAAATATTATGCGCTTGTTTACATTTGTTTTGCAAAAACGGACGAAATAATCGAGTCGCTTCTCGTTTCGGATGCAGTATCGATTTGTACTCGGTTCGCTATTGCTGACGTCTCATTTCGTTCAGACGTCGTTCTGAATGCAATACCGTGCTGATCATTTCGCAGATATAGAGAAGAAATCATAACTCAAAACATCGTATTTGGAAAAGCATGCACGTCGGGACTGTGGAGTCGTCGTTATGATTATTGTTGACAGAACGTTATTTTTAAAGTAAAAACGTCTTTTTTATGAGAGAAAGAAATTGAATTTCGCGATAGCTCGAATAAAATGTTAAAAAAGAACGTAAATGTAAACGTGTGCCGTAAGCACAAAATTAGTATTCTTGTAGTTAATACTACCAGTGAGCTGACTCAGGCTACCAGTGAGCTGGCTCAGGCTACCAGTGAGCTGACTATTCTACCAGTGAGCTGACTATTCTCAGTTACTTTATTAAACGCTCAGTTTCTACATTCAAATTAAATTATTCAGTTAAATTATAGCAAACGCCATTATACTACATACCCGACACACACACACACACACACACACACACACACACACACATTAATATTTGTATAACACTTGTAACAACCCCTAAAAAGGTGATCTAATGATCATGATCAGTACTCGTTTCGAATACCCCCCCGGATCTGGGTCTTACCGTGATGGCCGATCTAATAGTTAGTTCTCAACGGAAATACGTTAAAAAGTAAGGTTCTTCAACGATTGTTAAAATCTGCCAATCGCAACCCCCCCACTTTTATTCACTGAAGTGCGTTTTAAAGCGACAAGGAGCGTTTGAATGAAACTAGCGTTTAATAAAAGAAATGAAAACAATACCGTACGGAATAGAGTATCGATTGTCACATTCGATGCACGATCCACGAGGCAGCTTGCCAGAGGTCATCACGCGGCGTAGTTGCCAGTAAGTCCTGAATGGGCAGCGAGGCGAACGGGTTAGCTTATGCGCGGTACATACCAGTCGGCCCCTCTAGCTGCAATGAATGAACGTGCACGAGTGCAACGACACTTGACGCTGCAGATACAATTACGACCGCAAAACACCGGTGACGTCACTTCCTCTCACGACTAGACGCCAGACGCCACGACGCCGGAAGTACATGCGACCACGTGACTTGCGCATGCTATTTTACAACTAGCCAACATCAAACACGCTAGCAGCCGTCTCGCTTAACGTGATGGAAGCGAATTTCCCAGCAGTATTCTTCTTCACTTATAATTTTCTTTTTGAAAAATAGTGAAAAATTTTCTTCTTCACTATTATAATCTGAAAAAATAAGAAAAATGAACCCTTACCGCCGTCAAAGTAAATTAATTTCAAACCGGTTACGAAAATTTAAAAAGGATAATGTACGCAGTTTTTAACGCTAAATTACGACGGTGAAATCGGATTTTCAAAAATATTACAAACCGAAAAACTATTAATTTTTAAAGATTTAAAACTTCCGCCATTTTGAAACTGTTGAACGAATTTTGTTGGTTACTGAAAGGTGAAATCGAACCGTACTAAAATTGCGCACGTGAGCGCCTATTACAAGATACGTATAGATAAAATTGAATAACGATGCTCGGGTCTTGGCCTTACTATAATGGCAGCTCCAACACCTCATTTACCACTGGGAACGCGCTAAAGATGAAAAGACCGGATCGAAACAACAAAATGTGCAAGTTGACAATTAATTAAACGGAATCAGATAGGCTTCGAGTACTGCAATAACTATGAAATACGCAAGCACGCACGCTAAACAGGCCTAATAACAGCCATTGTAAAAAAAGAACTTTTATAAAAAGCGAATGCAGAACAGTAAAGTACAATTGTTTGGACGCACGACACATGTTCAATGCGCCATTTTATTGCGTACACCCGTCTATATATCGATATATCGACAATCGGAGATTTACGACACAAACTTGTGATACATTGTTTTAACAAAGATAGATTCTGTTTTATTGTAGCTGTGCCTAATTCCAGTGTAGCGAACCGAATGCATACAGGGTGGAACAAAAGTCTGGTATACGGGCGTAGAAGAACGCTATATACAGGCTGTGTCAAAATTTAAAAGAAAAATTGAATTTTTTTTTAGAAACATATTGACATTTCTTTATAACAAAATAAAAATTGAAAAAAATAAAATTATTTCAGGGACATGACAGAGACGATAAGAGAAGACTGCAATTTTTTGGACATATGTACAGGATTCAAGACTAGCGAAAAGGATACCTATGGGATAAAAAGTCAACTAGTTGGATTCAAGAGGTAAGGAAAGATTTAGAAAGAAATAATATAAAAGAAGAAGAAACGCTGAACAGAGAGATTTTTAAAAAGAGGATACTGAGTATGGAAAGGATTCCAAGGAAGATTGCAGAAGAAACCTGATGCGAAGTGGTCCGAAGACAGAAAGAAGCTGCATAGTGAAAGGATGAGGGAATATTGGAGGGAACGGAAGAGAAAACAGCTAAGTGTGAAGAATTGAAATTGTCATGTGGTCCCTAGCAGGCCTCATCGAAAGAAGAAGAAGAAGAAAATTATTTCAACGTTTTGAATCACGTATGTTTTAGACACTAAAGCATTACCGTCGCGGTTTTGCCCAAGAAACGTAAATTGTTTCAGTAATTTAATAATTTATAAACATCGAAAAAGTACATTAATAAAAGCACGATCAGGTTACCAAACTCGTGAATATGACGTGAGTTACTTCAAACATGTTGAACTGGAATTAAAATGTCCAAACACTAATACAACCCAAACCCAGATTAGACTTTAGTCAGGCTACTCTGAATTTATTATTTTTTTGAAATCGAAGAAAATAGTTTCGTCCCAATATACGTTGGTGTATTTTGAAATTACTTCTACATGAGCGCCTGTTCTATCACAAATACAATCTCATACAACCGTTCCATTTTTGTCTGAAAACGATGAAATATGTTTCACTATTTGAGCTGTTGAATTGTTTTCCTAATTGCAAACCTGTACACGTGTTTTTAGGGCGTGCATTCTGGGAAATACTGAAATATGTGTTTAATTATTTGTGTTTCGATTTTTTTTAAGTTTACAGAATTCAAACTCTTGTACCGCCTTTTCACCGCTTTAATGAATGAATTCTGTAAACTACTAAAACATTTGTGTTTCAGAGTACATAGAACATACGATAAAAAAAATCTTTTCCAATGCAAAATTTTATATAACCTTTTTACATTTTACTACCTTTAGGGGACGAATTTTGAAAAATGGTGTAAAATGCATTTCACTATTTGTGTTTTAGAGTAATTATGTTAAATAACACGAAGATCTGAACAAACACGTAATTTTTTTTCAGTAAAAACCGTTGCACCCCATTTTTACCCCTTTAGTGGGTGAGTATTGGAAAAACGTTTCGTAATGCACTCTTACACGGTGCTACTAAAGTATCCTAAAAATTTCAAGTCCTAGGCGTTATAATTTCGGCTATACGTTTGTTTTTCACACACACACACACACACACACACACACACACACACACACACACACCACACACACACACACGCACACGCACACACACACACACACACACACACACACACACACACACACACACACACACACACACACACACACACACACATATATATATATATATATATATATATATATATAACATATATATATATGTTATTTTATTATACGAAAATATTAAATTATTTTATTATTTATTATTATTATTTTAAGACGAAAAGCACATTAAGGCTATTATCGCCTCCCTAAATGTAAGTGTGAGTGTAAAGTGTTAAAGTCGTCAGTGTAGTGTTGCAAGTGTGTGTTTAGACTCGGGTACCGCGAGGGACGTCGCAATCCTCTCAATAGGTGCAGCTAGTTTGCACCCCTCTGCGGGGAACAGAGATAACGCCATTACTAGGCCAGTAATTGACAAATAATATCGCATTACCTCACTGTGCAAAGTTGTTTACCGCGTCTACAGGAACAATTTGACAGTTCCGATGAAGAGTTTTCTAACGATTTTCCTAGCGACCTTCTATGTCAATTCCGAGGACCCAGGTTAGATTCCCGGCGAGGGCTTGGCATTTTCATACGCTATACATCATCCCGTAGTCTGCATTAGCCCAAGTGTGCACAATAGTCGGACGTTAAACACAAAAAAAAAAAAAAAAAAAAAAAAAAAATGGAAGCAGAGAAAAAAATCACACGTTCGGAACACCCTGTATAAGCGTAAGAGTTTAAATTTTACATTCTTCCTACGCAGAGAAAGTTACGACGTGCGGAACACTTACATTTAGAGTTTTTTTAGAGTATCGTTTTGAGACAGGACTATAGGTGCTCAAACGATTTTGAACAAATTTAACGCCTAAAAAAAAGTAATTGAAAATATTCTAAAACATAAAACTACATAAAGACAATACAAGTATTTTCAAAGTAATTTAAATGTTTACGCTATTTTATGCAGATTTTGTGCGAAATACAATGTTCAAAAAAAAGGTGCAAGATAAAAAAAATATTTTTGAAAATATTTTTATAAATAGGATACAACAGTAGTTTTTAGTGAAATTCCAATATATATTTATATGTGCGAGATTAATTTCTGTCCGATTTGATCGAAACTTAGAACAAAATTTGATTCTGTTAATAGCGTTAAAAAGTTAGTTACTGAGAGAAATCCGTAAAACAGTTTCCAAATGGCGGCGTTTTAAAAATCTTCACAAACTGGTGTCTAAATTTTTTCTAAAATACGTTTTGCTGCGGTCAGGGTTCATTTTTTAAAATTTTCATTTTCTTTTGAAATGCTAATATACGCGTATTTTAAAGCTGACTTTGATCGCCAGCGAGACAGCTGCGTGCCGCGATTATCTCAATTTATAAATTCGAGACATTTAAGTGCCGGTTTCCATTAACCCAATTAAGGTCGCGGTTGAAGCCGTCAACAACCCCGTTAAAGGGAAACATTTATAAAAGAAAACCAAAACAACCCCAAACGAAACACAACCCGATAAATCCAGGAAGGGAACTAACAGTTTATCAGGCCGCGGCCTTCTTTCCCGTCTTATCGATTAGAGGATGTAGTTTTTTTCCCTTTGAACATAAATAACCAAAGTACTTCTCTTTTGAAAGTTAGGAAATTGTATGGGGGCGGGGCGGGGGGGGTCGAAGGAATGCTAATTTCACTTCAAACTTTCGGAAAATTTCTTTACTTTTCCTGCGCAGAATAGCTTCTAGTTAAAAGAGGAAAATACTGGGAAATGTTGTTTTCTCTTCTCAAATGAATGAATGAATGAGCGTCTGTCAAAGTGTAAGAAATGCAAAATGACATGGCGGCAAACGCCCTGCACTTGACAAAACCGGGAGTGTTTCGTTTATGTTCAGCTTCTTTTCTCTTCTTGAAAGAGAACTGTAATTATAAATTTTTCTTTTGATGTCGCGAAATACCTGGCGCCAAGGAAATTACTGCACTAAATCAATCGGAATAGCGTAGAAAATAGAATTTAAACGGAAGTAATTGAAAACTATATTTCCGGCGATAAAACGAATGCAGTTCAAAATATTACTAGCACAAACATAATTCACTCCAAAAAAAGTCCGTTTTTTTAAATTTAAGGCGAAAAGCACATTGAGGCTATTATCGCCTCCCTAAATGTAAGTGTGAATGTAAAGTGTTAGTCGTAAGTGTAGTGTTGTAAGTGTAAGTGTGTGTTAAGACTCAAGTACCGCGAGGGACGTGTAAATCCTCTCAACAGTTGCAGCTAGTCTGCACTCCTGCGGGGCGTATAGACAATAGATATGCACGATGGAAGGAGAAATCACAAATATTATCCATATGGGGCTCTTGTAAAGACAAAGTTTTGTCAAGAAATTATAAAAATTAATGTCCTTTATTTTACAGTTTTAGGCGCGGTCTACGTAAATCCTTTATTGAGGTGTTAGGGAGGCGTGTCCGAGGTGCTAGAACATCGGTTATTGGGTGCATTTCGTAACAACTAGCGCACCACAAGGTCGTAGGTTCGAGACTGGAGTTACTGCCATAAACCTTTCCTTTGGCGTTATAGCGCCAACATAAACACACCCACGCACGCACGCACGCGCACTTTCAAGAAGAAACAATGTTCCGCGTTCGTAGTAACGCCAGAATCCGGAGAACTCTGCTGACTTTCAGATATGGAGCGAGAACCGTCTCGAAGAAGCAACGGCAATTTTGGCAAAACGTCGGAAAAAATGCTCCTTCCACAGACATATGAGCCGAACAGATGTACAATGGTTATCAATTTAATTCACATGTTTACTTCCGTGAAAGAATACGTACAACGTACATTATTAAATGTTTATTGTAGAAGAAAACAGACGAAACAATCGCGTCACGCAACTGTCTCGCTGACGTGACTGAAGCGAATTTCCGAAAGCGTTTTTCTTTATCTAACCTTTTTTTAAACTGTAATTTCAACATAATCAGCGATTAAATCTGCATATATCAGCGCGTTCAACTTTCAAACTGCAATGACAATAAACGAACCCTGACCGACGTCAAATTAAATTTACGATTAAAGAAAAAAACCGTTATGAATGCTTAACGAATCGAAATGGCCGCCGCGTTGAACGGAATGGCCGTCGCTGGTTAACCAACCTGCCCAAGATAGTAACGCAATCGGATTTTGTGTCAAGTTTGAATAGAATCGGTCAAAAACTGCGAACGTGAGCGTGCTAAAACTACACACACACACACACACACACACACACACACACACACACACACACACACACACACACACACACACACACACACACACACACACACACACACACACACACACACACACACACACACACACACACACACACACACACCACATACATACACGCGCGCACACACACACGCGCACACACACACACACACCACATACATACGCGCGTACGCACACACACACACACCACATACATACGCGCACGCACGCACACACACACGCACCCACACACACGCACACCACATACATACGCGCGCGCGCGCGCACACACACACACACACACACCACATACATACACACACACACACCACACACATACACCCACCCACACACACACACACACACACACACACACACACACACACACACACACACACACACACACACACACACACACACACACACACATACACACACACACACACACACACACACCACATACATACACACACTCGCACACGCACACACACACACACACACACACACACACACACACACACACACACACACACACACACACACACACACACACACACACACGCGCACACACACCCACACACCCACACCACATTCATAAGCGCGCGTGCACACACACACACACACACACACACACAAACGTGGTCTTTAGTTCAAGATCGGTGCTTATTTAAAATTCACTAATACACAAAATTACAAATCCTAACTTGATAACATCCGGTTTTGATCAACAAATTTTTTAAAAAATTAATTCCTTAGCAAGCCTTCTCAGTACGAGTTAATAACGATTTCCGGCCGAGCAAAGCTAAACCAAACGATCCGTTTCGACGCATTTATAAATTTTAAAATTTGACTTACGTAATTTCAACCCCATTTCACATAAAAGAAAATTTTAAATTATAAACATTCCGCGCTGTATTTTATACCGTAATGTTTTCCAACATTAATTATAAAACAAAACAAAACAAAACAAAAAACATAAAATACTTTTTCTTTAATTAAATTAATCCTTTGAACGAAATCGAATCCCGTCTCTTCAGCGTGTACCGGCCTTCTTCAATCAACATTTAATTAACTTACAAATTATGAACTGTACTTATGTTTCGCTGAAATATCTACATTCGAAACAAAAATTAGGGATAAGCGAAACGAAGGGGATTCCGTTTAAATTAAGCGATTGTTTCGCGGAGCCGGGTAAAATCATTGGCGATGTAAAGCCAAGGTACAGTCTAAATTAAAACTAGACAATTCACAAAGCAGTCAGTATATTTTTAATAAATTATCTTCAAGCAGAAAAGCCAAATAGAATCACACATTCTAAAAATAGTAGCTTTTTATCCGTTCCTGATTCTGACGTAGGCCTGATGTACAGTTTTTTTTAAATGGCACTTCGGTTTACCGGGATTCGGATAATCGAGAGTTTACTGTATATATAAAAACGTTGGGTTTATATAAACAAGTTTTTATCGAGAGTTTTTACTACATCGATTTTTATTACTTTAAGATGTTGGACACTACAGTATCTTTGTTTTTTTACAAACTAACAAACGTTGTTAAATTTACGAAAAACGTAACTCCAGCCCGCTTGCAAAATCAACCTACTAATACTTTTAAAAACATCGACTTCGTTAAAAGTTGAAGTGATCGATGATCACAAAGCAGTCAATATATTTGTAATAAATTATCTTCAACCAGGGGAGCCAAATACTCGTAGAATCACACATTCTAAAAATACTAGCTTTTTATCCGTTCCTAATTCTGACGTAGGCCTGTACAGTTTTTTTTAATGGCATTTCTTCGGTTTACCGGGATTCGGACAATCGAGAGTCTACTGTATATCGAAAAACGTTGGGTTTATATAAACGAGTTTTTATCGAGAGTTTTTACTACATCGATTTTTATTACTTTAAGATGTCGGACACTACAGTATCTTTGTTTTTTTACAAACTAACCAACGTTGTTAAATTTACGAAAAACGTAGCTCCAGCCCGCTTTTAAACAACATACTATACTTTTAAAAACATCGACTTCGTTAAAAGTTGAAGTGATCGATGATCGCAAAGCAGTCAATATATTTGTAATAAATTATCTTCAACCAGGGGAGCCAAATAGAATAACACATTCTAAAAATAGCAGCTTTTTATCCGTTCCTAATTCTGACGTAGGCCTGTACAGTTTTTTTTAATGGCATTTCTTCGGTTTACCGGGATTCGAATAATCGAGATTCTACTGTATATCGAAAAACGTTGGGTTTATATAAACGAGTTTTTACTACATCGATTGTTATTACTTTAAGATGTTGGACACTACAGTATCTTTGTTTTTTTACAAACTAACAAACGTTGTTAAATTTACGAAAAACGTAGCTCCAGCCCGCTTGCAAAATCAACCTACTAATACTTTTAAAAACATCGACTTCGTTAAAAGTTGACGTGATCGAATAAGGAAAGAGTTGAGTTCGATCGGGGCGGGCTACATAGTAGCTGTGTTTAGTCAGATCAATCAATCAATGGTGAGCCGTGGAGCACCAGCTGTAAGGGCGGCAGAGTGAAATGATGGATCATGACAGTCAAAATACTCCCCCACCCTCCGCTCTTCACTTCACCACTACCCCCATTATCAAATCGAATTAAGTCAATTGTGTGTTAATGACGTTAGGGTATGTCACAGTACGCGAGTGTTTTCAACATCTTGCGAGAACATTCTGCGTTAACTTCTAAAACTAATTACAACGCTCGTAGCTGCTGTTTACAATTGTGTAGTGTTGTTTCGCGCATATTTAATTTTAAATGTCCATGTTTTTATTCTGGTTGGTAAAAATGCAGTCTAAATGTTACACAACTTAAAATTGTGCCGCCTCGGTGGCCTAGTTGGTAGCGTACTAGGCTTTCACCCCGAGGACCCGGGTTCGATTCCCGGCCAGGGCTTGGCATTTTCATACGCTATAAATCATCCCATCGTCTGCATTAGCCCAAGTGTGCACAATAGTCAGACGTTAAACACAAAAAAAAATAAATAAATAAAATTGTGCATTGTATAAACTCTAGTTCTGTTAAAGCTATTTACAAAAATCGATATTGTGTCAATTTTGAATCGAACCTGTATAAATTGCATCGTCAGCTAATAAAAATCGATGTAGCAAAAACTCACGATAAAACTCGTTTTTTATAAACCCAACTTTTTATATACAGTAGACACGATTATCCGAATCCCGATAAACCGAAGAAGTGCCATTAAAAAAAAGTACACGAGGCCTACTTTGGATAATTAGGAAAGGATAAAAAGCTAGTAGTATTTTTAATACGTGTGATTCTATTCGGAAGAAATGCGATTAGGAATGAAGAAACGGTTGTTTCCGCCGACCATAATGTAAGAATTCGATGCGAAATATTGTTTTGGAATTTTCCCATACTTCGACAAATATCGATTCTAGGATTATAACAGAGGTATCTTTTCCTTGTTTGGCAAATTTGGCAATTTGTGGTCAAATGTTCGACCATAAGAAATTCGTGGAAGAAACTGTTTGGCATTGAAAAAACTAAAAAAATGTGCCAGAACAGGGCAATGAAAACTCCGTCCGTGAACTAGCTAAAGCACCCTGCTAAACTTTCAACTGACAACATCTCATGATTGGTGTAATGAGGATGTGCAAATGGAGCTTACTGACGACAAAATTGGCGAAGAGAACGATGCTGACAAGATAATTCAGAAAATATCTCACGCTGACGGCTCTGGGTGCGTCCCTCGGGTTCCGAGTCTAACACACACACTTACGACTTTAACACTTTACACTCACACTTACATTTAGGGAGGCGATAATAGCCTCAATAGTCTCGGTGGCCTAGTTGATAGCGTACTAGGCTTTCACCCCGAGGATTCGGGTTCGATTCCCGGCCACGGCTTGGCATTTTCATACGCTATAAATCATCCCGTCGTCTGCATTAGCCCAAGTGTGCACAATAGTCGGACGTTAGACACTAAAAAAAAACCACTCTTTCTTTCTTTCTTTTTTTTGTGTTTAACGTCCGACTATTGTGCACACTTGGGCTAATGCAGACGATGGGGATGATTTATAGCGTATGAAAATGCCAAGCCCTAGCCGGGACCTCGGGGTGAAAGCCCAGTACGCTATCAACTAGGCCACCGCATACTAATGAGGACAAGGGATTGGCGTTAACGGTAAGGATAAAGGACCGGCAGTACCTATTGTCAGAACTAACAACCTCGTGGTGCGCAGCAAGCTGACCGATGCCTTTACTACTTCGACCACCGAGTCCTTATATATAGTCGACTGGCCGCCTCGGTGGCCTAGTTGATAGCGTACTGGGCTTTCACCCCGAAGACCCGGGTTCGATTCCCGGCCACGGCTTGGCATTTTCATACGCTATAAATCATCCCATCGTCTGCATTAGCCCAAGTGTGCACAATAGTCGGAAAAAAGTAGCCTCAATGTGCTTTTCGCCTTAAAATAACAAATAAATAAAAACAATTGAATCACCTCTTGCCCGCATTGTGGCAAGAGGAATCCCCACAGCTGATCTGTTTCTACAGCGTTGGCGCAATATCGCCGCGTCCAAGACAGGCAACAAAGTAGTTTCGAAAAACCGTCAAAGATATTTTCAGAAAATAATTTTGTTTTGGGGTAAAATATTGTACAACTTTTGACTGTACATTTGCTGGTGTACAACCTACTTTTCTGAACATTAAACTTACTTTTCTCGTTTATTCGTAATTTACAAACAAACCCTACATAGTCACTGTGTTCAGTATAATGATCTACCTTCCTTAGCTTCGTCAATTCTACTTTCGTTGACGCGTTTCGGAGAACCTCCATCTTCAAAAACTATATCTATACTCTCGAATGAATGAGTATAGATATAGTTTTTGAAGATGGAGGTTCTCCGAAACGCGTCAACGAAAGTAGAACTGACAAAGCTAGGGAAGGCAGATCATTGTATTGAACACAGTGTGATAATAATCCTAGCAGAAAAGAAGAATTTAAAAAAACTCTGTAGTATATTATCCCAATTTTTCAATATCCTCAGTTCAAATTATCTTCTATAATCGCGAGCCTACTGTGAAGTACAATTTAAGTGAATTATACAATATACGTTTACAGTATTTTTTTTAATGGAATTATCATTTGTGTTCAATAATGTGAAATATGTTTGATGTTATGTAAAGGTGAACGAATCGAGAGAGACCAGGTCAAGAGTCTATAAATATTCTGTAAGGAAAACACGACATTTATCTTCGCCTCTGGAGTCAACACGTTTAACGATCTACAGATAACAAGGTTGGATCAGTGAATGGAACAAAACAAGAAATCAGACACGTACTAAATAAAACGATGATTTCAGAATTTCGGATCTGAAGGCAGACGAATCAAAGCAAAGAGGAAATATGTTCAAAGTAGCGCGACGATAATCTTGGATGTTCCATAAAAAAATGACTTAAGAAAGAGAAAAATTCTGATTTATAGTCGCGTCTTCAGTCAACAAGTCGTGTGACCCACAGATAAGAATGGCGGATCAATAAACAATACACAAGATAAAGGATTTAAGAAAGAGAAAAATTCTGATTTATAGTCGCGTCTTCAGTCAACAAGTCGTGTGACCCACAGATAAGAATGGCGGATCAATAAACAATACACAAGATAAAGGATAAGTTCAAAGCATTATAACAATCGAAGGAAGTAAATGAACTAAGAAAAAAAGGAAAGGAACGTACAATGTTTACAGTATTATGGTGATGATTTCAGATGTTTTATAAAGGAAAATGGATCAAGAGAAAACAGGAGAGAAACAGTGAAAAAATGACGATTTACTGTGGATTTACGATTATTTGGAGTTAAAAATTAAATATTTCACACGTAATGATATGATAATGATGAATAAACAGAAGAAATCGATAAATGAAAAACGACAAACAAATATACAAAGCAATAAAACGTTGATTTAGGAACACGTAAATCACCGAACAACAGAAAAAGTGAAAATGTTCTTAGTAACAAACGATGATTTAGGATAGTAGGATGATTTTAATATGTATATTAAAAAAAGGATCAAAGAGGACAAGAAAGAGAAGGTATTCGAAGTAAAAATATGATGATTTACTGAATACACCGGACTGAATAAATTATACGAACAGATAACACGAAATCGATTAACAGAAAGTAGAGGGACATGCGCAGATAATCAAAGCAATAAAACGATTATTTAGAATTTAGGATATAAGTTAGATGAATTAAAAGAAAGTACAGGGACATGCGCAGACAATCAAAGCAATAAAACGATTATTTAGAATTTAGGATATAAAGGTAGATGAATTAAAAGAAAGTAGAGGACATGCGCAGATAATCAAAGCAATAAAACGATTATTTAGAATTTAGGATATAAGTTAGATGAATTAAAAGAAAGTACAGGGACATGCGCAGACAATCAAAGCAATAAAACGATTATTTAGAATTTAGGATATAAAGGTAGATGAATTAAAAGAAAGTAGAGGGACATGCGCAGATAATCAAAGCAATAAAACGATTATTTAGAATTTAGGATATAAGTTAGATGAATTAAAAGAAAGTACAGGGACATGCGCAGACAATCAAAGCAATAAAACGATTATTTAGAATTTAGGATATAAAGGTAGATGAATTAAAAGAAAGTAGAGGGACATGCGCAGATAATCAAAGCAATAAAACGATTATTTAGAATTTAGGATATAAGTTAGATGAATTAAAAGAAAGTACAGGGACATGCGCTGACAATCAAAACAATAAAACGATTATTTAGAATTTAGGATATAAAGGTAGATGAATTAAAAGAAAGTACAGGGACATGCGCAGACAATCAAAACAATAAAACGATTATTTAGAATTTAGGATATAAAGGTAGATGAATTAACAGAAAGTAGGGGGTACATGTGCAAATATTCAGAGTAGAGTGGACATGTTTTGTTGAACGTTTTGTCAATAAAGGTAGGTCGAACAGTGAGAGGATAAATTTAAGAGAGAAATTTAAATGTAAGGAACTAGTGGCCAACAAATTCAGTTCGGAGTTGCGCTGAGCAGAGCGGACTGCGCATTCTAATTAAATGTAACTTCGACTATGTCTACGTTCGGTTTTGAAGCTGACTCCGCTTCCCCCACCACGCCTCCAAACTTACTACTTCTCGTTACCTAAGTTACCGTTGTCTACGTTAAGGTTTCGATTGCCGTTCATTTTCTTTCGCTTAGCTCCACTCCGCATTTGGTGGCCACCCGGCCTTGAGAAAAAAACAGAGTAAAATTCTAAATAAAAAAAAATGCTTTACGGTTGCCACGAGACAATGAGTTTTATAAAAGCGTAGCGAACAAAACAGAAAAGTGTAAAGGAATGGTGCAAATGTTGAAAGCAGCTACGCTTTATGTAGTTATATCAAAGGAAATGGATAAAGAGAGAACAGTACAACGGAAACATGAAAGGAAGAGTGCAATGTTCTAAGTGAACAGCCTCTAAATAGATAACAAGGATGGAGAACAAGAAATGAAAGGATAATAAAATATTCAAAGTAAAGCAATAAAACTATTAAGATTTAAGGTGTGATGAACGTTAACGAAAAGAAATATGACAAAAACGTATAAATGTTCAAAGAAGCATGACGATTTCGGATGCTGTAAAAAGGAATGGATGAACTGAGAATAGGAGAAGGGAAAGAAGGTACGTAAACATTTTAAAGTACAGTAACAGGATAAGTTGACCCCCCCCCCCAAGGGTCAACAAGCTTGATGCGGGGCGGATCAAGAACAGGACAAGAGAGCGAGAGTATTACGCTTTTTGAAAACAAAAAACCACGTAGGTTATCATCACCCGGCACAATAAAGCATAACAAGATAAGTTGCACGCAGCTGTCTCGCTGACCTTATAGAAGCGCATTTCCAAACGTATTTTTCTAACAATTTACAGTCACTATCATAACCAGCTCTAAAACATGCACACAGTACGATTTTAAACTTCAAAAATTACACTGAAAATACGAAAATGAACCCTGACCACCATCAAAAACGTCAACGGATTTTGAAAATCCAAATTCTAATTTACGCAGTTTTTAACGACGGCGGAATCGGATTTTCGAAAACATTCACGACATAAAATTAATTTCTTAGATTTGAAACGGCCGCCATTTTGAAACTGTTGAGCGAATTCTGTCCGTTAACGAACTTCACCAAGCTATTTTCACAATCGATTTTCGTGCCAAGTTTGAATCAAATCGGACCGAAATTGCGAACGTGAGAGTGCTAAAACACACACAAATAAATTTTAACGACCCCCCTTTAAAAAGTGAACTAGTGGTCAGGATCGGTGTCCCTCCTGCAGGGGTGCGGACTAGCTGCACCTATTGAGAGGATTTAGACGTCCTTCGCGGTACCCGAGTCTGACACACACTTACAAAACTACACTTACGACATTAACACACTACTCTCACACTTACATTTAGGGAGGCGATAACAAAAGGATCGGTGTACATTTCAATGTCCCGGGTCTGGATCTTACCAAGATGGCTCCAATAGGTCATTTTTCCAATGGAAATTACCTAACAAAAACAGCACATAAATAATGACACTTTTATCTATATATAACTGAACCGAAGGTCGATTGCATAAAGAGAAACGTACACTATCCGCGTAAAGTGATACAGATCTGCAGCAAGTGTAACCCGGTACTAAGGAAGGTAAGGTCACAGCTACACTAGTTCATTTCAATCTTACACAAAGATATATTTTTTACTTTTTAGTGTAAAAGAAGATCATAACTGTGTTAAATAATTAAAATTAATATTCTCAATTGTTAACGTGTCATTAACATTGCTTTCTTTACATATAGTAAGGAGTTTTTTTAATGGATAGGCTATATAAATATTTTGTAGCTTTCTAAAATGAAAATAATAACGGCGCGGAATTGTCTCGCTGACGTGATAGAAGCGAATTTCCAAAATTGATTCGAACCTCCTACTTTCTTTTTGAAATACCGATTTCACAATCAGCTTTCAAATTACACTTGAAATACGAAAACGAACCGCGACCGCCATCAAATTCAAATTATCAATTTTAAAATCGCTAATTTACGCGGTTTTCAATGCTGAATACGACGGTGAAATTAGATTTCTTCAACATGTTTAACCGGCAGACGTTACGCATTGTTGAAGGTTTGAAGTGGCCGCCATTTTGAAACTGCTGAACGAACTTTGCCGGTTGACGATTTTTGTACCAAGTTTCTTATCAAATCGGACTAAAATTGCGCACGTGGGTGTAACTTTTACCAACCTTTCAAAAATTGATCTACAGGTCACAGGATAGGCGCTCATTTCAAGGTCCCGGGACTGGGTTTCACCGTAATGGCTTCGCTAAGCAGTTGGTAATAGGTAATTTTATCTTCCAGTTGTTATGCGTTCAACTTCTTTCATAAAAATTTGACAAAAATAGTAAGAGAAGTCCCCGATGGACGCCTACAAATCCCCTCTGGCGTTTTTAAGAATAGTTGTCTTTTTGTTGCATTATCTTTGAGGTTATGTTTATTTTTAACGTTTTAGGATCGCAAAGTGTAAATTTACAGCTGCGAACGTAGGTATAAAAGGTTGAGGCCGAAGGCCGAACTAGCACAGCTAATAACGTCGACCTACGAAGCAAGAAGAGTACTAAAATTTGTTTAAAAAAATTTAACGTAGAAAAATACCGTTATAGTGTTAACTTTGAAATATTACCGTTAATTATTGTTTATTTTACTGCGAACAGAAATCCAATTAATTTTTAATTTTTAAGTGATTTCAAAAACTGTAATTTTCTCCAGCCACAGTAAACAAAATAAAAAAAATATATCAGTTAATTAATACACCGGGAATTATACGACAGTTCAAAATACATTGAATTAAACTGGTTGCTATAGTAGTACTTGTTTGTATTCCCAAATGCGCGAATATTTTAATATTAACAATTTATTTCGATTTCACTGTTGTTATTTACACCATCTGAACAACAGAAATAAAGTTAAACTCAGTTGAAACAATATTACCAAACGGGCGCAACAAAACCAGCTACAGTTCATTCCATATTGGTTGACACTGTGTCAATATATCGATGGCTGTAGGGCGTTTAAATTTAGGGCAAACCGTACCCAATACTCTTTGACTTGTGTTTTGTAAAGTAGCGCACTAAGGGATATAATATTTGTTTTGGCATTAATTGTTTGGCTTTGTAACCACTGAGCGAGCGAAGCGAACGCTCTTTCAACTCGACCGTTCGGCATTTGGTTTGTGTGTTTGTTTTGGAGTTTTGGCCAAACGTATTGACCGACTGTTTTGAAATGCAGTACCTACCTTGTATAAAGCCCAAATGATGTATGTGTAACATTTTTCAAATGAGGCACAATGTTTGGTTTTCAGATGAAGCACAATGTTTGGTTTTCAGATGAAGCACAATGTTTGGTTTCCAGATGGAGAACAATTTTGGTTTTCAGATGAAGCATAATGTTTGCTTTTTCAGATGAGGCACAATGTTTGGTTTTCAGATGAAGCACAATGTTTGGTTTTCAGATGAGGCTCAATGTTTGGTTTTCAGATGAAGCACAATGTTTGGTTTTCAGATGAAGCACAACTTTTGGTTTTCAGATGAAGCACAATGTTTGGTTTTCAGAAGAAGCACAATGCTTGGATTTCAGACGAAGCACAATGTTTGGTTTTCAGACGAAGCATAATGTTTGCTTTTCAGATGAAGCACAATGTTTGGATTTCAGATGAAGCACAATGTTTGTTTTTCAGATGAAGCACAATGTTTGGATTTCAGATGAAGCACAATGTTTGTTTTTCAGATGAGGCGCAATGTTTGGTTTTCAAATGAGGCACAATGTTTGGTTTTCAGATGAAGCACAATGTTTGGTTTTCAGATGAGGCGCAATGTTTGGTTTTCAGATGAAGCACAATGTTTGGTTTTCAGATGAGGCACAATGTTTGGTTTTCAGATGAAGCACAACTTTTGGTTTTCAGATGAGGCACAATGTTTGGTTTTCAGATGAGGCACAATGTTTGGCTTTCAGATGAAGACAATGTTTGGTTTCCAGATGAAGCACAATGTTTGGTTTTCAGATGGAACACAATGTTGCACTCAAATAAGATGGAACGAACTATAGTAGGCTCGAATAATACTTAGCAGACTAACATACATGTTCCCAATTTGTGTTCACGTCTACACTCAAGTAATATGGAACGAACTATAGACGACATTACGCCCGTCATCCATAGAGTAAACTACCTTTGCGTTTAATAATAGACGTTTTGTTATATATTTATACAGTAGATATAATCTTACGTGATATTAAATTTTATTAAGTACTAGAAGAGAAACTTCCATTTAAAAGATAAGAAAGCTCGGTAAACTCTTTTCTTTGAGTCAGCTTAGTCGGACAATACATCAGACTAATATAAATATTTCTAAAGGTAGTTAAACATAATGTTCTAAAGGATTTATTACCCTCATGGTGCACAGTAGTTAGATTAAGTTTAATTGTTAAACGGATGGGAATTGTCAGCCTGTAACGTTGGTACGACATTTCCGCCTAATGTTACCCTATAAGTCGCTTAAGACACATTATATTGACGAGCTTATCACATTCTCGAGTCAAGAACATAACTTTAAATATTTACTGTAGACGCAAAGGTGTCGTTATAGCACATCATCAAGTATCATTTAGCCCGCCCCGTCACCCTCTTACCCCGCCTTATTAGTTTTAAATTATGCAGAGCACTCTGCTGGAAGGTCAGACTAAGCAAGCAGGCAAACTGGCAGAGCAGACCGGTACGCAGCTGTCTCGCGGCACGCATCTGTCTCGCTGACTTGTTCAAAGAACTCATTTTTTCTCTTACCCTTTTTCAGAAAATTTTTGAAATTACAGTGCATATATAAAAATATCAATTTCATAATGTCGACGGATCTTGAAAATTCAGAACTATAATTTATGAAATTTTTAAAGTTGATTACGAGCGAAAAATGACGTATGAAAAATTTAAGGCCTGGAAGTTACGATTTTTTATATTTGAAACGACGGCGGTTTTGAAAATGTTGAACGGATTTTGCTGGCTTAACTTGTTTTAAGCTACTACAGAAATCGATTTATGAGCCGGTTTGAATCGAATCGAACAAAAAAGTAGGATTCCGGACAGTATAGCCCAGCGCTCTGATTGGTCGAGCGATGCTGTTACCAGCGCGCTCTGATTGGTCGAGCGATGCTGTTACGTAGGGTGTGACGCGTGGCGTAGGGTGTGACGTAGGGTGTAACGTAGGTGTGTGGTGACATCACGGTACTCGCTCGGTCCATCGTTGCTGACGTCGTGCGTACCCGCCGCCATCGTGTTACGTACCCGGGGCCTGTGGATAGTGTGTTATATAAACATATAAAGTATTTTATTCTATGGCCGCCGCCGCCATCGTGTTACGTACCCGACCCGCCGGTGAATATTAATTAATCGAAAAAAAGTTGCGCGTTTCTGGCAAGGCTCGAACCGGGGACGTTGCGCGTGTGAGGCGCACGCTGTAACCACTGTACCACGGGAGCGTCTTGGGAAATTAGAGCGATTCGACATATATGAAACGTAACGATTTTGCCCGATCGAATCGTCATCGTGGTACGTGCCTAGCCAGCCCTGAGACGGTGGATAGTGCATTATATAAACATATAAAGTACTTCATTCTATGGCTGCCGCCGCCATCGTGTTACGTGCCCGGGGCCTGTGGATAGCGCGTTATATAAACATATAAATAATGTCAATCTATGACCTCTCTCTAGTCACCGCCGCCATCGTGTTACGTGCCCCGGGCCTGTGGATAGTGCGTTATATAAACATATAAAGAATGTCAATCTATGACCTCTCTCTCTCGTCACCGCCGCCATCGTGTTACGTGCCCCGGGCCTGTGGATGGTGTGTTATATAAACATATAAAGTAAGTCTCTCTCTCTCTCTCTCTCTCTCATTCTAACTAACCTCATCCGCCATCGTGTTACGTGCCTAGCCAGCCCTGAGACGGTGGATAGTGCGTTATATAAACATATAAAGTACTTCAATCTATGGCCGCCGCCGCCGCCGCCATCGTGTTACGTGCCTAGCCCGCCCTGAGACGGTGGATAGTGCGTTATATAAACATATAAAGAATGTCAATCTATGACCGCCGTCGTCGTGTTACGTGCCCCGGACCTGTGGATGGTGTGTTATATAAACATATAAAGTACTTCAATCTATGGCCACCGCCATCGTGTTACGTGCCTAGCCAGCCCTGAGACGGTGGATAGTGCGTTATATAAACATATAAAGTACTTCAATCTATGGCCGCCGCCGCCGCCGCCATCGTGTTACGTGCCCCTGGCCTGTGGATAGTGCGTTATATAAACATATAAAGAATGTCAATCTATGACCGCCGTCGTCGTGTTACGTGCCCCGGACCTGTGGATGGTGTGTTATATAAACATATAAAGTACTTCAATCTATGGCCACCGCCATCGTGTTACGTGCCTAGCCCGCCCTGAGACGGTGGATAGTGCGTTATATAAACATATAAAGAATGTCAATCTATGACCGCCGTCGTCGTGTTACGTGCCCCGGACCTGTGGATGGTGTGTTATATAAACATATAAAGTACTTCAATCTATGGCCGCCGCCATCGTGTTACGTGCCTAGCCCGCCCTGAGACGGTGGATAGTGCGTTATATAAACATATAAAGAATGTCAATCTATGACCGCCGTCGTCGTGTTACGTGCCCCGGACCTGTGGATGGTGTGTTATATAAACATATAAAGTAAGTCTCTCTCTCTCTAACCTCATCCGCCATCGTGTTACGTGCCCCAGGGCCTGTGGATAGTGCGTCATACTCCGTTCTATGGCCGACGCCATCGTGTTACGTGCCTAGCCCGCCCTGAGACGGTGGATGTGTGCGTTATATAAACATATATATAAAGTACTGCATTCTATGGCCGCCGTCGTCGTCGTCGTCGTGTTACGTGCACCAGGGTCAGTGGATAGCGCGTTATATAAACATATAAAGTAAGTCTATCTATGGCCACCTCTCTCTCTCTCTCTCTCTCTCTCTCGTCTTACGTGAAAAATAAGGAAAAAAGAAACAACAACAACAACAACAACATTTCGTAAAATAATGACATTTTTTTATTATCAATTATCGATTTGACACTCGAAAGATTTGGTACAATTTTTAAAAACGCAATTGCAAAAAGCTATTTCGTCTTTGCGACTAGCGCAGCACTCTACCAAATCGCGAAACGTGAAGCGGGTACATCGTTTCCTGCAGCAGGCGTAATCGTCGACTCCTATCTTGTACACGGGTAGTCTGGCAAAATTCAATTTCATTTGTACGGTTCTGCAACGGCAATGGCAGAAGGAAAAACACTGGCATATTTTGCACGCTAGCCCGTCTACTTGGCATTCGGGCGCGACGAAGCATTTCAGTTCGCAGCAGTATTGAGTTTTGTCTGTAAAAATAAAAAAAAACGTCATTCTCAGGTGCACACGCTGGCAACACTCACGGATGCACATGTTGGCAACATGCACCTTGCGGTCGACAGCTGCAGGCCTTCAGTTGCAGCCATGTCGTGGAGAAGGAAAGAAGCTCTTAAACAGTACAAGGCGGACATATTACAATCGTTTACTAGGTAAAATCGAAGTTATTGTTCACTCTGTGTGTTTGATTTAAAAAAAAAAATATGCGTATGTGTATAAAAAAATGTTTTTTTTTTTTTTTTCAGGGCGATAGACGAAAAATTCAAAAGTATACAACGTTTGGAGGATGTTGATAGAATAAAGACCGATTTCGGATATAAAATCGAAATCGAGATGGTAGACAGCGTGCAAGTACATCAGCACGACCTCCAACGGTTATGGCAACCAAAAATGTCCAACCGTCGTCGTCGTCGTCCTCGTCCACCAACACAGCCCCCGCCACCACCATCGCCACCACCACCACAGCCCCCGCAGACTGACCATGACTTTGACATAACCCCGACCCTAGACATCCTGGACACTGACATGCTGGACTCCCTATTACAATCACTATCCCCCGACATGACCCTTAATACCCCTCCACCTCCTTCTGCTCCTTGAATCCGAGGAGCAGCGTACAAATGGCCCTTTTCAGGGCCCGCATAAACATATTCATGATTGTCCTCTGTGTTTGTACACGGGGTTGGAACCGTCGTACGAGGTGGTGAAGCCGCCGTCGTAGCCCACATTACAATCCGGTGTTAAGCAGAAGGCTTAACCCTTGAGGAAGTAGCCCCAAACCATCGCTACTCCCGGTGACTACCACTCCATGACAAAATTGTAGTCTCCCAAAAAAATATTTTTTTTTTGCTTTATATTTTTTATGTTTTTTTTTGTATTTTTAATTTTTTGGTTAGGTTATTACAATAAAAGATTACACCGTCAGCTTAGCGTACGCGCACGCGCGCAATGGAGAATCAACTCCACACACAAAACCCAGGTTTACGGGAGAATTAACTCCGCGCCAGTGACCTCCAAACACACACACACACACACACAACCCAGGTTTACGGGAGAATTAACTCCGCGCCAGTGACCTCCAAACACACACACACAACCCAGGTTTACGGGAGAATTAACTCCGCGCCAGTGACCGTCACACAAACATCTCTTTGGTTTACGGGAGAATTAACTCCACGCCAGTGACCTCCAAACACACACACACACACAACCCAGGTTTACGGGAGAATTAACTCCGCGCCAGTGACCTCCAAACACACACACAACCAAGGTTTACGGGAGAATTAACTCCACGCCAGTGACCTCCACACACACACACACACACACACACACACACACACACACACACACACACGTCTATTAGGTTTACGGGAGAATTAACTCCGCGCCAGTGACCTGCTAGACACAAGCGCGCGCTCGCGTACACTAAGCATCGAGTAAATCGTAATAATGTTTCGCGCTCTGCAGAGCGCACTTACTACTATCGCTATTATGACGGGGTAATATGCATTTGAAATATGTACATTCGACGTTATTATCCAACGTTTCGGGTAATTCCAAAACGTTCGGATGGTAACGGCGTAAAAATTGCGCTTTTTCCGCACCTTTAGTGTACAAAGTGGAAAAAGGTCTGAACATCTCGCGTACGACGTTCTCGTCGAACGGTATATCGCCGTCCGCCCACTCTATACAGTGAAAATATTCGCGTAACCAGCGAGCGATTTTCTTACTCTTTTCGTTCAGCGTGTGAAAACCGTAAGGCGATTTGAAAATCGTAACCGCGTACGAGAAACGGCTGACAACGGCCAATTCTTTCACTATATACTCACCGCAATTGTCTACGTACGCGTGAAATTCAACTACCGCTAGCCGATTCTGCTGCTGCTGCTGCTGCTGCTGCTGCTGCTGCAGCATGTTTTTTGAATAAGACCACTTCGTCGTACAAACGGTCCGCTTCGGGCAGACTACTGGACACGGGTTCGTCGCCGCCGGCCAGACACTCGATGATGTACGCGATCAAATCTTTTTCGTTGTAAAACAATTCTTTGATACGACGCGTCACCAGAGGCACACTGTCGGCGAACAATTTCCACTCGTCGGCGGTCAACGAAACGGTATGCGGACCGCTACCGACGCCGACGCCGCTGTACAACTGAACGTATCTCTTACCGAACACTTTCCGGACAATCACGTGACCTTGACTGAATTTAAATTTTATCGAAGCGGTCGAAGCAGCAGCAGCCGCGGCTGCCGACGTTATATTCGTCAGTTCGTTCAGCAATTCGTTGAACGTGAAATAGGTGAAGAAAACGAATTTTGTTTTACCCGACTGCACCAAAACGCCCAGCTCGTGTGCGGCGTGCTGGAAAAGACCGGTCACGATAAATTTACTGCAATCGCTGTTTAAAAAATTCACCGTTTTCAAATAAATACCTAAAGGCAAGTTTGGCGGCACCGTACGTCTTGTAGACTGCTGGCGATCCACGTCCATACGCTCCGGCTCCATGACTCGCACTGAAAGCTGTAACACTCATCTCGCACCTACCTCACTTCTCCCCACTCCTTCTCCTCATCCCCACCAGCCTAAAAACCCGCTATATTTTTAATGGCGCCTGTGAGTAGGGAATAGCTCATGTGCTTATCGTAAAAGATGACGCAATAGGCCGTCGTATTGGCGGGAAAATTATCGGAAGCTTCGATTTCCAGTTTCACGTCGACAGGTCCCGACCTGAACGAATCTTTGTGCTTGGAACAATCGATTACGAAAATCGGTGTTTTCTCTTTGAACGTTTGCAAATCGACACAAGGGGACGGTTCGCGACCGTAATAGTACTGTTGGAAATCGCAGAATTTGTGGTACGCTAGCGCCGCACTACCGCGTACCCGTTCGTAAGGGTGAAAATCCGAATTCAGATGAACGCGTACGTCCGTGATGTTGCAATAATCGAAAGCGGACGCGTCTTTAGCGATCTGATTGGACCTATCCGTTTGAAAGACTAACGCTATGATCTGGGGCATCTGGTCTATAGTGGCCGTCTTGAGGACCCACGATTCGTGTTTCACGGCCGGCCACCACGGTCGTACGATAACGTCCCATCCGCGATACGCAATGTGCGCCGTGATGTTGTTTTGAATCTTTCGCAACGTGTCCACCTCGTGTTTCCCGTCCACGGTAATGTGATGCAACAACCACGTGATACCGGTAATCACGAGGTCAACTGTGGTCGCGCCGTCTTCGCTGTAAACGGCGTTCAAATCGGTAGCCGATCGTAAGAGTACCAGTTCCTGTTTCACGTTGACCACTATCCGCCGGTAATCCTCGAAAAATCCCATCAACATTTTCAACGGTACGAGTACGGAAAATTCACCGCTTCTAGCATCGGGGACACGTACCTACCGGGACCCACCCAACCGGCATTTTTGAGGTTATTCACCCTGTACTCGGGCGTGGACAGCAAGTTTTTCACCGTACTCACGATACCCAATTGACGCGTACCGTCCACTTCGTTGCCGGCAATCTCGTATCTGATATTGTCGAATAGAAACGCCACGCCGTTGTTGACAAAGTCCACTTTAGCCTTGGCACCGTTTTCCTTTTTCCCGTCAACGTACCCGTAATGTAAAGCATACTCTCGTGCGGTAACGTCATGACGTCCTGTTGGTTAACCGGTATGCGGATCTCATCGTTATTGCGGAACGTGGACGACGCGTACGGTTTGTGGTAATGATATTCTTTACCGGTGATCGTATTATCGTACACAGGTTGTCTTTCGAGCGCTAGCATATCCATTATTTCGGAACGATTTTAAAGCCGAGAGAGCGTAGAAAACGTATATTCCTAGGTGTTAACACTCTCGTGTTTGTCCGCGGACTAACGTCGTATCTATACGTATCCCGGTTAAATACGAGACCCATTCCGCCTCGTCGTCTTACCGACGTCTTCTCAAATGCAATCTGATCGAAATAGTTTCGTTCCGGAAATCCACGAGATCGCCGTTCTGATCTTTCAGGCTGACGGTAAGGTTGTGAATCGATTTCACGTTGACCGGTAAATATATTACGGTTCGCGGGATCTCGATAATCTTATAGCCGGGCGGTACGCGGGGATAAAATTCGTGTATAACGTGACTCTCTACGCCGTTTTGAAACGAACCCGACGCCACGTTACATTCGATTTGTATTACACTGACCTTGATGATGTCCACCGGCAGGTCGGAAACGTGCACATAACCGGGTCGTAGAATTTTCCTTTCGAAACCGAGTAACGTGCCGATCGAACGTTCGCCGCTGAAATCTACCGTTTCCGAACAAAATATCTCCGCCTTTAACGTGTTATTGTTCGGTTTCAAAGAGAAAACGATATTCGAATCTAGTTTCGATTTAATGTACTTTTCAATGTCGTCGATTTCGTACGAACCCGTAGGCAATTTTACGTCTACCGTTTTAGACGAAACGGTCGAATCGTCGACGTCAGTAGTAGTAGTAGTAATTAAACGAGCGGTTCTTGTATTTTCCGTGTCTTTGTCGGCAGCAGCAGCACCAGCAGTAGCGGGTGATGAAAGTTTTCTTTTCTTTTCTTCTTCTTCTTCTTTTTCATTTACAGTAACATATTCCAAATTTTTCAAAAAGAACAGAGATCGTTTATCGCGACCGTCGCCACTCGTACTAGTTGTCGTCGTAAACAATCGAAATTCGTTATTAACGCCGTCTTTGATATTCGGAATAGAATTGTACGTAGCCAAATCGACCAGACCGATTTCCCATTGACCGCCGCCACCGTCGGAGACGTCGATCGGCGGGAAAAAATCGCAAGAAAGTTCGGAACTGTTTCCGCTCAAACATATGGACATGACGACGGTGTCGTGAGAAACTTTAGACACAGATGACCGCAAACGACTGAATCGAAACGCTGGTATCTCGTGTAATTATAGCGAATATCGGCTGAGGGACCGAAATACGCGATCAACTCTTTCGGCGGTCTCAGATTACCGAAACTATCGAAATACTCGACCGCATCGCCTTTCTTTTTATAACATACCCAGTGAGTACCGTCGCCCGACACGCTGTCCAAATTCACGATAGCCGATTCGTTTCGCCACGGTTTACCGCGCGGTAACGCGTCGCGCATGAAAACACCACGGAACGCTGCCACGCCCAAACGTTTCGCGTACTTTTCCAACTCCAAATTCGTCAACGGCCTGATGGGTATCGATTCGATCAATAGGTTGTTGTTTTTTTTTTTTTCTTAGTCGTCCTACGACGCTTTCTGCAACCACCGCCTACCTTCTTCTTGTACGGTCCGAGATAAAGACCTTTTCCCCTTAAACCGGAAATGAGTTGAGTAATAGTGCGCCGTTTTTAGCCGCCGACCTCTTCTTCCTCTTTCTCCCGCCTCCCCCTAATTTCGCTTTCGCTTTCATCGCGGCCGCTACCGCGAGCGCTGTCGCTCGTTCCGCTAAAGAAGCGTCACTCGCTTTGACACGGTTCCAAGCTTTTCCCGCCAAACGATTGTCCGCCTCGCTCCGATTTTGTGAATCGCTGTACCGGCTGTAGGCGATATCGTGTTCTTTGCAAGCCTCGTCCAAAGGATTTATACCCTTATCGCCGCGAGCTAATCTCTTCTTCAATTTAGTTCCCGGACCGCAGTAGTTGTACGTAGGTATATGTAGTTCGACAGGTAGTAAATCGACCGCTTTGTTTATAGCGGACGGTAGTAAATCGACAGCGGACGAAATCAATCCACGACCTTTCCTAATCGCTCTCCGTTTACGACTGACACGTGTTGCCTGCTTACCGACCATTTTAACACTAAACACAAATTACTACGACTAGCTCTTTAAGTAAATGATGAAGAAGAAAATTTCGATTAATATTTATTCTTCCCACACTTGGCGCCAATGGGATAAAAGATTCTGTTTAGGGTCATCGTGACTGTAACGTTTCCTTATTTCCTTAGCCAAAGAGATAAGTTCTTTGTGAATATCACTCGTCGTACCAATCATTGCCTTATTAATCGCTATTTCTACAGCTTCGGTCATCTGATTGTAAGTGACAGCGTCGTTATCGCTCGACCCTTTGCCCATGTTCCTGATAGGCTTATATTCAGCATCAAAGTAACCCTTAACACCGCCGCCGTTTAATGTGTTAAAGGCAACCCACATTTTAATGTTTTCCTCTTGTTTGCGTAATTGCTCTACGTTGACAGCGTCAATAGGCTCCACACCTGCAGGTACGTTTGTGATTCTTTTACTATTAGCGTTGAACACATCACCGGTCGGCAGTCGAGTGAGAAAGAGCGTATTTTGCATTAGAAAATTTAAATTGACAGCGTCTTTAGCTAATACAGGATCCTCTACATGACCGACACGTTTATTCTGTAGATGCCAGCTGTTACCGCTTGTAACGCTTATTACGCGATTATCCACGTACGATTTTGTAACGGCATCATTTTTAGCTGTGGGCGTTTTAACGTTACCGATAACCGATCCGCCGGCGTCAAATTTTCCCCACCCACCGTCTTTCACGAGCATATTTTCTTTCGCATACCGGATGTTGACGGCATCCCCGTCCAATTGCGGTGCGCCTACATTACGTAATCGAAAATTTTCAAACGAATAACTGTCGACCAGTTTAATGGGGATTAAAGATTCCAAGTACTCTTTGGTCACGGCGTCGTCTGCAGCTGTCGGTTTAGCTAGACCGCCGAGAGGATTATTTTTCGCGTGATATTTTGCAATCACCGAGTCGAATGTTAAACAACGTTTCTTCATCGTACCCCTATTTACGGCAACTTCATCGCCGCCGCCGTCGTCGTCGTCGGGCGTGTAGACATTACGTAACGCTTTGTGTTTTAAATCGTAATCTCCGTCCTGAGTAAGAGCGAATCCGATCCCGGGTGGTCCTCGGCGTTCCGAATTTCTGCTGCCGTCGCTGCCGCCGCCGCCGCTATAACGTCCAAACTTGTCGACACTCATCGTATCACTGCTCGTATTTTTCTATTTCCCGAACCTTTTATCAGTCCCGCCTCTTTGAGTTCTTCTATAATGGACGCTATCTCGTTGGCGTGACCCGTATGACCGGCGTCGTACGACATGAGCAAAAGCTTTAATCTGTCGCACAATTCGTTCGGATCGTCCCAGTACGCGTAACCTTGACCTTGTTTAACACGACTCGTCGTCTTCGTCTTCTTCTTATTTTGTTTTGCCGGCGGAAACAGGTATTGTATAACACGTTTGTATTTAACCGAAGTGTGGTTGCGGTTGACCGGCGCGTAGGACTTGTATTTCTGGAGGTGAGCGTTTGTTTGTATACAGATATTTTTGTACGCGGCGGCGTCTTCGGTCGTGTACTCGACGGGATCCCTCATGAATAGTATTTCGTATAGGCCAGGTGTACCTTTGTAGGTTGCGTCATCGATAACAATGTCACCGTCGTCGTTGAACTGTATCGTTTTCGAACCGACCATTATCGAGTCTTCTTCTATTCGCGGTCCGTACAGATTATCGATTTCTCTTTTCCTCGCCGTATCGGTAATCATTTTCAACATGTATTTACGTACTACAGGGTGGTTAAACGTCTTGTTTATCCATTCTATCGATTCGTCACGTCCTTGCGGTGTCGACACATAACTAGCTACATTTTGCTGATGCTGCGGAGTCAATTTCGGAAGAGCAGCAGCAGCAGGAGATAAAGAAGAAGATCCTGGTGATGATGTTTCCGCAATTACTGGCGTATCTAGGAAGCTCGGATATGATGATGATGTTTTTCTTTTCGGTGTCGACACTGCCGACATCATGGAACGGTCTTCTTCTTCTTCTTCTTCTTCCTCTTCCTCTTGTTTTTCAGTTTTCGTCATAATGGGCAGTAGCGTCTGCGAGGCGTCTTGTATTTTCGTCAACTCTTTGATGATGGGTTTGTACTGTCTTGTCAATTGTACGTCCATATCGGCATCGCCGAATTTCATCTGCATATATTTTCGCTTCAAGGCGTCTTTCAACCGATCGATTTCGAGCGTAGCCAGATCACCGGTTAACGTCATATCGTCGAATGAACAGCTGTACCGGTATGTAGCGTTATTTATATGTTCAGGGCAATTCCAGCGATCTAAAGAAAAGTGGATACTTTTTCGCGGACAACAGATATTGTATAACGTCACCGGCTGACGCGTACAAAAACCTTTTACCCTCCCAACGCAACCCTCTCAGATAACCGTACATATTGTTATCGAAAAAAGGGATCCGCATAGTTTTACGCGCGTCCGTAAAAACAAAGGTGCGTTTCACGTTGTCACGCCACTCGGGTATTTCGGCTACCAATAGGTGATCGTCTCGCGGCGTATCCTGCATGTACTCTTTCAGCCGAACTAGAGGACGAATCGAAGATGATGATGAAGCTAAAAGATACGAATTCAATAAGAGGAATTCGTCTAAATTCGCACCCGTATAATTACGCCATGTTTCCAATTGTCGCGAGTCGACGACCTTGTAACGGTGACCGTCAAAGAGAGACCAAAGTGTCGGCACTGTTCGACGACGCTCGGCAGGGCGACTTTAAGAAATTCTACCGTAAACATACCTTGCGCTTTGTTGTTCACCGCCTCGAATGCTCTGCCCCGTGTATTGTGAGGCAAAAGCGGCGGCACGGGACCGTATTTTACGTTATAGCTCACGTCAATCATACATCTCGAACTTGTAATCAGTCTGTAGGCTTCCACGGGTTCGCGTATGGGTATACTTCTTTCTGTAATTACCACACATCTGGACGCGTTCGGGAATAAACAGCCGTACTGCAACATGTCCAAATAGACTTGAGTGTACTCGAGGTTACCGTGACCGGGTGTGACTGTACGGTTAAAAAGATCCGGAAACGGTCTGAAACGCGAGAGTAGATTTTGAGGGTGTCGTACTGTACCGTTGAGCATGTGTTCGTTGTGTAGATTACCAGTTCGAACGGGACTCCGCGTTTTCACTCTCGCACAGAAATTTCATCCAAATATCCCTGTTGTAGATGCGCGAAGCGCTGGCGATCATCAGAATTACGACAGGCGGAACGGTCTTACTGTAGCCACCGCGCCTTTTATGGCGCCAACAACGTCTGTTGAATACGTCACCGTGTTTTCCCGATCTGCTACAGTAATTGCCGCAATACCGTTTCCTATCCGCGTAATACCACGCGCACAGGTTCGATTTCGGTGGCTGCCGCCGCGGACGTGTAGACATGTTCTTATACGCGGCTATATCGTTGTACGTGTATATTCTCATTGCAGGTCTTTGAAGAAACGATCGAATCCTATCCTGTACCGGCCCTCTTCTATCTCGCTGTCTTTGTCTATCACCAAGAACCCGTGTTTCTCTTTCCACGCAGCCGCGCAGATATCTTTAAAAACACCGAACGTAACGTCCGTGTTTACGTGATCGTTGTAAATGTGTCTCAAATTGAGTTCGTCCTGTTTAAATACTACCAGCAAGTTGGCGTTGTCGCGCACCAGCTGCTTCGGAATCCTACTGTACGTTTGGCCTAGATAAAATGAGTCTATATTATTGTGACGCCCCATTGTGAAATATTTGCGTATATTATCGTGTCTCTCGCACGCTATATCGTCGAATATCATTACGGAATTCGGTTCGGCCTCGCTGGGGTCGATGACACTTTCGTTTTCTGTACACGGGAAATAACCTATACCCGTGTCCTCGGTGAAAACCGTTTCCAATAGTTTGTATTTCGGCTGGTGCAGAGATTTCGAAAATACGTAAACGTTCGCGAATCTCAAACCGTTCGTGTCGAAAAGTAAATTGAACACGACGTTAGTTTTACCGCAATTGGAAGGACCGCATACGATACAACGAATAGTGTCGGGCAAAAGCGAGCTATGACGTTTACTCTTGCCGCCGCCGCCGCCGCCGCCGCCTGCAAAAACGTCGAAATTTGAAATTTGCAATTTTTCACGCGACGTCTCGATACGCATTATCGTTCGATACTGAGCCGCTCGTGTGCGCGCGTGACTAATAAATAGTAGGCTTTGTCCGAATGTGGCCGCGTGTGGAGACACAGGAAACGGATATCCCGTTTCAAGCGATTAGTTTGCGCTTATCGATCCACGAGTTGTGCGACTTGTCAAAGCCTAACCACTTTACCAGAACTTTGTTCCTTTCGATCGCAATACTTTTCCCACGAGATAAACATCGCCCACATTGGTTTTACTTAATTCTTCGGCGTAAAAGCCGCCTTTCAGAATCTCGCCTTTCGAGTCTTGTAAAATGTACGTGGTAGGTGCGGTCGGGACTACGGCGTAAATAGAAAACACCTCGTTCGTCCAGTTCGGTAGGTAGCCTTTAGCGAAAGTCTTCTTATACTTGGAAATCCTTACTTTATCGTCCACGTTGAATTTAGTCTTTTCCAAAGTGCCACCACCACCACCACCCCTGACCGTTTACTTTTTCAAAAGTTGGTTTTCGTGTTTTCGCGTCACAAGAACCGGTTTCATACCGATGGTGCTGTGCACGGTGTTATTGTAAGACCGAACTACCGATTTTAATAAATCTACCCACTCGTATGTGCCGCGAGCCGTAAATTCGCGCCACATTTTCGTTTTCAAAGTACGATTGAGCCGTTCGACTATAGACGCTTTCTTATCCGTATACGTGGTGTAATGGTTTATGCCGTATTTTTCATCAGTTTACCCACGTGGGCGTTGAACCACTCTTTACCTGATCGGTCTGAAAATGGCGCATGGGGTGTTTTTCGAGTATCGGTTCAAGAGCGGTCGCCACTTCGGCGCTCGTCTTTGTTTTCAACGGAACGGCTATAGCGAATTTCGACAGACAATTTATCATTGTCAGTATATATTTGTAACCGTTGTTGCCCTTAGCGTACGGGATCATTTCCACCAAATCCGCCTGATATAAATCGTCCACACCCTTCAGCGTGACACGACGTTTTGAAATTTCTTCGCGCCGGCTTATGCAGCTCATCGGCTATTTCGTCTCACGTTCATACCGACTGAAGACTGTCTATCTGAAACAAAAGATTTTATACTTTTTTTTTATGGAGGGTGGCCCCAACCTTCGCCACCCTCGCGTGGTATCCATTCCAAAAAAAAAATACCTATTCCTCTGCTGATACCTCCGTTTCTTTTTACCGTCTTTCTTATTGCACCATACACCTTACGGGTAGTTACACCTCGTCAGAGGGACATTCACCCTTACGAGCGCGGTCACGCTTCGCCAGAGGGGACATTCACACACACTCATGTTTACGAGAGAATTAACTCTTCGCCAGTGACCTTGCATTCAGCAATAAGAAAGAGGGTAAAAAATATTTTGAAAAAAAAAGTGTTCTGTCTGTCTGTGCCTCTCTCTCTTACTCTAAACGTTGTTTTTTGCTACGGTGACCGTACGGTAGTGTATCGAAATCACCGCAGCGTTTTCTTTTCGCACCTGTCACCCGAAATATTTTTGATTCGTTCACCGTGATCACTTGATGATCTTTGGTGCGACGAATCCTTTTGTCTGTGACCGTAAGAGTTTCCGGTTGCTTGTCGGCGTCGTCGTCGTCGACATTGAGAACCATTCTCTTTAAAGACTCGAAATTTACTATGCCGGACGTGCTGAGATTCAATGTGAGTCCTTTGACCTTGCATACGGTGACCAGTTCGTTGTA
Source organism: Callitettix versicolor (assembly GCA_022606455.1). Lineage (NCBI taxonomy): Eukaryota > Metazoa > Arthropoda > Insecta > Hemiptera > Cercopidae > Callitettix > Callitettix versicolor. Next base: position 90,030,234 of record CM040183.1, on the reverse strand, counting down.
TTTGGTAGACAAAACTTTGTAACCGTAGACTTTCGGTCCACCGGATACAAATTCTGTAATATACGAACCGGGACCGTACTCCAGGAGTTCGTCCGTCATCTGCCCTAAGTAGTCACCTGTCTCTACCTTGTGTGCACCTTCCAGGTAGAGTACAGAATCAGTGTCGTAGTAAACGGTCTGTCTGTCAAGGGCATCCAGGTGTTCGTACAGTTTAAGTCGAGCCTGAGCAGTCGTGAAAGCGGCGAGTACGACGTTGACCGTCGGAAGTACCTCGCAGACGTCTTCGACGTACTCCCAGTTCACCACGATGGTTTCGTCGTTCACCTCCTGGATATTGTTAACGCGAACGGACGGACTGACCAACATTTTGAACAACTCGGTGGGTTGTCTGACGATCGCGGTCTTTGTCTGGTTTTCTCGCTGGCCGAATTTTCCCCAAAGGAATTCAACATCAATTTGGCCAGCGAGCGTCGGCCCTCGTTCTTTTCGATTTTCGCCGCTTCCAGTGTCACCCGTTCGGCCGTGAAATAGTCGTCTATGTATTTTTGTCTGTCCTCGTCAGTCTTACACCAGTCGGGGTAGCCGGAAGCTTCTTGTTTTATTTTTAAAAATTTATTAATGAAATCCGTAAATAGACCACCGCCCTGGTCGAAAGACGCCATTTTGTACTGCCACATTTCGAACATTTCCAAAATGACGTAACCCTTGTCCACGGCCTTACGGATTTCGTCCATAGTCAAGTCCCTGTCAGCGCACGTCGATCGACGTCGTGGTCGCAGTCGGAGACGTTCAGCGTTTCCGCGCACGTGCGGCACAACACGAACATCAGTTTGTCATGCATCTTTACCGGCAGCACGGGGTGGTAGAGTTCGCGAGGCGGAAGGACGGTACACTTCAGCAGCCCGTCCGCCTCCATGCCCGCCCTCCTGCAGTCAGCATCGCCTACGTGAATTTTGGGGTGGCCTAAGGGGTATCTACCGTACTTGCACACCCACGGGTAAAGGGAGCACACGTCCACGTAGTGGATTTTTTCTCCCTCTTTGCAAGCGTGATAGGTGCGCACGTTACCCGTACGACCGCCGAAGAAAGCGTCTCTAGGATTCAAGGGTGCCGTGGGTTGGAAGGCGAGATGAGGCGGTGCCTTGAACTCGCACTCCCACATCTCCACTACCGAAGAGACCAGACGTGACAGTTTATCGATTTTTGCCTTGGTTCTCTGCAAACGAGCGTCGAGCGTGTCGGACGGGTCGTCCTCTAGGGGCTCTTCGCGCCCGTGAAAACACCGTTGGCAGCCGTGCCAGTAGCAGCCGTGGAACTCGTATACGGTGTCCGTGCGGGCGCAATAACCGTCCACTTTCATGCCGGCAATCTGTTTCTCCCTGCCGCGACCGGCGTGTTCCAAACGGTAGTCGGCGTCGGCGGTCCGCTCCGCTCCTTTTCCTCTACCGAGGCCAACCATTGCAGAGCGGCGAGCGACTGTTTGTCGGCCAAACGGTAGCCGTTTTTCGGAACTATGCCTATGGTGTCGGCCTTCAGAAAGTTACGTCTGAACGCCACGTTGCACGCGCTGGCGATGGTCACGGCTTCCAGGAAAGGGTCCACTTTGCATTCCTGCAGAAACGAAGCGCGGAACTTTATGCACGCTTGCGCCAGTATATCCACGTCCGAATAACAGTATTCGAAAATCTCTTTTGAAAATCGAACACGTATTCGTTGCGCACCTGTTCGTCGTACCATTTGGAAAACTCCTTGTGGTTCTTGTCGAACATGGAGTCGGGGGCAGTAGTACTCGCGGCCGGGCATGGGACCTACGTAATTTTGATTGGCCAGAGTGTTGAACAGATGGGGGAAATAGCCTTTTTTGCTTTCCGGCGGCAGATCGAACGCTTTGGGGAGTTTCGATAGAGCCATAGGCATGTAGTTTAGAGAGTCGATGAATTTCACGTTATCCAATTCCATGAGGATGACCTTGGAACCGCGCGTTATGAGTTTCGGCGTGAATTTCGTCTCTTCGAGCACGTACTTGAAAATAAATTGGTGGTCGAACGCTTGACCGTTGTGCGCGATGACGCACACTTTTTGTACGTCTTGCGCACGTCCATGACGTAGGACATGAACCTGCGGACCGGATCTTTTTGGAAAACGCGCGTTCTGGTACCGCAGTGGGGGCAGTCTTGCGTCAAGCGTATCATACACTCCCAGCAATACTGTTTGGACACGCACAAGGTGACTCGGTGTACGCGAGCCGTGTCCAGAACTTCGTCTTGGCGCGTCTCGAAATCGAAAAATACGAACAGGAAGTCTCTGATCATAGGCTTACGAGTGTCGACCGTCATGTAGCATTGGTGGTCCGACTGCTTATAGTCTTTGCACACCTTGCAATAAATTTCACCGCAAACGTGCTCGGTTTTCCGTTTTCTAGTTATAATCAGTTTGTTACATTTCGGGCATTCCTGTACAGACTGACAGACGTAACCTTTGTGGGCGGTAAAACAATTTTTATTTTTAAAATATCTATTGCAATCGCTGCAATGGATCGCGCTGTCGTCCTTTACGCACGGCGGCGTCCGCTTACAAGCGTTGCACCGCGCCTGGCATCTGTGCTCGTCTCGGGAGTTGTAAGGGGTGTGGCAAGTTACACAATAGTAACCGCAAGCGAAAGCGGCCGTTAAGCTAGTGATCGTATTGTAGTGACCGTTGTGAAACATCAAGTTTATAGTGTACTGCGCGTTCGGGGCGTCGCCCTCAAAGTACACGCTACGACCGCGGCTGTCGTAATTATAGACGGTGATTTTATAATCGGTCAGGAATGTTTGGAACCGCTGTAATTCTACCACCCCTGCCCCCGCATCCCCTATGTCAACACCTGCGTCGATCATCAGTTGGCGGGCCGCGATGGTCTGTCTTTTTCGCCTATTTTGTCTGATGGCCTTGTAATCTCGGTCTTTGTCCGCATGCGCTTTTCCCACTACCAGTGAGCACGGCAGGCACAGTGAATCGTTGTTCTTAATCACCACGATCCCTTTTCTAGCTTTACACTCTTCGGCAAAGTTATTGAAGAGCCCCTGTCTAGCACGATTACGCCCGCGACCCAGTGGAACGTTCACTTTGGTGCAATCCACTTTGAAAACGTCACTGGTAGTGAACGTTTCGGCATTGCTTTGAATTATGCCGCCGAAAATATTCCAGAGGACGTCAGCGGTCACTTCCGTTGCCGGTCTAAAAGCTACGTAACCGGGTTCGCGATTTTTAAAATTCAAACTGGTCAGAGTGAAACCCAAACGATCTTCCTCGGTAGCGTCTTTTGTCATTTCGTCCACGAGTTCCGTCAGACCTTGTTTAACCCATTGAATCTCGTCAGCGTCTGAAGGCGGCCGATTGAATTTAAACGTCACTTTGGTCCCGTGCAAACGAAACTTTTTCACATACGTCGACACTTTGGACACTATAAAAGCGGCCATTATTAGGAAAAAATCGGGTACTGTTTATTATACAAAAATATTATTTAAGACTTTAATTTTTTTGAAAAACGGTAGTGTTTACCTACTATAAAAAAAATATTTTATTTGAAAACGATATTCTTTCGAAAAAGATCTTGTTTACCTAGTACATAAAAAGTTATTATTTTATGTCAAAAATAGTGTTTATTACATACAAAAAAAATATTATTTAGTAAACGTTATTATTTTAAAGTACAAAGATAGTGTTTATTATTAAAAAGTTATTCTTTTATGAAGACGGCAGTGTTTAGTATGTAATGCCAATAGCAATTACATAAAACTATTCTTTTACAAAACTTATAATTAAAACAAAAACACAAGCAATGAGAGAGAGAGATAACAACAGACAGAATAGAATACAACTTACGAGCTGCGATCATTCCAGTGTCTAGCGCAAAAGGCAAATGGGTTTGACGCCCTTGTTACGCCCGTATTTATAACACAATTGTTTATTTCATCATCATGCCACGGTAGCGCTGGTTGACCTTCACTTTATAAACTGCACGTGTCAAATGTAAAACCTACTAGGCTGGTGCATTTGCATCACTCCAGCGTTGAAGCAATATCACAAATCACCATATGTTAACCGCACATTCAGGCTTCGTATTACGGGCAAGGTCATTCACTTTGACGTTAAGGCTGGATACATTGTGTATAAGCGCTGCGTGTTCTGGTTTCCCTATATATACTCGAATTAAAATCTACCCCTGTCATTGTACGTTTTTTTTCAGTTCGCCTAGCTGTGTCGTGTGTGCGCGCTTGTGTTTAGTTTACGTTATTTTTTTAAAAAAACTGTAAGTATGACATCGTCATCCTCAAAGTAGTTCTTCCTGTTCTAATCTGATCGAACGTTTTAATAACGTTAATCCGATAGTCACGGTGCCTATTAGTTCGTTAAATATTGGTACTCCGTTTCCTATACTAGGTGTGAAACGGGTACCGACAAAATTTGGAACGTCTCTTTTGATTGAATTTAAAAACGAAAACGGCGACTTGAATAGCGCGTTTCTTCCTAAACGATACGCTGATAAGTTTTCCTTATCAGAGTTAAATCAATTAATCGGTAAAATGATGACTGTGATCGCTCATGTTGGGCAACCTGTAACTTTACGTATCCAGTAATTTTTTTTGAATTGTGGTAAATATTAGGTTAGTGATATGTTTTTTTTTTCAAAATATTTTTTCCGATTTGAGGCGATATTAGAACTTATAGATATATGTATATACTTCGGATAACAATAATAAAAAAAAAAAAAGCAGGTCTGAGGCACACTTTTTAGTATTTTTATTTTGTTTATTTGTTGTACAGATTCTGTTGCCGATTGTTTTCTTACAATGGCGCACGTTCAATACTGCTGCGAACTGAAATGCTTCGTCGCGCCCGAATGCCAAGTAGACGGGCTGGCGTGCAAAATATGCCAGTGTTTTCCTTCTGCCATTGCCGTTGCAGAACCGTACAAATGAAATTGAATTTTGCCAGACTACCCGTGTACAAGATAGGAGTCGACGATTACGCCTGCTGCAGGAAACGATGTACCCGCTTCACGTTTCGCGATTTGGTAGAGTGCTGCGCTAGTCGCAAAGACGAAATAGCTTTTTGCAATTGCGTTTTTAAAAATTGTACCAAATCTTTCGAGTGTCAAATCGATAATTGATAATAAAAAAAAAAATGTCATTATTTTACGAAATGTTGTTGTTGTTGTTGTTGTTTCTTTTTTCCTTATTTTTCACGTAAGACGAGAGAGAGAGAGAGAGAGGCCATAGATAGATAGACTTACTTTATATGTTTATATAACGCGCTATCCACTGACCCTGGTGCACGTAACACGACGACGACGACGGCGGCCATAGAATGCAGTACTTTATATATATGTTTATATAACGCACTATCCACCGTCTCAGGGCGGGCTAGGCACGTAACACGATGGCGTCGGCCATAGAACGGAGTATGACGCACTATCCACAGGCCCTGGGGCACGTAACACGATGGCGGATGAGGTTAGAGAGAGAGAGACTTACTTTATATGTTTATATAACACACCATCCACAGGTCCGGGGCACGTAACACGACGACGGCGGTCATAGATTGACATTCTTTATATGTTTATATAACGCACTATCCACCGTCTCAGGGCGGGCTAGGCACGTAACACGATGGCGGCGGCCATAGATTGAAGTACTTTATATGTTTATATAACACACCATCCACAGGTCCGGGGCACGTAACACGACGACGGCGGTCATAGATTGACATTCTTTATATGTTTATATAACGCACTATCCACCGTCTCAGGGCGGGCTAGGCACGTAACACGATGGCGGTGGCCATAGATTGAAGTACTTTATATGTTTATATAACACACCATCCACAGGTCCGGGGCACGTAACACGACGACGGCGGTCATAGATTGACATTCTTTATATGTTTATATAACGCACTATCCACAGGCCAGGGGCACGTAACACGATGGCGGCGGCGGCGGCGGCGGCCATAGATTGAAGTACTTTATATGTTTATATAACGCACTATCCACCGTCTCAGGGCTGGCTAGGCACGTAACACGATGGCGGTGGCCATAGATTGAAGTACTTTATATGTTTATATAACACACCATCCACAGGTCCGGGGCACGTAACACGACGACGGCGGTCATAGATTGACATTCTTTATATGTTTATATAACGCACTATCCACCGTCTCAGGGCGGGCTAGGCACGTAACACGATGGCGGCGGCGGCGGCGGCCATAGATTGAAGTACTTTATATGTTTATATAACGCACTATCCACCGTCTCAGGGCTGGCTAGGCACGTAACACGATGGCGGATGAGGTTAGAAAGAGAGAGAGAGAGAGAGAGACTTACTTTATATGTTTATATAACACACCATCCACAGGCCCGGGGCACGTAACACGATGGCGGCGGTGACTAGAGAGAGGTCATAGATTGACATTCTTTATATGTTTATATAACGCACTATCCACAGGCCCGGGGCACGTAACACGATGGCGGCGGTGACTAGAGAGAGGTCATAGATTGACATTATTTATATGTTTATATAACGCGCTATCCACAGGCCCCGGGCACGTAACACGATGGCGGCGGCAGCCATAGAATGAAGTACTTTATATGTTTATATAATGCACTATCCACCGTCTCAGGGCTGGCTAGGCACGTACCACGATGACGATTCGATCGGGCAAAATCGTTACGTTTCATATATGTCGAATCGCTCTAATTTCCCAAGACGCTCCCGTGGTACAGTGGTTACAGCGTGCGCCTCACACGCGCAACGTCCCCGGTTCGAGCCTTGCCAGAAACGCGCAACTTTTTCGATTAATTAATATTCACCGGCGGGTCGGGTACGTAACACGATGGCGGCGGCGGCCATAGAATAAAATACTTTATATGTTTATATAACACACTATCCACAGGCCCCGGGTACGTAACACGATGGCGGCGGGTACGCACGACGTCAGCAACGATGGACCGAGCGAGTACCGTGATGTCACCACACACCTACGTTACACCCTACGTCACACCCTACGCCGCGATAACGTCACACCCTACGTAACAGCATCGCTCGACCAATCAGAGCGCTGGGCTATCTACGTAACAGCATCGCTCGACCAATCAGAGCGCTGGGCTATACTGTCCGGAATCCTGGCAATATTGGTTGGTCATTGTTGGTTATTCCTCTTAGAATCGAACAGCAACAGTCTTATCACCCCTCAGAAATTGGTTCAATGTCAAGATCAGTGCTCATTTCATGATTTAAATACAATGCCTGGGTCTTACCATGAAGCAACGTTCATTTTCCAAAGGACTCTCGATAATAAAGAACATGTCAGCTCGGTACGCGTCGCCTTCTAATTAACAAACAAACTGAATTCTCGTTTGAAATCCTAGTTACTGTAGTTCGGGAAACTTGAGATTACAAAATTCGAAGTCGGGGGCGGCGGGGGCCGGGGGGGGCTGGCGAGTTAACGACGTGTGACGCGCTGGTTCCCCAGAGCAGACGAGGGACGGGTCTATATTGTTAATTAATTACTTGTGAGACTTGGAACTCACCTCCGACAATCAATTCATGTCAACCACGTTTCGACATCTCCCGGGATAACTCGGCGTCGGTATCCACCGAGCCCGGCTAACAATTCAAGATTCTGATTACATTTATTGAATGACTCCGGGAACAATCCAAACTCAGAGCGGATTCGAACGTCGGCGACTGAAAACGTAATTAGTGCAATCTTTTATTGTCACAAATACTTTACGTGATTTTATACTGAAATAGCTTTTGTAACTTGAACACTTGTAAGTGTAAGTTCTGTCATAACAGCCCCGCAGGGGGTACAGACTAGCTGCACCTATTGAGAGGATTCAAACGTCCCTCGCGGTACCCGAGTCTAACACACACTTACACTTACAATACTGTACACTTACACTTAAATGTACACTGTAAGTGTAAATGCACTTACACTTATATTTATGCACGCGATAATAGCCTCAATGTGCTTTTCGTCTTAAAATAAAATAAAAAAAACATATAATTTCTCGAATCAACATCCCTTTTTCTCAGCACATACTATTCGTACAGGCATAAATGAGATATATTTAGAAAGATATTTTTAACCGGCTTTTGACATTGCAAAACGATTTTGCGCTAGAACTTACTGTTTGTGGAAAATTTTATCATAAAAGACACTTTTAACTGTCACAGGCAAAATGACATCGTGGATGCACATGCGCGGCATCGCAAATCAAGCAATATTTTGTATATTTTACGAAGCTAAGTTATTAATCACGAATAGACAATCCCATTAAAAATACTTCTTTTTTGCATAACATGCTTAGAACAATTTCAATATATACTTAAAAGTCGTTAAACTTATAGGTTATGTGGCCCTATTGACAGTTCCCTATCTCAGCCCGTCGTACAAGCCAGGACAAGCATTTCGAATACACACGTTTTGGACACTGTTTTCACACAAATATATTTGTGACTTCTCCTTCCATTTACCTCGTTAATACGGACATCATAAAATACAAAGTACAATACAAATGTCAAAATACAGTCAGAGGTTATCAAGCATGCCTTTTCAACTGGCTAGACGACAGTTACCTATTAAAATTGCGTTTGCTATCACTATAAAAAGTCACAGGTACAAACACTTCAAAAAGCAGGATTTTATTTACCAAATGCTGACATATATGTAGGCTTTTCAAGGGTGACTAAATCAAGTAACGTGTGTATCCATTAAAGAGAATGAAATACTTATACAAAAGGCTGTGTTCACTTAACACTGTCATAGTGCGAAATTTCGCACGGATCCCCTGGTGAATAATAAAGCACAAAGCTAATTTTAAAGTACAATTAAAGTAACAATCAACGGAAACGTTTCTGAACTGCAATCCTAAACTTTTCAATGACAGTTAACTGGGTGAAAATTACCGCCTGCTTTGTGGGGCAACACCGCGCTTCTAAAAAAACGAAAGGAAGATGATGTTTCCTAAATGTAGAGTTCTGCAAAACAAACGTGTCCGATGTGGTTAAAGCATCTGTCAGTCTGCTACGTGCAGAAGCACTAGCGCAACCTTAAGTCGGGAGACTGGAGTTACTGCCTTTTCCGTTTACTGTTGGCGCTATTAATCCAGGCTCGTGTTATTGGACAACTAGGACAGAAGAGAGGAGGACGTTGTATTATCTTTTCTGATAACATTTAGCCAAGCTATAACAATAAAGCTAACTGTTCGTCATAATTTCCTGTTACAACTCACTCTAAAACGGCCATTTCGCAGACGTTTCGTCCTCGTTAGCCCGAGCATACAGTATAAACGTTAAGGGGCATATTACGTCATCAAAGGAACGTCAAATTTCTTTGATCAAAGTCTTTGGATGGAATAAATTTGACGGTTTACGATCTATAAACCTTTGACGAATCTGACTTACTTTAATCGTTGACAAATATTTTCAAAATATGTCGTTCTAACCTCAAAACATATGTCATTTCCTATTTGTGTCGACATTGTTCTTTCGTACACGATGGCGAAATTGTCACGGACTTTTTGAAGCAGAAAAACATTAATTCTACAACACGAAAAAGAATTCACTAGGAATATCCGTACTAATGCTTACAAAGGCTAAGATTTAAAATACACTCATTCTTAAAAAACGATCTTTCAAATAGAATTCCTTAGTGGCATTCCTAGTATCTTTCTCCTTTTTATCCATGGTCAAACACAAAAACTCGTTTTTTTGTTTCCCTCTCTTTTTAGTAGCGCCATAGCAAGATAAGAGCTTAATGCAGCAGTATTAACATCATTCGATCCATTACAGCTACTGCACTTGAGTAAACATAACCTCAAAATATATATTCTTTTTATATTCTTCTTCTTTTCTGCTAGGATTATTATCACTGTGTTCAGTATAATGATCTGCCTTCCCTAACTTCGTCAATTCTACTTTCGTTGACGGAGTACCTCCATCTTCAAAAACTATATCTATACTCTATACGAGTACTCTATAGAGTGAAGTTCCATCTTCAAAAACTATATCTATACTCGTATAGAGTATATATATAGTTTTTGAAGATGGAGGTTCTCCGAAACGCGTTAACGAAAGTAGAATTGACGAAGCTAGGGAAGGCAGATCATTTACTCAACACAGTCAAAATATATATAGTTCATTAAGCTGATCAAAGGAATTTGACGGATGTAATACGATTTCTTTAATACAACTTTGACAAATATTTGAACAACATAGGCCTATATGGTCCTTTAAAAAAATATCCCACAAATATATTTGAAAGTGTAATACGCCAGTAAGCAACAAAAAGGAAGGAAACACCTTAAGAAATAGAGTAGCGATACAAAGATTCCAATTTTGCTTCCATTACGCCAGCAATACAGCTGCTTGACACGATTAATTATTTATACCACATACAAAACATTTTATCATCTCTTATAAAAGTCTGCAATTAAAACGGCTTCAAGCGATATACAAATGGCGCATTGAGTATAAACACTTGCAGTCAGATGAAACGATTCAAGTTTTGAATTCACCTACTTCCCTTCAGCATTGTGTTGCTTGCTTTCTTTTGAATTTGCGTGATTCGTAATAACCAGCGAAAGAAAAAGAAAATATCACCGTGAAGTGCGGCTCTCGTGGGAGTATTCCCTCCGTAATATTTCCAGTTCTGCTTTTTCTTCTCTCCCCGTTTTCATCGCGACACTAGACTCGTTATGTTTGCAGTCCCGTGAGGCCGTCTCCGCGGAACCGAAGGTGACACTTCCATTATACAAGTCTTGCGCGAGACATTCGTGGACATTAGAATAGCTACGTATAACGTAGCCGAAGTCACTGTTATTTGGTCACAGGGAAAATTATTGTTGTTACGGGTACAAAATAGTGTACCAACTTTACTACTTAAAATAACCGTATCTTAATAAAAGTTAAAAAAATACCTGCCTTAAGCAACGATATAAAAAAAGTAGACGAATAGCCTACCTAAGTGCTTTGTTAATTTACTACATCAAAACTGAAAGATCAAAAGCAGTTAGATTATCTTTGGTACGGATACGAAAAGGTTTACCAACTTGACTACTTAAAATGATCTTAATTAAAGAAAAAACGTTGGCCAAGATGATATGCTTCGTTACCTTTTTACAAAAATGTACATGTAAATAGAACCTAAACGGGTACAAGAAGTTCAACAATCCGGAATGAAAAGATAAATAGGTGTACCAGAAGCCAAAAGAACCTGTATGTAGAGTATTTTACACTCTGACGCGCAAGTATGCCTCCCAATGGGTTTCTAAGAAAGCAAAATTTCTTTAGAAAGAAAGGAAAGCCTCGTTTAGTCAAACTGGCTACTTGGAGGGCCATCTAGATCCCTTACAGGCATTCTGAACAGTACTGATCTGAGGAGAGTGACGGGACAGGTGTATAAGGAGTCAGGCCTAAAGAGAGAATTACCGCAAGCGTTGGAATCCTGGCAGCAGGTATTGGCCTTACAGAGTTCGTTGGAAGAATTATAATTAGAGGATACAAAGGATAAAACAAAGACCATCTATATAAACTCTGATATATTGTAGTTTCACTAGTGGCCCTGGCGAACCACAACTATAATTCTAAGGCAGTGTGACACCGTCATCTTGCCATCAAAAATTGGCGAAAACCAACAATCCAGTTCTTAAGAGTCCTAGCACATCAGGGTATAGGCTAATGGACAGTGTAAAAGCGGATTGGTGTGCCACAGTGCAAACAGCTCTTTCACTGGCCCAGAACCAGCATGTGGAGTATCTCATACTCTAGCTCGTAAGGCCGCCTCGGTAGCCTAGTTGATAGCGTACTGCGCTTTCATCCCGAGGTCCCGGGTTCGATTCCCGGCCAGGGCTTGGCATTTTCATAAGCTATAAATCATTTCATCGTCTGCATTAGCCGAAGTGTGCACAATAGTCGGACGTTAAACACAAAAAAAAAATCTAGCTCGCAAGCATGTATGGGTTTCTAAGGAAAAGGTCTTGGGTGAAAACGGAAAGCCTCGTGCAGTCAGAGAATGTTTAGAGGTCCAGCTAGATCCCTTACAGCGATGCTTTTTGGCTGAACCGAACGATCTGCATGACAAGCTGAGGACACACCTCAGCTTTGGACAGTAAACGATACGAATCCCAAGGCACTCTATGTAGTGGGGGACAGGCTATGGAACAAGGCATCGTCCGTAGCATCTCACGGTTCCCCGAAGTCCTCAGTTGGATTAGGAACGCTGAATCTGTGAACGAGGGCGCATAATATGCTAAACAGTGGCGGAACCAGATTTACGGGGTATCCTGGTCTTCCGATCATTTAAAAATTTTAAATTTTAAATTAAAATCAGCAAGCAATGATAAACCGTTGCTTCGATAATTTGAAAAACAGAATATTGGCTGCATCGTTCACAATTTTTAGTATATTTATATTTTGGTGTATTATTAAAAAAAATATACAAAAAGCGAAAAACTAACGAAGTAATAGCGCCGTTACGAACATCGAAAATGAACTTTACTCACACATTTCATAAAATATTGAAGACTAGAGTGTTGATAACTTTAAGTGTCCTAGTACGACTGGTTTTTGTAGCTTTCCAAGAAAAATACGGCCACATTAAGTACAATTTTCCATTTAATTCTAAACGCCTGTACATAATACCTGTTTTAAAATGAAAACGTTAGCTGCACTTTAAAAGTAACAGAGTCGAGTAAAAATATTTAAAAAGTCTAAGATATACCGTAGTTTTAGATTAAACTGAAGGCAGACGGCTTTCAAATCCACTCCACAGCCATCTTAATTATAGAAAATACAACGCACGACATAATGGCACTGCAGTTGATACATTATTAATACGTCACTACTCCCCCAACTCAGCCCTAGTTCAGTTTATTCCGCTTTACAGAAACTGCTATTACAGTAATCTCCATATTAACTTCACCGCCAAAGTTTTCCCTTCAAGAGGATCATATTTTAAATGCAATACTGTTTACATATTGCATTACAAAGGCATCGTTCCACTACCCGTACATTTTCTTACAGTAATATTATAACAACAAAGTAGGAACGGCAAGCTGTGCCTTAATACAGGGTGTTCAAGAAGTACAAACAGATTTCAAGTTGTAATATTTTTTTAATCGCAATCACAATTACGTTTTATTTGCAATCGTTTTTTGTACTATTAGCATCATTAGGTTGCGTAATGTTTTTGCATTATTAGCATCATTAGGTTGAGTAATGTTTTTGCACTATTAGCATCATTAGGTTGTGTAATGTTTCTGCACTATTAGCATATTAGGTTGTGTAATGTTTTTGCACTATTAGCATCATTAGGTTGTGTAATGTTTCTGCACTATTAGCATATTAGGTTGTGTAATGTTTTTGCACTATTAGCATCATTAGGATGTGTAATGTTTTTGTACTATTAGCATCATTAGGTTGTGTAATGTTTTTGTACTATTAGCATCATTAGGTTGTGTAATGTTTTTGTACTATTAGCATCATTAGGTTGTGTAATGTTTTTGTACTATTAGCATCATTAGGTTGTGTAATGTTTTTGTACTATTAGCATCATTAGGTTGAGTAATGTTTTCGCACTATTAGCATCATTAGGTTGTGTAATGTTTTTGCACTATTAGCATCATTAGGTTGTGTAATGTTTTTGCACTATTAGCATCATTAGGTTGTGTAATGTTTTTGCACTATTAGCATCATTAGGTTGTGTAATGTTTTTGCACTATTAGCATCATTAGGTTGTGTAATGTTTTTGCACTATTAGCATCATTAGGTTGTGTAATGTTTTTGCACTATTAGCATCATTAGGTTGTGTAATGTTTTTGCACTATTAGCATCATTAGGTTGTGTAATGTTTTTGCACTATTAGCATCATTAGGTTGTGTAATGTTTTTGTACTATTAGCATCATTAGGTTGTGTAATGTTTTTGTACTATTAGCATCATTAGGTTGTGTAATGTTTTTGTACTATTAGCATCATTAGGTTGTGTAATGTTTTTGTACTATTAGCATCATTAGGTTGAGTAATGTTTTCGCACTATTAGCATCATTAGGTTGTGTAATGTTTTTGCACTATTAGCATCATTAGGTTGTGTAATGTTTTTGCACTATTAGCATCATTAGGTTGTGTAATGTTTTTGCACTATTAGCATCATTAGGTTGTGTAATGTTTTCGCACTATTAGCATCATTAGGTTGTGTAATGTTTTTGCACTATTAGCATCATTAGGTTGTGTAATGTTTTTGCACTATTAGCATCATTAGGTTGTGTAATGTTTTTGCACTATTAGCATCATTAGGTTGAGTAATGTTTTGCACTATTAGCATCATTAGGTTGTGTAATGTTTTTGCACTATTGGCATCATTAGGTTGTGTAATGTTTCTGCACTATTAGCATATTAGGTTGTGTAATGTTTTTGTATTATTAGCATCATTAGGTTGTGTAATGTTTTTGCACTATTAGCATCATTAGGTTGTGTAATGTTTTTGCACTATTAGCATCATTAGGTTGTGTAATGTTTTTGCACTATTAGCATCATTAGGTTGTGTAATGTTTTTGCACTATTAGCATCATTAGGTTGTGTAATGTTTTTGCACTATTAGCATCATTAGGTTGTGTAATGTTTTTGCACTATTAGCATCATTAGGTTGTGTAATGTTTTTGCACTATTAGCATCATTAGGTTGTGTAATGTTTTTGCACTATTAGCATCATTAGGTTGTGTAATGTTTTTGCACTATTAGCATCATTAGGTTGTGTAATGTTTTTGCACTATTAGCATCATTAGGTTGTGTAATGTTTTTTTACTATTAGCATCATTAGTTGTGTAATGTTTCTGCACCATTAGCAACATTAACTTTGTGTAATGTTTTTGCACTATTAGCATCATTAGGTTGTGTAAAGTTTTTGCACTATTAGCATCATTAGCTTTGTGTAATGTTTTTGCACTGTTAGCATCATTAGGTTGTGTAAAGTTTTTGCACTACTAGCATCATTAGGTTTGTGTAATGTTTTTGCACTGTTAGCATCATTAGGTTGTTGTGTAATAATTTTGCACTGTTAGCATCATTAGGTTGTGTAATGTATGGTCTACTTCATTACACAAATAGCATTCAAAACAAAATGTGATTTCTTTTTCGACTTTTAGTAGTTGCATTCATGTACCAAAACCAGTTATAAAATTTAGAACAACTTTAAATTAGATTCAACTGTATTTTTTTCTACATATTTCTTACACGCAATTCTATCAGATACAACCTTTTTAATAAAATAAAACGTGATGAGTAAATAACAACTAAATTAGAAGTGATTTCATTCGATATCAAGTCACGAAACAATGAGGGAAACGACAAAGTTGCTATATTCAAATATCACAGCAAGGTTTTGATAAAGATCGCAACCCTCTTAAGGTAGAACATAGGAAACCACCACTTCCGGCGGGAATAATACAAGCAAAGATAACACATCTACATCACCCGAGGGGCGGGGGGTTGAAAGTCACGGCGATTTTCTTTCTTCCCCGGCGCAGGGCAGTCGGTGCTTTTGTGTTGCATGTCCGAGGTTAATGGATTGTGCCGAAGTTGCCTTCCGATTCAAACTCGAACACAAAAGTAGGCTGCAAGGGTCGTGCTTCACGAGCAGCAGCACTTCCGAAAGTATTGCACATCTGATGACGTGCTAAAACAAAACGTATGTCAGTTTGAGAGCTATCATTGGATTTTTTGGTGTTTAACGTCCGACTATTGTGCACACTTGGGCTAATGCAGACGATGGGATGATTTAATGAAAATGCCAAGCCCTGGCCGGGAATCGAACCCGGGTCCTCGGGGTGAATTTGTTTGTTTTTTTTGTGTTTAACGTCCGACTTTGTGCACACCTAGGCCAATGCAGACGATGGGATGATTTATAGCCTATGAAAATGCCAAGCCCTGGCCGGGAATCGAACCGGGTCCTCGGGGTGAAAGCCCAGTACGCTATCAACTAGGCCACCGAGGCGGCTCTCTCTGGATCATCAAAATATACAATCACGCACATCGAATTTTTTCAACGTAGTCGTTTCAACGCAAAATATAATTTCAGTATTTTGATTTTGTTCCATCCAATATTCAACACAAAATATTGCTTCTTCTTCTGTTGAAATCTTGTATACAAACCTATCTCGTAGTACTTTCCAGTTTTTCAATTTGCTATTTAATGATGGGATATTAATGTTGTTGTTACTGTTTATGCGGACGATTCCATCTTTTCTGTGTGTGACAAAAATACACGACGTTTCGAGAATAAGGCTCAACTTCCGTTCTCAAGTGCCTAAACGTAAAACATAAGCGTAGGATGCCTAGAAATTTTTTTTTAATTAGTAAATCTAAGACTTACATGTGATCAGAGAACCACACGTCATCAAGAAAACGAAAGCACTACACAAACGCTGACAAATACCGTATTAAGACAGGTATGTGTGCTGGTCAACAGTAAACGACTTACTGAAGTCCGCTCTTGCCAACACCAGATTAGAATATCTCTTACTATGAAATAAGAAGTGACAACTGAACAATGGTCTATACAACTACATCTACGGTACATAGAATTAATTATAATCGTAATTATTGGAAGAAGAAAAAGATAATTGGATTAGATATTGTTTAAAACGAACAGCTGCACAAAGTATCCAGATGTAAAATTGCTCTTCGGCAAAATAAAAAAAATTAATGAACTGTAATCGTTCGGAACAAGGAAACGACAAAGATCAGAGATTGCTTAACCAGCATCGTAAATCGACATTTTTTCAGATAATGAACCTAATGTTCTAATAATGTAATATTATTACATGTAATATAATGTAATGTTGTAATGTTCTATAATAGTACAGCTGGTTACTATTATATGAGAATTGTTTCTTTACTAATTTCCATCGGGAAAATGACACTGGCGCGGACATCATAGTAAGATCCAAACCCGGAACCTGCGCGCGTGTGTATTGGCACGTTCACTTTCGCAAATTGTGTCCAATTTCTTGCAAAAACTCCGCAAAAAAATCGATTATAGTAATAACTGCGACCAGTTCGTGAACCACCGAGATTCGTTTAACAGTTTCAAAATGGCGTCCATTTCAAATCCGTAAAAACTCGTTACTTTTTTGACTTAAATGTTTTTGAAAATCTAATTTCACTTACATAATCAGCGTTGAGAACTGCATGAATTAATATTTTGACTTTTCAATGTTGAATTTAAGAAATTTAATTTGGGTTTCATTTTCGTACTTTCAATGTAATTTGAAACTATATCTATAGGCAGATTTTTAATTATGATTATGACGGTGAAATCAGAATTTCAAAACGAGTAAAGCCTAGTTGATAGCGTACTGGGCTTTCACCTCGAGGACCCGGGTTCGATTCTCGACCAGGGCTTGGCATTTCCATACGCTATAAATCATCCCATCGTCTGCATTAGCCCAAGTGTGTACAATAGTCGGACGTTAAAAAAAAAAAAATCAAAACGAATAAGTTGAAAAAATCTTCTACAAATCGGCTTCTATCACGTCAGCGAGACAGCTGTTTAATTAAGCCGCGCAGATAAGCACAGCCGTAACTGCCGAGTTGATGGAGCTGCGGTACGTGGGACGGCGGGCGCCGCAGGTTTTACACCGTCTTGGAGACAGGCATCAGGAAAGCCTTTTTATGGGACACGCACTTCTGCAGCCAGATCTTATGTACTTCGCATTAACACGGCCAGGCGTTTATCGGCAGTAAAACACAAACCGGGGGGGGGCTATTTATGACCCGTTTTCTGGGATGACCTAAATTCTAAAGAGCTGGAAAAATCGAAGCGTACCCCAGATTAATTCTAGACCCGAGCGGTTGTCTCCAATAACAAAAATTTCAGTTATTCAACCAAAAATAAAAAATCATTTATCATGTTTTTCTCTTCATTTTTATTTTAATTACGATAATTTGTACGACAAATTAACATTTGCTAGTTTTTAACAACTACTTACAACGTATTATAGCCTATCAGCTGTTCAATGAAATCAGCTGATCGTTACGAATTTATATAAAACAACTGATCTTTTATTACAACTACCATAGCTAGTTTTTAAGAACATAACCTAAAACTTATTATAGCTTATCAGCTGTTCAATGAAATCAGCTGATAGTTACGAATTAATATAAAACGACTGATCTTTTACTATAACTACCACCAGTTATTTTTTTTAACAACACAACCTAAAACCTTACTACAGTCTATCGGCTGTTTAATGAAATCAGCTGATCGTTACGAATTAATATAAAACACCTGATCTTTTACTATAACTACCATAGCTAGTTTTTAACAACATAACCTAAAACTTATTATAGCCTATCAGCTGTTCAATGAAATCAGCTGATCGTTTACGAATTAATATAAAACACCTGATCTTTTACTACAACTACCACAGCATTTTAACAACATACGCTAAAACTCATTATAGCCTAACAGCTGTTCAATGAAATCAGCTGATCGTTACGAATTAATATAAAACACCTGATCTTTTACAATGAAATCAGCTGATAGTTACGAATTAATATAAAACGACTGATCTATAACTACTATAACTACCACAGTTATTATTTTAACAACACAACCTAAAAACTTACTACAGTCTATCAGCTGTTCAATGAAATCAGCTGATCGTCACGAATTAATATAAAACACCTGATCTTTTACTATAACTACCACAGTTAGTTTTTTTAACAACATAACCTAAAACTTATTATAGCCTATAAGCTGTTCAATGAAATCAGCTGATCGTCACGAATTAATATAAAACACCTGATCTTTTACTATAACTACCACAGTTAGTTTTTTAACAACATAACCTAAAACTTATTATAGCCTATAAGCTGTTCAATGAAATCAGCTGATCGTCACGAATTAATATAAAACACCTGATCTTTTACTATAACTACCACAGCTAGTTTTCAACAACATAACCTATAACTTATTACAGCCTAACAGCTGTTCAATGAAATCAGCTGATCGTTACGAATTAATATAAAACAACTGATCTTTTACTATAACTACCACAGCTAGTTTTCAACAACATAACCTATAACTTATTACAGCCTAACAGCTGTTCAATGAAATCAGCTGATCGTTACGAATTAATATAAAACAACTGATCTTTTACTATAACTACCACAGCTAGTTTTTTTCAACAACATAACCTAAAACTTATTATAGCCTAACAGCTGTTCAATGAAATCAGCTGATCGTTACGAATTAATATAAAACACCTGATCTTTTACTATAACTACCACAGTTAGTTTTTTAACAACATAACCTAAAACTTATTATAGCCTAACAGCTGTTCAATGAAATCAGCTGATCGTTACGAATTAATATAAAACACCTGATCTTTTACTATAACTACCACAGTTAGTTTTTTAACAACATAACCTAAAACTTATTATAGCCTAACAGCTGTTCAATGAAATCAGCTGATCGTCACGAATTAATATAAAACACCTGATCTTTTACTATAACTACCACAGTTAGTTTTTTAACAACATAACCTAAAACTTATTATAGCCTAACAGCTGTTCAATGAAATCAGCTGATCGTTGCGGAATTAATATAAAACACCTGATCTTTTACTATAACTACCACAGTTAGTTTTTAACAACATAACCTAAAACTTATTATAGCCTAACAGCTGTTCAATGAAATCAGCTGATCGTTACGAATTAATATAAAACACCTGATCTTTTACTATAACTACCACAGTTAGTTTTTTAACAACATAACCTAAAACTTATTATAGCCTATCAGCTGTTCAATGAAATCAGCTGATCTTTACGAATTAATATAAAACACCTGATCTTTTACTATAACTACCACAGTTAGTTTTTTAACAACATAACCTAAAACTTATTATAGCCTATCAGCTGTTCAATGAAATCAGCTGATCTTTACGAATTAATATAAAACACCTGATCTTTTACTACCAATATAAATTTATAACCAGCCCTGAAACATGACATATGGAAAAACTCTGTAGTGTTTTATTTAATACGCTTCAAGAAAATTAATAAAAATGTTTAAAACGAAGATCTGATTGAGAAAGTGAAATAAGTGTGAAAACTAGACTGATGAGTGATTCAAATGGCTGTAGTGTCACTAAGGAAAGCAGACATGATATTTTAATCACAATTACGGAGAATAATATTACGAACATCATGAATGCACCGAACTCAGAGGAGATGGAATGAATGTAAATAGTAGTAATTCTTACAATAAAAAAAGCTATGCCACGTATCGAAAGCAGACATCATCTGTTACAGGTTGGGAAAAAGAAGTTTGTGAAGAAAGCGACACTACGGTTGAAAATTAAAAAAATTTAGATACCAAATATCAAAAGTGCGAAACAACAATTGCCAACCTTCGAAAAGGAGACGGCATTGAAGAAGAAGATCAGGTAGAAAGATCATTTATTTCTTTTTATGTTCCGTCTTCATTTCTGCTAGGATTATTATCACTATGTTCCGTATAATGATCTGCCTTTCCTAGCTTCGTCAATTCTACTTTCGTTGACGCGTTTCTTTGGATAGATATAATTTTTGAAGATGGAGGTTCTGAAACGCGTCAACGAAAGTATAATTGACGAAGCTAGGCAAGGCAGATCATTATACTGAACATAGTGATCATTTATTTCATTTATTCTGGAACAATGCGCATTTTCGAAAAGGCATCAATAATTTCAAATATGTTTACCAAAACTGAATTATATCTTATATTCATATAACGACTAACAAAAAGTTCACTTTATATACTGCACCGTTCGGTTTTGATTTTCGAAATTCCGAGAGTATCACTACTGGTAGTAAAAAGAGTATTAACTGTCTGGTCACAGCTCCAACGTGGTCGTAACGTTGTCCGACAATATGACCGGTAACCGTAACATTTAAGGAAAACGTTACCGGAATAACTTTATTGGAAATTACGGTCTTTCTCCGCGAAGCGGTCAAAATTATGATACAGCTTGCCGTTCAGCCTGTACTACGGAAATACGCCAGCAAGTACACTCGTCATTGTTAAATACGAGGTCGCCATTTTGAAACATAAGCGAAAGGTGGAAAATGTTAAACATACGTTATCAAACGTAACTAATAAACACACAAACCATACTGAACTATCGAGTTGAAATACATCTAGCTTCGCACAGTCGATAAAATACCAACCGTTTCCTTCTTATATATTTTTACTTAAAATAAAAGGTATTTTTGTGAATATCGTTTTTATATTTCATCAATCCATTTTAGTGGCAATCGACATTAGTGGGGTCGTCATTAGGTCTCGGCACTGAAAGGAAAGTTTCAGTATCAGCCTTTTTCAACATGCCTGAAGAACAATGGTAAGTTTTTGGTACTTTGCGGCTTGCACGTACCGATAAGCAGACAAGGGAGTTGTTGCAAAATTAAAACCGACGCTGTGAGAGTTGTCTTTGTACTCTTCTGGAAATACTTTCACAATATTAAGCGGGCGAAAGTAACGTTGTCAAAGCTGAATTAGAAGCCTTAAGTGAGCGAAGGGCTTGATTCATTAGCACAGCGTTAAGGACGCCTTCGGATATGAATGTAATATCTTTCTTAAATTTATCTTTTCGATCAATTTAATACGGAAACACTTTAGCAGGCAAACACTTTTTAATGGTGATTGTTTTTCCGCGAACGTCTATACTGTAGCGTCTAAACGTTAACTCGGAGTCTTTTCAAAACTTTTATTCCAAGCTGGGAAAAACAAAGCAATTACAAAAACAGATTTACTGATTTTTTTACGTCCGTATTAAAAAAACACATTTCGTATAATTTGTAATACACAAACTTTATCACGTTAAAAAAAATTTATCACGTTGAAAAAAACTTTATCGCGTTAAAAAAAACTTTATAACGTTAAATATCTTTATCACGTTAAAAAATTTATCACGTTGAAAAAAACTTTATCGCGTTAAAAAAAACTTTATAACGTTAAATATCTTTATCACGTTAAAAAATTTATCACGCTAAAAAAACTGTATCACGTTAACAAAACTTTATCACGCTAAAAAAAACTTTATCGCGTTAAAAAAAACTTTATAACCTTAAATATCTTTATCACATTAAAAACTTTTTCACGCTAAAAAAACTGTATCATGTTATAAAAACTTTATCACACTAAAAAACTGTATCACGTTAAAAAAATTTATCACGCTAAAAAAAATGTATCGCGTTAAAAAAAACTTTATAACGTTAACTATCTTTATCACGTTAAAAACTTTATCACGCTAAAAAAACTGTATCACGTTAAAAAAAAACTTTATCGCGTTAAAAAAAATTTATAACGTTAAATATCGTTATCACGTTAAAAACTTTATCACGCTAAAAAAACTGTATCACGTTAAAAAAACTGTATCACGTTAAAAATCTATCACGTTAAACAAACTTTATCACGCTAAAAAAACTATCATGTTAAAAAACTGTATCACGTTAAAAAAATTGTATCACGTTAAAAAAACTTTATCACGCTAAAAAAACTGCATCACGTTAAAAAAACTTTATCATGCTAAAAAAACTGTATCACGTTAAAAAAACTTTATCACGCTAAAAAACTGTATCACGTTAAAAGAACTGTATTACGTTAAAAAACTTTATCACGCTAAAAAACTGTATCTCGTTACAAAAACTATCACGTTAAACAAATTTTATCACGCTAAAAAAACTGTATCACGTTAAAAAAATTGTATCACGTTAAAAAAACTTTATCGCGTTAAAAAAAACTTTATAACCTTAAATATCTTTATCACATTAAAAACTTTTTCACGCTAAAAAAACTGTATCACGTTAACAAAACTTTATCACGCTAAAAAAAACCTTATCGCGTTAAAAAAAAATTTATAACCTTAAATATCTTTATCACATTAAAAACTTGTTCACGCTAAAAAAACTGTATCATGTTATAAAAACTTTATCACACTAAAAAACTGTATCACGTTAAAAAAATTTATCACGCTAAAAAAAATGTATCGCGTTAAAAAAAACTTTATAACGTTAACTATCTTTATCACGTTAAAAACTTTATCACGCTAAAAAAACTGTATCACGTTAAAAAAAAACTTTATCGCGTTAAAAAAAATTTATAACGTTAAATATCGTTATCACGTTAAAAACTTTATCACGCTAAAAAAACTGTATCACGTTAAAAAAACTGTATCACGTTAAAAATCTATCACGTTAAACAAACTTTATCACGCTAAAAAAACTATCATGTTAAAAAACTGTATCACGTTAAAAAAAATTGTATCACGTTAAAAAAACTTTATCACGCTAAAAAAACTGCATCACGTTAAAAAAACTTTATCATGCTAAAAAAACTGTATCACGTTAAAAAAACTTTATCACGCTAAAAAACTGTATCACGTTAAAAGAACTGTATTACGTTAAAAAACTTTATCACGCTAAAAAACTGTATCTCGTTACAAAAACTATCACGTTAAACAAATTTTATCACGCTAAAAAAACTGTATCACGTTAAAAAACTGTATCACGTTAAAAAAACTGTATCACGTTAAAAAAAACTGTATCACATTAAAAAAAAATTTATCACGTTAGAAAAACTAAATCATGTTAAAAAAACTTTATCACGTTAAAAAAACTAAATCATGTTAAAAAGAACTTTATCAAGCCAAAAAACTTTATCACGTTAAAAAAAACAACGTGCCTAAAATTTTAAACGAAAGAGAATGACAGACAGCGGTCAAGGTTTATATTTTTACACATTTATTACTGAACAGTGAATTTCATTTATTCGAAAATATTTCTACAGTGGCTTAAGTTATGCAGCCGGTTAAACAGTCGAATTATTCGTTTTGTTTTAGTGCTCCACGACTAAAGTAGAAAACAAATTGATTTAAATCTTTTCGTTTTTACGAAAAAAATACAAAAAAGTAACATTTTTGAAAAAATAAAAAACTGTATCGAGATATCGATATATTACAACTGAACATAGAAATCGATCAATGTATGCAGAAACAGACGGGCGGACATCAAACAAACAACCACTTTTTTGCACACGGGGACCTAAATATCCATTAAAATTTCGATACAATTTTTTTAACGATCACCGTATTTGCTCTATAACTTGCGTGTATGAGGTGTTAAGACACCGGACAAATTTCAGGGTTTCTGAATTTGCGCACCTTATGGTCGCAGGTTCGACACCGCCGTTAACGCAGATTCCTCGTCCTCGTTAGTCTAACTGGCATAAATTATGGACTTTAAGAAATGTTTTTTTAATATTTCTTAATATTTATTAATAAATATTAATATTACTTAATATTTATTAAATTAAAAAGTAACGATACCAAAGGTATATCAAATTAGAAGTATTTAACACAAGAGAACATCTGCTAGTGAACCAAAGCATTAAAATAATCGCGGCACGCAACTGTCTCGCTGACGTGATAGAAGCGAATTCCCAAAAGCATTTTTTCTTTATCTTACCCTTTTTTGAAATTCTGATTGCACCATTTTCATTAGCACTGATGTGTGCACATATTAAACTTCCAATTTATACTTTAAATAAGAAAATGAACCTCGACCACCGTCAAAAACTTCTTAATGTTAACGAATTTTGCACACGCACGCGCGTGCACAAACACACACCTTTATACATAAAGTATAAAGGTATAAAGTATAAAGGTACCTTTGTCTATACATAAAGTATAGATTTATATCGCAGTAGATTTTGTTTGGGTCGCTAATGTCAGTTAATTTGGGGGGGGGGGACAAAGCGGTTGATCGTCACATGTATTTACACGTAACCGTTTGTAACTGCACGGTAGTAATTAATTTCATCAAATTAGCGCCATGTTGTGTTGTTACATACGTACCCCGTACCCCGGCCATAACCTCAAATCCAAAGACAAACAGATGTGGTTATTACCTGTAACAGAAAGCGAACGGGAATTAATAAAAAAGCTTAGTTTACTGAACAATTTAAATTAAAATATAATTTTATATTAAATGAAATTATATATATATATATATATATATATATATATATATATATATATATATATAGTATTATCCGTCGCGGCTTCGCCCACGAAACTTAAACTGTTTCATTAATTACATTAATTCAGAAACATAAAAAAATACATTAATAAAAGCGTGATCATCTAAACTCGTGATTATTTTACAGTGAATACGAAAAAATATTATAACCTGAATATGTTGTTTTATTGTCTTCAAACGTGTTCCAGTCGAATTTAAGAAAATCTGATAAGTATCTCTCTCCAATACGAACAGTTATACATATTTTATATTTTTGTCCTTTTAGGGGATGAATTCGGGGGAATGCTGAATTACGTGTAACATAATTTGTGTTTTAGAATATTTTGTTTACTTTTAAGAAAAGCCGATAAAAAAAATTTCTCCAATGAAAATACTCCTTTTTTTCAATTATAGGCTACCACTTTTTTTACATTTTTAATCTTTTAGGGAATTCGGAAAAATGTTGAAATATGTGTTTCACAGCGTATTTCTAGAATATTCGATCCAAAACAAATATTTTTTCAATGCAAAATTGTATACCCCCTTTTTACATTGCCTACACCCTTTCAATCTCTTTAGGCGATAAGTTTTGGGAAATGGTGAAAAATATATTTCATTACTTATATTTAACAGTGACTATATCACGTTTTATGAAGGTCAGATGAAAAACATATTTTTCCAATAAAAATTGTTGTACCTCATTTTTACCTCTTTAAGGGTTGAATACTGGAAAATCGTTTTTCAGTGCACCCCTACACGTGGTGGTAACCCTGAAAATTTCAAATCTTTAGCTATTGTAGTCTCGGCTACACGTTGATTATTAAAGTTGGACTGGGTAAGTAGTTTAATGGCGTTAAAATCAAATTTGTGCATAATCCTTTCTGAGTGCATCTCGACAATGTTGTAAGAAGGTACCTCGAAAATTTCAAATCTCTAGCTATAATAATAATATTGATTATTAAATTTGGACTGGGTTAGTAGTTTAATGGCGTCAAAATCAATTTTTTGCAAAATCCTTTCTTAGTGCACGCCTACATGGTAACATAAATATACTCTCAAAATTTCAAGTCGCTAGCTAAAATAGTAATGGCTCTGCGTTGATTATAAATCAACTTCTTTTATAAAGGACTTGTTGATTATAAAGGACTTCTTCTTTTATATATTAAGATATATATATTAACAGCTGTTTTATAACATATCGCTCCCTGCACTGCCTCCTGAATCACCACTTATATAGTGTTTCTGCTTTGTAGAGAATGGTATCTTTTTCAAAAACGTAAAGTACTGTAGAAACATAGATACTATTTATTTTCCTTCTGGCGCACATTTTGTAGTTCTTCCAAACACAATAAAACGTCAGAATAAATTGAAAATGTCACAAAATGTTGGACGCCGTGTTTTTTGTAACGTCTCACAAATATTTTAAACATGAAGCCATACAAAAACTTGATTTCGGAAACTTTTTTATAGATATTAACGGCATTAATGCTATTTTCAAAACTGTTAGGCTGAACATTACAAGAGGTTTTGATAAACTTTCAAAAACAAATAACAGAAGCTCTGCGAAATTTTATACCGAAATCGTGATCAATAATAACGTTTCATTTGATACTATTAAGGAATTCCAGGTGCAAAATGAATTATTTAGTCGGTATGGCCCAGTTCTGATACATTGAAATAATTAACGCCATCAGCTGAGGAATCGTTGAATAGTTTATCAGCTGTTTAAACTTTTCGTTGTTTACGAAAATACAATTTTTAAAAATAAAAAAGTTATTAGAAAAAAAAAACAGAAGTTAAGACCACTGGTTGTAACAAATAAATACTTAGTCAATAAATTATACTAATTATACTTAGTAACCTAAATAATCAAATTATTCGTACACTGTCTGCGACGTGCCCACATTTAAAATCATAACCACGTTGTTCTAATTTAAATACAAATTATAAGAAAATTAATTTTTAATTAGAAAAACTACGTGTTCGAGAACGTACTAAAAAGCCTTGGTTAACCTCGTTTTTTTTAATAGAATATTAAATTAAGTCTGCAGAAACAGCTTATCTTCGGTTTTAATTAATAAGAATAAAGCAAGGAAGAGCATGCAACCAGCTGTTAGCAGTGGCCTAATATTAAATGCTTCCTATGGCTCCGGAATACAATTATTGCCACACGAACCTTAATCAGCTAAATGATGTTATATTCATGTTCTTATTATTTTTTTATTTCCATCATTTGTGTTCGCAGAAACAGTATACGTTTTCCTAACCTAAATCACAGTTATTATCACCGTTTATCCGGACATTTGCCATCATTTGTTTCTAAAGAAACAATACAAGTTATCCTAACCTAAATCACAGTTATTATCACCGTTTATCCGGACATTTGTCATCACTTGTTTATACAGAAACAATACAAGTTATCCTAACCTAAATCACAGTTATTATCACCGTTTATCCGGACATTTGTCATCACTTGTTTATACAGAAACAATACACGTTTTCCTAACCTAAATCACAGTTATTATCACCGTTTATCCGGACATTTGTCATCATTTGTTTATACAGAAACAATACACGTTTTCCTAACCTAAACCACAGTTATTATCACCGTTTATCCGGAAATTTGTCATCACTTGTTTATACAGGAACAATACACGTTTTCCTAACCTAAATCACAGTTATTATCACCGTTTATCCGGACATTTGCCATCACTTGTTTATACAGGAACAATACACGTTTTCCTAACCTAAATCACAGTTATTATCACCGTTTATCCGGTCATTTGCCATCACTTGTTTATACGAAGCAATTCGGCGATGATAACCTTAAAGATTTTTCGCCGGAAAAAAAACACAGAAACAATACACATTTTCCTAACCTAAATCACAGTTATTATCACTGTTTATTCAAACATTCACCATGATTTGTTTATAAAGAAGCAGTACACGTTTTCCTAACCTAAATCACAGTTATTATCACCGTTTATCCGGACATTTGTCATCACTTGTTTATACGAAGCAATTCGGTGATGATAACCTTAAAGATTTTTCGCCGGGAAAAAAACACAGAAACAATACACATTTTCCTAACCAAAATTATAGTTATTATTACTGTTTATTCAAACATTCACCATGACTTGTTTATAAAGAAGCAGTACACGTTTTCCTAACCTAAATCACAGTTGTTATCACCGTTTATCCGGACGAAATACGAAAATCAATTTAATCAAAAACTGCGAACGCACTGCCGACGTTTTTTTCATACTTGTAGGTGTTGACTCAGGTCCCGATGAACTGCCGTACAGTTCTGAAACACCCTGTAACTGCACAAAAAGCCGAACATAAATTACTTATTTCCGAAACTAAACATTTTCGAATTTAATTTAGGTAAAACTGTTTGAAGGTATAACAAGTCTGACGTCAACGAGAAAATGTTAAAAATTCAGTTATAAATTATTCATAGTTACTCCAATACCTTGTGGAACACGAATTCTTGCCGGATATTTGCCATGCCGTATATTTCAATATGATTGACTTCCGTTACCCAATTTGCCAGTGAAATGTACTCACGGTAATGCTGTTTGTTTTTCTGACGGTAATGCCGGGTAAAACTTCAGTAACGTTTCTCGTGAACTAACTTTTAACGTATAGGTTGTTCTGAAATTCACCTCCCCCCCAAAATAAACACTTCAAGAAACAAGAAATTACGTAACGACAAATGACACTTTATTCTTCGTAAAATATTTTGCGATACGTAGAATAATCGTCAGCTGTTTCTCGAAGGCGTGATTAAACGAAACTAAAAAATAATAATAATTTTTCAAAATAAAATTTTTGTATTTCAGTATACCACCAGTGCATAACGTTAACTCGTACATAATTCAATGCATATAACGACGGTAAAATTTGATTTTTTTGATTTTTTTTTAACGTCCGACTATTGTGCACACTTGGGCTAATGCACACGATTGGATGATTTATAGCGTACGAAAATGCCAAGCCCTGGCCGGGAATCGAACCCGGGTCCTCGGGGTGAAAGCCTAGTACGCTATGTTTAAGCGTGAAGATGAAAAAGTGTGATTTTATCGAATTTCGAATGGAAAAATGAGCCCAACATCACTTTATGAAGGGTCGTTGTTAAAACTCTCACGTTTGCAATTTTGGTCCGATTTGATTCGAACTTGGCAAAAAAATCAATTATGCGTTAGCTTACATAAGTTCGTTCAACAGTTTTCAAAAGTTTCTTGTCTTGAATGTTTTTGAAAATCCAATTTCACCATCGTAATCAGCGTGAAAAACTGCATAAATTAGTCTTTTGAATTTTCATTTCAAAGTCCTGGTTTAAGGTCTTAACAAGATGGCATTTAAAGTAGCTCATTTTTTCCAGTCGAAGTTGGCTAAAATGTATTTAGACAACAAAAAACAGTCGTTTAAGAAGAACGTTCCACTTAAGGCTAAACAGATTTCGTAGGAGCAGTAAAACACAGCCGTTGGTGTGTGTGTGTGTGTGTGTGAGAGAGAGAGAGAAAGAAGAGAGAGAGGGGGGTAGAGAGAGGAGAGGAGAGCAGAGCTAAGAGAAGAGGGGAGGAACTAAGGTGACCAAGTTTTAATTGGATTTCTGCTCCGCGGTCATGCCTCTGTAACTTTTAAAATCCACTAGATTAGATGTAAACCTTTTGTTTTACAGCGCATGCGTACTAACATCGATTCAATTTTTAGCATATAATTCATACTGACGTCTCTAAATGTAAACCTTTTGTTTTACAGCGCATGCGTACTAACCTCGATTCAATTTTTAGCATATAATTCATACTGACGTCTTTAGATGTAAACCTTTGTTTTACAGCGCATGCGTACTAACCTCGATTCAATTTTTAGCATATAATTCATACTGACGTCTCTAGATGTAAACCTTTTGTTTTACAGCGCATGCGTACTAACATCAATTCAATTTTTAGCATATAATTCATACTGACGTCTCTAGATGTAAACCTTTTGTTTTACAGCGCATGCGTACTAACATCAATTCAATTTTTAGCATATAATTCATACTGACGTCTCTAGATGTAAACCTTTTGTTTTACAGCGCATGCGTACTAACATCAATTCAATTTTTAGCATATAATTCATACTGACGTCTCTAGATGTAAACCTTTTGTTTTACAGCGCATGCGTACTAACATCAATTCAATTTTTAGCATATAATTCATACTGACGTCTCTAGATGTAAACCTTTTGTTTTACAGCGCATGCGTACTAACATCAATTCAATTTTTAGCATATAATTCATACTGACGTCTCTAGATGTAAACCTTTTGTTTTACAGCGCATGCGTACTAACATCAATTCAATTTTTAGCATATAATTCATACTGACGTCTCTAGATGTAAACCTTTTGTTTTACAGCGCATGCGTACTAACCTCGATTCAATTTTTAGCATATAATTCATACTGACGTCTCTAGATGTAAACCTTTTGTTTTACAGCGCACGCGTACCAACTCGATTCAATTTTTAGCATATAATTCATGCTGACGTCTCTAGATGTAAACCTTTTGTTTTACAGCGCACGCGTACTAACCTCGATTCAATTTTTAGCATATAATTCATACTGACGTCTCTAGATGTAAACCTTTTGTTTTACAGCGCATGCGTACTAACATCGATTCAATTTTTAGCATATAATTCATACTGACGTCTCTAAATGTAAACCTTTTGTTTTACAGCGCATGCGTACTAACCTCGATTCAATTTTTAGCATATAATTCATACTGACGTCTCTAGATGTAAACCTTTTGTTTTACAGCGCATGCGTACTAACCTCGATTCAATTTTTAGCATATAATTCATACTGACGTCTCTAGATGTAAACCTTTTGTTTTACAGCGCATGCGTACTAACATCAATTCAATTTTTAGCATATAATTCATACTGACGTCTCTAGATGTAAACCTTTTGTTTTACAGCGCATGCGTACTAACATCAATTCAATTTTTAGCATATAATTCATACTGACGTCTCTAGATGTAAACCTTTTGTTTTACAGCGCATGCGTACTAACCTCGATTCAATTTTTAGCATATAATTCATGCTGACGTCTCTAGATGTAAACCTTTTGTTTTACAGCGCATGCGTACTAACTCGATTCAATTTTTAGCATATAATTCACGATGACGTCTTTAGATGTAAACCTTTGTTTTACAGCGCATGCGTACTAACTCGATTCAATTTTTAGCATATAATTCACGATGACGTCTTTAGATGTAAACCTTTGTTTTACAGCGCATGCGTACTAACCTCGATTCAATTTTTAGCATATAATTCATAC
This sequence comes from Callitettix versicolor, assembly GCA_022606455.1. NCBI lineage: Eukaryota > Metazoa > Arthropoda > Insecta > Hemiptera > Cercopidae > Callitettix > Callitettix versicolor. Next base: position 89,998,806 of record CM040183.1, on the reverse strand, counting down.
TGATTCAATTTTTTTTAGCATATAATTTCAATTTTTTAGCATGACGTCTCTAGATGTAAACCTTTTGTTTTACAGCGCACGCGTACCAACTCGATTCAATTTTTAGCATATAATTCATGCTGACGTCTCTAGATGTAAACCTTTTGTTTTACAGCGCACGCGTACTAACCTCGATTCAATTTTTAGCATATAATTCATACTGACGTCTCTAGATGTAAACCTTTTGTTTTACAGCGCACGCGTACCAACTCGATTCAATTTTTAGCATATAATTCATGCTGACGTCTCTAGATGTAAACCTTTTGTTTTACAGCGCACGCGTACTAACCTCGATTCAATTTTTAGCATATAATTCATACTGACGTCTCTAGATGTAAACCTTTTGTTTTACAGCGCACGCGTACCAACTCGATTCAATTTTTAGCATATAATTCATGCTGACGTCTCTAGATGTAAACCTTTTGTTTTACAGCGCACGCGTACTAACCTCGATTCAATTTTTAGCATATAATTCATACTGACGTCTCTAGATGTAAACCTTTTGTTTTACAGCGCATGCGTACTAACCTCGATTCAATTTTTAGCATATAATTCATACTGACGTCTCTAGATGTAAACCTTTTGTTTTACAGCGCACGCGTACCAACTCGATTCAATTTTTAGCATATAATTCATGCTGACGTCTCTAGATGTAAACCTTTTGTTTTACAGCGCACGCGTACTAACCTCGATTCAATTTTTAGCATATAATTCATACTGACGTCTCTAGATGTAAACCTTTTGTTTTACAGCGCATGCGTACTAACATCAATTCAATTTTTAGCATATAATTCATGCTGACGTCTCTAGATGTAAACCTTTTGTTTTACAGCGCATGCGTACTAACATCAATTCAATTTTTAGCATATAATTCATGCTGACGTCTCTAGATGTAAACCTTTTGTTTTACAGCGCACGCGTACTAACCTCGATTCAATTTTTAGCATATAATTCATACTGACGTCTCTAGATGTAAACCTTTTGTTTTACAGCGCATGCGTACTAACCTCGATTCAATTTTTAGCATATAATTCACGATGACGTCTCTAAATGTAAACCTTTTTTTACAGCGCATACTAACCTCGGCTCCATTTTTACTTTATAACTTTGCGATTACACTTCTAAGTGTAAAGCTTTATATTACAGCGCATTCGTACATTCCTCGGTTTCATTTTCATTTTATAAATTTGTGAAAATACTTCTAGATGTAAAGCGTAGAACAGCGCATGCGTGCTAATTGGCTTCTTTTCAGCATATAGCTTTGTGAAAACACTTCTAGATGTAAATCGTCATCTAACAGCACAATCGTATTCCATTCCATTTCTATCCTATAATTATATTTTTACATTTCTAGATGTAAACTTTTATGTTACAGTGCACGCGTACAAATTCTGGCTCAACTGTTAGTGTATAAGTATTCCTAGATATGCATATGTTTGACACCGTTTGCTTATCATTTTAGGCTGGTTAACTATAACATGAAATTATACTTTTAAAAGTATACAAGACGAAAAAATGATTGTTTAAAGTTTTTTAATGGCCGCCATTTTTCAGTATGGACTGATTTTGCTAACGAACCTTAAATACCAATATGTTGACTGCACGATCAACAGACACGCAATGTGACACACTCACAGTTTAAAGCTTTATACCATCAGACAGGTGATAGGAATTATTAACGGAAAGCGTTACTATTATTCAACAGAAATCACAGATAAGTGAAGACTTAAATAGCAGTGTGTTGACTGCATGATCAACAGACACGCAATGTGACACACTCACAGTTTAAAGCTTTATACCGTCAGACAGGTGATAGAAATTATTAACGGAAAGCGTTACTATTATTCAACAGAAATCACAGATAAGTGAAGACTTAAATAGCAGTGTGTTGACTGCATGATCAACAGACACGCAATGTGACACACTCACAGTTTAAAGCTTTATACCATCAGACAGGTGATAGGAATTATTAACGGAAAGCGTTACTATTATTCTACAGAAATCACAGATAAGTGAAGACTTAAATACCAATATGTTGACTGCATGATCAACAGACACGCAATGTGACACACTCACAGTTTAAAGCTTTATACCGTCAGACAGGTGATAGGAATTATTAACGGAAAGCGTTACTATTATTCAACAGAAATCACAGATAAGTGAAGACTTAAATAGCAGTGTGTTGACTGCATGATCAACAGACACGCAATGTGACACACTCACAGTTTAAAGCTTTATACCATCAGACAGGTGATAGGAATTATTAACGGAAAGCGTTACTATTATTCTACAGAAATCACAGATAAGTGAAGACTTAAATAGCAGTGTGTTGACTGCATGATCAACAGACACGCAATGTGACACACTCACAGTTTAAAGCTTTATACCGTCAGACAGGTGATAGGAATTATTAACGGAAAGCGTTACTATTATTCTACAGAAATCACAGATAAGTGAAGACTTAAATAGCAGTGTGTTGACTGCACGATCAACAGACACGCAATGTGACACACTCACAGTTTAAAGCTTTATACCATCAGACAGGTGATAGGAATTATTAACGGAAAGCGTTACTATTATTCTACAGAAATCACAGATAAGTGAAGACTTAAATAGCAGTGTGTTGACTGCATGATCAACAGACACGCAATGTGACACACTCACAGTTTAAAGCTTTATACCGTCAGACAGGTGATAGGAATTATTAACGGAAAGCGTTACTATTATTCTACAGAAATCACAGATAAGTGAAGACTTAAATAGCAGTGTGTTGACTGCATGATCAACAGACACGCAATGTGACACACTCACAGTTTAAAGCTTTATACCATCAGACAGGTGATAGGAATTATTAACGGAAAGCGTTACTATTATTCTACAGAAATCACAGATAAGTGAAGACTTAAATACCAATATGTTGACTGCATGATCAACAGACACGCAATGTGACACGTTCAATGCTTTCGTGGATTAAATAATTTTAATCTAGCCGTAAGGGCACTGAATTTCACAATACAGAACGGCTTATCCAATCAAAATTTCAAACCATCACGTTTGAACTGTAACGTTTCTGTTCTTAAGTACCTACTTTGTCGACGCTTCTGGTTTCTTTTAGTGGCTTAATTATTCAGTAAACACGGTCGTTTAAAAGTGTCTCGAGAAACAAGGAATGATCGTTCCGCGGGGAAATTACCAAAGGCGACTGTGCCGAACGTTGAGTATAAAAACATTTCATTAAATACAACAGGAACAGTTCAATAACTGCATAGATGTCGCTGGTGTGCAGTGCTGTTTGGAAGCTATCCAAGCGCTGGGAAATTATTTATCGCCACGCTAACTGGAACGCTTGCAACTAATGTGTTAATCCAATATGGACGATTTACGGTAATATTTTCGTGAAATCGTTTACAGTTTAAATATGTGTTTTTACTCGCCCAACTTTGTTGGACTTTGTTTTAAAATTACAAACTTAATGCAAGTTGACAAGTTTAAACTTCTCAAAAACAACCAATACGTTAAAATTTTTTTTTGTTGGTATTTTAAGGCGAAAAGCCCATTGAGGCTATTATCGCCTCTCTAAATGTAAATGTGTGTTAGACTCGGGTACCGCGAGGGTCGTCTAAATCTTCTCAATACGTGCAGCTATTCTGCACCCACTGCGAGTTACGTTAGAATTATTATAATACGTACTATTTACTTCCAGGCTGGTTCGGTCATGTGCAGAGGATGGAAGATGGTAGGATGACGAAGATAATGTTGGGAGAGAAATTGGGGGGAAAAAAACGCCCTAGAAGAAGTTGGTTGGGTGACCTGGAGGAGGGTCTGATGGAGACAGCTGGCGCTGGATGGGGATGCATGGAACAGAACTGTACGGGAAACCAAGGTCCACCTCGGACTGTAGTGCCGGCGAATGAAGAAAGAAAGCGAGAAAATAATTGAACAAGGTCTTCTTTCGGGGAAATCATTTTCCCGTTTTTCAAGTGGAATACTGTATACTTGTCCGAGATTCACTTGAGGCATTGCTGTTGCGGGTTCGCTAAAAAGGCCAAAGTGTCCAACATTTTATTTCCAACAACATTTATTTCTCCGCTTTTCCAAGCTACAATTACACACTGACATTTTTTTACCCACTCGAGAGTTTTTCTTTGGACTTTGTCACTGGGTTTTTCCAATACGAGAAATTCATTGGTCGAAATATTATTTTCGAGTATAACACAATTTCTTTAAAAACCAACAACAAACAAACACTTCCACATCCGACAGTCAAACATGAACACAAAAACTTGTTGTGATAACGCAGCACAGACAAGCTGTCCAGCAAAGTTGCAACTTTTTACCGGAAGCCTGATACACCATTAAAGTCCGCGCAAGTTTTTAACCTGATT
>CM040183.1:89934382-89989382 GCA_022606455.1 Callitettix versicolor | reverse complement strand
GCTTGTAAGACAGGCAGGGATAGGGACCTCATAACCTATTACTTTAACGACTTTTAAGTATATATTGAAACTTTTCTAAGGATGTTATGCAAAAAAGAGGTATTTTTAATGATATTGTCTATTTATGATTAATAAGTTAGCTTCGTAAAATATACAAAATATTGTCTAATTTGCAATGCCGCGCATGCGCATCCACGATGTCATTTTGCCAATGACAGTTAAAAGTGTCTTTTGTGCTAAGATTTTCCACAAACAGTAAGTTTTAGCGCAAAATAGTTTTACAATATCAGAAGCCGGTTAAAAATATCTTTCTAACTATACCTCATTTATGCCTGTACGAATAGTGTGTGCTGAGAAAAAGGGGATGTTGACTCGAGAAATAATATACGAATTTACATACCAGACATCGTTCGTTTCATTAAATTACATATTTAAAATAAAAGCAGAATTTGTTATTTTGAAACTTTGTGACATCGCTACTTTGTGGTTCAGTAATGTATCCTTCTGAACGTAAAACTTACCGAAGTGTACATTTCGTTAACGTGATATAACTGGTTTCATGTATTTCCAGAGAATTTTCAACTGAGCTGCTATCACGACAGAGATCCAGAGTGGCAAAACAATTCAGAAAGCTGCGAACTTGAAGAACTGAAATGGCCGCCATTGTTAAATCGTCGAACGATCTAACATCGTTCGCCCTGGTTAAAGACCTTGCCCAAGCCATTACCAGTTTGAATGAAATCGGACCGAAACTGCGAACGTGACCGTGCTGTACGTGCTGCATTCTGTGGTAAACCAAACGAACTACCTCGGTAAATATCTGATCAAATAAAATCTCGCCCGTAAGTTTAACACTGCAACTATGAGAGCCAATGGGGCGAAGCCCTAAGGGGGAAAATGACAGTCTAAATGCCTGACGACATGTCTTGGCACAAATTGTTAATCGTTTAAAAAATTAACAAAATTTCAGATTGAATACAAGGATTGATTTGTATTAGGTTTCGTAAAACGTATATTCAAAATACGTTAAAACCTTCATTACATGCCCAAAAGCAATCATACAAAATATAATAGCGCGGAAAGTACAGGAAGTACGATAAAAATCGAAAATAAAAGTGACCCGCATAACCTCAAAATTGCGCGCTAAGTAGGTGACGTGTTTTTAAACGCTAAAAAACCTTCATTTTTTAAAAAGTTATGCAGTTAGAACTGACATGCTGATTGAAAAACCTGACACGGTTGTTGGGTGAAGGATCTAACTGACACGGTTGTTGGGTAAAATACCTGAGACAGTTGTTGGATTAAAAACCTAACTGACACGGTTGTTGGGGGAAGGATCTAACTGACACGGTTGTTGGATAAAAAAACCTCACACAATTGTTGGGTTAAAAACCTAACTTTTTTTGTTGTTTTTTTTGTGTGTTTAACGTCCGACTATTGTACACACGGGCTAATGCAGACGATGGGATGATTTATAGCGTATGAAAATGCCAAGCCCTGGCCGGGAATCGAACCCCGGGTCCTCGGGGTGAAAGCCTAGTACGCTATCAACTAGGCCACCGAGGCAGCTTAAAAAATTACCTAACTGACACGGTTGTTGAGTGTAAAACTTATTTAATTATAAGGACGTCATTTTAACAAAAAGTCCATTAAAAGAAAAAACAAAGTAATGCGTATTAAGCAATGCGTATTAGAATGTGATAACGCGCATGAGCAATAAGTCGGTGTAAGAAATCTTAATGCGCGTGAGCAAAAACTCGGTGGTGGAAATATAGTACGTTCTAAGCAATGACGCCACAATATAGTTCCGTAAAAAACAGCCTAAAGTCGTAACTAATCCTAACGAATAAACTTTCCTCGGATGAATTGGTGTTAATTACACAATAAGGTAAGTAATAAAAGAGAAAATATGCTTATTAACAAAGAAAAAACAACCCGAACTGCATAAATACAGATTACAGATACATTTTTAAACGATAACTAAAAATCACGATAAAGAAGATGTGAAGGGGAGCAAACAAACGTTATCTTCCGGTTGAAATCAACTGGCGAAGTCAAGTGTTCAAGACACTAAACTGACATCTGAAATGTTGCTTCAATTGGACCAAATCAGTGCCTCTCTCAGATTGGGTCCTCTAAATGGCTCATAATAAAGAGCAACCCGCATAGTTTTTACTCCTCCCCGACAATAAAATAAAAGATATTTCAAAAACAGGTCAATAGCAGTGGTTCTGATGAAATGGATCAAGTGGCCCGGGCGACGTGAACACCACTTGAAGCGTTCCGTACTGTTTATTGTTTCAGTTAAAATCTATTTCAATCATCTTCTGCTCAGCTTCATTGCTGAAGTGATAGAAGCGAATTTCCAAAAGTATTTTTCTTTATCATACACTTTCTGAAATTCTGATTTCACAATCAGCATTAAAATATGCATGCACCAGCACATTTAAACCTTCAAATAACATTGAAAATACGAAAACGTAACTTGACCGGCCGTAAAAGAAACGTCTTAATTTCAACGGATTTGGAAAACTCAAAATACTAATTTATGCCGTTTTCAACGATTATCCGATGGTAAAATAGGATTTTCAAGAAAATGTATGAATTTTTAAAGATTGTAAATGTCCGCCATTTTCAAAACTGTTGGTTAACGAACTTGTCCAAGCAATTACTATAATCGACTTTTGACCCAAGTTTGAATAAAATCGGACCAAAATTTCGGACGTGAGCGTGCTGAAACACACACACACACACACACACACACACACACACACACACACACACACACACACACACACACACACACACACACACACACACCCAAACACACTCCCAAACACACACATACACACACACACACACACACACACACACACACATACATACTAACCCCCACACACACACGTGCACACACACTAGACACACACACACACACACACACACACACCCAAACACACTCCCAAACACACACACAAACACACACCCAAAAACACACTCGCAAACACACTCCCAAACACACTCCCCAAACACACACACACACACACAAACATACCTAACCCCCCACACACACATATGCACACACACACACACACACACACACACACACACACACACACACACACACACACACATTCCCAAACACACACACACACACACACACACACAACCCTTCCCCACACACACACACACACACACACGCGCTCGCGCGCGCACACACACACACACACACACACACACACACACACACAAACACACTCCCAAACACACACACACACACACACACACACAAACATACCTAACCCCCCACACACACACACAGGACTTAAAAAGTGTTCCAGAGTTTGCACGGTCACGGCGATGATGGTCGCATTTTCCCCATGGAAATTCACTAAAAACAAACAGCGAAAAACCTGAAGCGGCGAGGCAATGTTCACCTAAACAGCTGATTTCGCATCGCAGATGTTCCTTCGACAATACGATAATCAATGTAAATTTGTTGCCATTGTTAACGACGAAAATAACGGATAACACAATATGTTTTTATACGCAATAATAACGGATAAAACAATGTTTTTATTGTTAATTTAAACAGGAACACGTTGTATTGTGAGGAATATAAACAATAAAAAGTGATTGTTAATTAATTTTGTTTTGTTTTAACAATACGTTTGATAATTATAGTGTATACGTTCTGAAAGCCTTATGCGGTATTGCAACCCTTGTGCGTGACGACCACGTGCGGATGTACCACGTGACCACTTCACTGGTCTGCGGATTAATCGCTAATAAAAATAATCTAACCACTATCGCCAAGTCTAAGTGTTACTTCGAGACAATTACTAAACTTGCGGCCGGTCCGCTATTCCCGCCAACACTTCGTAATTGCTTGTTAATTGTAGGCCAAGTCCGGCACCCGATTTGACCCCGGTAGTCGGTTCGGTTTCGACATTTTGCAAGCAGCATTCCAGAATGCCATTAGGCCGCAGTCCCTAACGATTACACAGCGACCCCGTTTCCAAATTACTCGAGCAATAGTGGACTCCATTATTGTCACTACAACAGTGTGTTCTGTGTGCCTTCCCGTTGATTAATTAAATATTACTGCATCACATTAATCTGGCAATGATACGGCGGATGTAGTAAGACAGCGGAAATATCAGCGCCATTTTAACATCTCTCGTGCTTTAGGACTGTTTTTTTAGGCTAGATTTTGAAGGACGCGTGATGCGAGGAACACGTTCATATAGATGTATAACAGTATATTTTGCGCGTCGCAATTAAATGAATTATAATTAAGAAATTTTATGTTTCCGCTGGGACCGCGAAACGGGAACATTGCGCGTGTAAGGCGCACGCGATAACCACTACACTACTGAAAATACGAAGAAGTTTGATCCATTTAAGTATATGAAATGAATCGTTAATTTTAATTTTGTAGTTAAATTAAAAGATAAATTGTTTTATATAAATTCGTAAAGATCAGCTGATTCCATTCAACAGCTGATACGCTTTAATAAGTTTCAGGTTATGTTGTTAAAATCTAGTTGTGTTAATTTGTTGTGTTTTCGAACGTATTATCGTAATTAAAATAAAAAAGGAAGAGAAAACACGATGTACGTAATTTTAGTTTTAGATCAAAAACCGTTTTTTTTATGCGATAGAAAATAGAAACTCGTGTAAGCAAAATTAGGTCTACCAATGAATGAATCATAAATTTTAATTATGCTAGTTATTTTAGAAGATCAGTTGTTTTACATTAATTCGTAACGATCAGCTGATTTCATTGAACAGCTGATAAGTTTCAGATTATATTGTTAAAAACTAGCTATGATAATTTGTCGTGTTTTCGAACAAATTATCGTAACTATAATGAAAAATGGAAGAGAAAACACGATACGTGATTTTTATTTTTGGTTCGACAAGAGGAATGTTTTGCGTACAAAATTTTACGTTGTTAAAAACTAGCTACGTTAATTTTTCGTTTATATTAATTTGCAACGATCAGCTGATAGGCTATAAGTTTCAGGTTATGTTGTTAAAAACTAGCTACGTTAATTTGTCGTTTATATTAATTTGCAACGATCAGCTGATAGGCTTATAAGTTTCAGGTTATGTTGCTAAAAACTAGCTACGTTAATTTGTCGTTTATATTAATTTGCAACGATAAGCTGATAGGCTATAAGTTTCAGGTTATGTTGTTAAAAACTAACTACGTTAATTTGTCGTTTATATTAATTTGCAACGATCAGCTGATAGGCTATAAGTTTCAGGTTATGTTGTTAAAAACTAGCTACGTTAATTTGTCCTTTATATTAATTTGCAACGATCGGCTGATAGGCTATAAGTGTCAGGTTATGTTGTTAAAAACTAGCTACGTTAATTTGTCCTTTATATTAATTTGCAACGATCAGCTGATAGGCTATAAGTTTCAGGTTATGTTGTTAAAAACTAGCTACGTTAATTTGTCGTTTATATTAATTTGCAACGATCAGCTGATAGGCTATAAGTTTCAGGTTATGTTGTTAAAAACTAGCTACGTTAATTTGTCGTTTATATTAATTTGCAACGATCGGCTGATATGCTATAAGTTTCAGGTTATGTTGTTAAAAACTAGCTACGTTAATTTGTCGTTTATATTAATTTGCAACGATTGGCTGATAGGCTATAAGTTTCAGGTTATGTTGTTAAAAACTAGCTACGTTAATTTGTCCTTTATATTAATTTGCAACGATCAGCTGATAGGCTATAAGTTTCAGGTTATGTTGTTAAAAACTAGCTACGTTAATTTGTCGTTTATATTAATTTGCAACGATCAGCTGATAGGCTATAAGTTTCAGGTTATGTTGTTAAAAACTAGCTACGTTAAATTGTCGTTTATATTAATTTGCAACGATCGGCTGATATGCTATAAGTTTCAGGTTATGTTGTTAAAAACTAGCTACGTTAATTTGTCGTTTATATTAATTTGCAACGATCAGCTGATAGGCTATAAGTTTCAGGTTATGTTGTTAAAAACTAGCTACGTTAATTTGTCGTGTTTTCGTACAAATTATCGTAATTAAAATGAAAAATGGAAGAGAAAACATGATACATGATTATTTTTGGTTGGGTAAGAGGAATTGTTTGCGTACAAAAGGTTTGCTAAATTTATTAGTAAACTCTGCCCCGCGCGAAACGGAAGGGAGTGGCTCATTCACTCATTCACTAAATTTGTAGGTCGCCTAGTCTTACTGCACTACCTTAACCCATTTGGTACAAAAGGAAAGTCTGATGGTTAAAATTAAATTTACCTAACAAATACAAATATTAATAAAGTATACTTTACAAAATTGAAATAAATGTTGCAAAATGTCATATAAAATGTTTAATTTTTCTCATGCTACTTTATTCAAAGGCTTTGATAAGAGAATGAATAACAAACGTCTATTGATTTTCTGTAAAATCAGAAATTCAACTTGAATTACAAATAGAATTCAAATGTTTCCGACGACGAAAACGTTTAAGGTGAAAACTACATTTTAGTCATGTCTATAAAAACAAACAGGCTGGGACACGTGTTATTGCAATAACTACGTACGATTTCGAAATGTATCTAAAATGACATTATATTTTTTACGTAAAGCCACGAGACCGTTCGCGCATGCGCACCACAAATACAATATACATTACACAGACGGTAAAACCGAACACAGATACAACTTTATACGACAATAAAGGCAGCGGATCCCAGCCCTTGTGATACAGCAGGTGAGCTTCAAAAGCCGGAGAAGAAAGTATTTGAATACAGTGTAGCGCGCAAACGATTTCACGCAAATACAAAATAAAACCGAAGATTGCGGCGGCGGAGGCGAGTGGAATAACATTTATGTTTGAGCCTTGTATTGTGATGTGATGGGGTCAAAACGTGGACGGTTTGGTCGGGCTGAGCTTTAAATCACGGGACGTCATTTCCTAAGCGTCAGTGTGGCCGAATTCAATAAGCCGCATCTCTATTTAGAAAACGTCCGATTGTAAAATCATGGACGGTATTGAAGGGAACAGTATTTGTCGCAGAATTCGATTACCCATAAACTTATTCAGACATCCGATTATATAATCATGGACGTACAAAGTGGAACAGTATTTCTCGAAAAAAACGATTAAAAATAGCTATATTTAGACGATGTTCGATTATAAAATCATGGACGTGCGGAGTGGAACAGTATTTCTCGAAAAAAACTATTACACATAGCTGTATTTAGACGATGTCCGATTATAAAATCATGGACGTGCGGAGTGGAACAGTATTTCTCGAAAAAAACGATTACACATAGGTATATTTAGACGATGTCCGATTATAAAATCATGGACCTGCGGAGTGGAACAGTATTTCTCGAAAAAAAGATTAACATAGCTGTATTTAGACGATGTCCGATTATAAAATCATGGACGTGCGGAGTGGAACAGTATTTCTCGAAAAAACTATTACACATATATATTTAGACGATGTCCGATTATAAAATCATGGACGTGCGGAGTGGAACAGTATTTCTCGAAAAAAACTATAACACATAGCTGTATTTAGATGACGTCCGATTATAAAATCATGGACGTGCGGAGTGGAACACTATTTCTCGAAAAAAACTATAACACATAGCTGTATTTAAACGACGTAAGATTATAAAATCATGGACGTGAGGAGTGGAACAGTATTTCTCGAAAAAAACTATTACACATAGCTGTATTTAGACAACGTCCGATTATAAAATCATGGACGTGAGGAGTGGAACAGTATTTCTCGAAAAAACTATTACACATAGCTGTATTTAGACGATGTCCGATTATAAAATCATGGACGTGAGGAGTGGAACAGTATTTCTCGAAAAAAAGATTAACATATCTGTATTTAGACGACGTCCGATTATAAAATCATGGACGTGCGGAGTGGAACAGTATTTCTCGAAAAAAACTATAACACATAGCTGTATTTAGACGACGTCCGATTATAAAATCATGGACGTGCGGAGTGGAACAGTATTTCTCGAAAAACACTATAACACATAGCTGTATTTAGACGACGTCCGATTATAAAATCATGGACGTGCGGAGTGGAAAAGTATTTCTCGAAAAAAACTATAACACATAGCTGTATTTAGACGACGTCCGATTATAAAATCATGGACGTGAGGAGTGGAACAGTATTTCTCGAAAAAACTATAACACATAGCTGTATTTAGACGACGTCCGATTATAAAATCATGGACGTGAGGAGTGGAACAGTATTTCTCGAAAAACTATATTACACATAGCTGTATTTAGACGATGTCCGATTATAAAATCATGGACGTGCGGAGTGGAACAGTATTTCTCGAAAAAACTATAACACATAGCTGTATTTAGACGACGTCCGATTATAAAATCATGGACGTGAGGAGTGGAACAGTATTTCTCGAAAAAACTATAACACATAGCTGTATTTAGACGATGTCCGATTATAAAATCATGGACGTGCGGAGTGGAACAGTATTTCTCGAAAAAAACTATAACACATAGCTGTATTTAGACGACGTCCGATTATAAAATCATGGACGTGAGGAGTGGAACAGTATTTCTCGAAAAAACTATAACACATAGCTGTATTTAGACGACGTCCGATTATAAAATCATGGACGTGAGGAGTGGAACAGTATTTCTCGAAAAAACTATAACACATAGCTGTATTTAGACGACGTCCGATTATAAAATCATGGACGTGCGGAGTGGAACAGTATTTCTCGAAAAACACTATAACACATAGCTGTATTTAGACGACGTCCGATTATAAAATCATGGACGTGCGGAGTGGAAAAGTATTTCTCGAAAAAAACTATAACACATAGCTGTATTTAGACGACGTCCGATTATAAAATCATGGACGTGAGGAGTGGAACAGTATTTCTCGAAAAACTATAACACATAGCTGTATTTAGACGACGTCCGATTATAAAATCATGTACGTGAGGAGTGGAACAGTATTTCTCGAAAAAACTATAACACATAGCTGTATTTAGACGATGTCCGATTATAAAATCATGGACGTGCGGAGTGGAACAGTATTTCTCGAAAAAAACTATAACACATAGCTATATTTAGACGACGTCCGATTATAAAATCATGGACGTGCGGAGTGGAACAGTATTTCTCGAAAAAAATTATAACACATAGCTGTATTTAGACGATGTCCGATTATAAAATCATGGACGTGAGGAGTGGAACAGTATTTCTCGAAAAAAAGATTAACATAGCTGTATTTAGACGACGTCCGATTATAAAATCATGGACGTGCGGAGTGGAACAGTATTTCTCGAAAAAACGATTACACATAGCTGTATTTAGACGACGTCCGATTATAAAATCATGGACGTGCGGAGTGGAACAGTATTTCTCGAAAAAACTATTACACATATCTGTATTTAGACGACGTCCGATTATAAAATCATGGACGTGAGGAGTGGAACAGTATTTCTCGAAAAAAAGATTAACATATCTGTATTTAGACGATGTCCAATTATAAAATCATGGACGTACAAAGTGGAACAGTATTTTTGGAAAAAAAGATTAACTGTATTTAGACAACGTCCGATTATAAAATCATGGACGTACTCCGATTGTAAAATCAATGGAGGACGAAAAGGAACGTTAGCTGTAAAGAAAGTGGTAATATTGATGACTTTTATTGGTTTCATAATGGATATGCGATCGTGGGGACATGTCTGCTTTATCTTAAACGGTGATCTCAGCGGGGGGATGCTCATTTTTCTGCGCTCCTGGAAGCCATTATTACCCTCCCCCCTCCTTACATATAGATTGGTCTATTTTCTCAAGAAATGTCACCACTTATTGCCACTTATTGTCTTCCTCGCTGGTTGCGTACGATTGTAGAAATAAATGTTCCCCTTACCTCAAATTGTGGACGTTCGTGGATGTTTAGTTCTACGGAAGACATTTTTTTTTCTTTATTAAAAACGTTTGAATATAAGAAAACCGCGCATTGTTCAATCAAAACAAAACTTGTAAAAGTTATCAATGTAATATCATGTTTTAAATACGATTAGAAGTTAGAATCATACTTTTAATTGTTTTATAGGTGTAATAAAATCTTAACGAAAAGTTAGGAAATGAAAGTTAGGAATACATTTTAATAATATTATTATTAAAATTAGTGTATATTATATACTATCACTATCCGTATTTCCTGGTCGGTGAAAAAACAATAATCACCTGATATAATGAATTACAACAGTTCTCTTTTTGTTTCTGAATTAAAATAGTTTTACGAAAAGAGGCTAGATAACGCCAGGTGTAACTGTCAGCTAAATGTTTAATTTAACAAAACTAATTAAAACTTCCAAGTGTTTTCCGACATTTTTCTGTACACATACGTTAAAAAAATCTCAGTTCAATGAGTGCCATAGATTTGACTGTACATCGCACACACACACACACACACACACACACGGATACGGATACGTACACCCACACCAGGCACATACACACACGCACGCACACAAAAAACACACACACATATGGACGGACACACACACACACACACACACAGATATGTACACCCACAGACACACCAGACACACACACGCACGCACACACAGACACACACATACGGGGACACACACACACGATCTCACACGTACACACATACACACACACACACACACACGCGCACGCACACACACAGATACGCACACGCACGCGCGCGCACACACACCAGGCACACACACACACACACACACACACATACGGATACACTAACACACACGCGCGCGCGCGTCTCTCTCTCTCTCTCTCACACACACACACACACACACACACACACACACACACACACGCGCACACGCTCACACACACACACACACACACACACACAGATATGATACACCCACACCCACAGACACACACACACACGCACGCACACACACACACACACACATACACACACACACGATCTCACACGTACACACACACACACACGCGCGCGCGGACACACACAGATACGCACACACACACACACACACACACACACACACACACACACACACACACACACACACACACACACACACACACACACACACACAGATACGCGCACACGCTCACACACACACACACACACACACACACACACACACACACACACACACACACACACGGACACACACACACACACACACACACACACACACACACACGCGCGCACACACCACACACACACACACACACACATACGGGATACACACACACACACACACGCACGCTCTCTCTCTCTCTCACACACACACACACACACACACACACACGGACACACTCAGATACGCACACACGCTCACACACACACACACACACGGACGGACACACACACACGGACACACACACACACACACACACGCGCGCGCGCACACACCAGCACACACACACACATACGGATACACTAACACACACGCGCGCGCGCTCTCTCACACACACACACGGACACACACAGATACGCGCACACGCACACCCACACCACACACACACACAGACACACCACGCACGCACGCACACATACGGATACACTAATACACACGCGCGCGCGCGGTCTCTCTCTCTCTCTCACACACACACACACACACGCGCGCGCCACTCATTTCTTCTCTCTCTCTCTAATACAGATTTTTCTTTTTTAATTTAAAAATCATTCTTTGAATACATCAGCGCTATGTTATTTTTAGGTATTAATTAATTTTAACGAATAGCTAGGTGTTCTTTTTACTCTTTATCTAAGCCCAGTAAATTTATTACACACGTGCGTTAGAATATAATTAGTTCGCGTCGTATTTAAATAAAACATTTCATTCCAAACAAATCCACTGAAGAAACCGCACGTACAAGCGTTCCTCCGTATATAAATAAAAAAAAAAACACGTTCCTTTCATTTAAAAATAAAAGCTAGAACATAACCTAACCCGAACACAAGTACATATTTGTAATGCAAGCAAGAAACTTATCTCGGTCTCCTGGGGAAGTCATGTTTATGTCAGGTGCGCTCTTGCCGGCATACCTCGGTGCGCGCGGGTCCGCGTTGATGCCGCTATGAAATATTCATCCTTCGCTCTGGCGTCGAATTTTTTTAATAATCCGGTTCAGTTTGACCCGTTTATATACTGGCAAAGTTCAGACGTCTTGCAAATTTATGCGCAGGGTGATTTATTTTCGTTTTGTATCGAGCACGTGCGCCTCGCTGACTCAACAAAAAGCGATTCCGAAACTAAACAGTCCGAAAGCTTTTTGTGCTGCCACGGAATAAATTATATTAAAAAGTTTTAAATAAAAAAACAAACAATTTATACGTAATAAACGATACGGGTAATGTTTTAACGTATTCTGCACTGGATCGTACCCACTGTATATAAACGTACAAGAACGCTTATGAGAGATATATGAGCGCTCGCAGCTAGTGGTACTTTGCGGCAGAGCACTCAACTACAGTTATACAGACAATAGTACTGTCTATTTTCTCAAACTTTTTCCGCCTGTTCTTGCAGCCTGCAGCGTTCGTAGCGGCAGATAGACGAACTACTTGGACTTTAGCCTCTGATATCGAGCAAACATTTTATAATGCGGTTGTACTTCTAGTACGTTTATATTCAATGTCTGTTGAACAAACGTGTTGGCACAATTTGTCTGGGATCATTGCTTTTCCGCTACTAGCCGTTTAGAATGAGTTATCACAGGGAATGGCAACGCGGACATTGATCAGCTTTGCGGACGTAGCGTGTCAAATGTTTTCAGAAAAGATGATAAACCTGGTTTAGTTCGTTCAAGGACACGAGCCCAGACTAGTTCCTCGACTGTAGGCCTACTAAGAACTAACTTGTACAAAAAACATCTGTTCACAACTGATGCGGGTTCCCGAGTTCGATTCCCGGCCAGGGCTTGGCATTTTCATACGCTATAAATCATCCTATCGTCCGCATTAGCCCAAGTGTGCACAATAGTCGGACGTTAAACACCAAAAAAAAAAAAAATTAATAATAACGTTTCTTTTTCCATGCTAGCTCGGCTCGCTGCGTTCGTAATATATATTTGTCCTCTGCCGTACTTGGCAGCGTGTCCTACTTATGCACGAAGCAACGCTACTCCGTCTACTGTACATAACAAGATATATGTAAGCGTTATATTACTTTCAACGCTATTACGGAAACGTAAACACGATGCAGTCAAAGAAAAACGTGAAGGAACAAATCATACGAGTGTATAAATGCAGTGAACGAGAAGCAAAGGGAAATAAACTGAACAGCTGATGAAATGTAAAAAGGACGAGCATAAATAATAGAATACACGACGTGTGACGTTGAAATAGTGAAAAGCAATACTTACTCTTATTCTTGGCTTTCTCGATGTACTAGTGAGATTTTTACAAAAAAACCTGAGTTTTTTTTTAAAAAAAGTGTTGTCAGTTCTTAAAAGGCCTACAGTTGAGGAATTAGTCTGGGCTCGTGTCCTTGGACGAACTAAACCATTACAGGGGTTTATCATCTTTTCTGAAAACATTTGACACGCTACGTCCAACTAAGCTGATAATTATTTCCTGTGATAACTCATTCCAAACGGCTAGTGTCGGAGAAGCAATGATTCCAGACAAACTTGTATAAGAGCTCTACATGAACGGATAGAACTTTACGCCAATAGGACTCTGCCTTTTTATTTTCTAGCGGAATGGAAACAATACTTGCTCATCTTAACCTAGAGGTCGCTGCCTTCTTGTTCTTGTAGAACGAAGCGTGGACTCTATTTCAACGCGACCGTTTGCAGTTACTTTGTGTTTGTTACGCAGTTTTGGTCAAACGCATTGACCGATTGTTTTAAAGTTCGATGCAGTACCACGCGTGATATCGTAAACTAAAAAAAATAATTACCTAACCACCGATAGTATAGTGGGTATACGTCATAATAAAAAACACCTGACAGCAACTACATTGTATGTACGCAAGATTACATTACAGTCCTCACAGTACTGTTGGATTTCTATTCCTGACACAACTCTAGTCCATGTGGCTAGATAACATTAGAAACTACAAGAAGGGTTATGAACTAGATTAGTACTAGTTCAGCAGATTTATGTCCTTAGTATGTTTCCTAGACGTCCCTCTGGTCCTAGAAACCAAAAAACCCTTGGCCTGATTCAGCCACACGCGCGCATACACACACACACACACACACACACACACACACACACACAGCAGTGGAGGAAGATGCGGAGCATGTGTTTTACCGGTGTCGGAGATTCCACGAGGAAAAGATGAAGCTGCAAACATATCTGCGAGGCAGCATTACAACGGAAAGTCTGGTTGCGACAATGATGGCTTTAAAGGCCAACTGCGGGATTCGCTGCAGTGGTCATGAAGAGGTTGAGGGCTGAGGATCGAGAAAGGAGAGCCAACGCTGTAGAAGAGTAGATGGTCAGCCAGTCCACCTTCCCACGAAGTAATGCCTGGCGGCGGTTCCGTGGAGGGGTTTACAGAAGAGGAATGCTTTTGGTGGTATTTCCAGTGGGTAATAATATATCTTAACTTGAGTTTGAACTTACTTTGAGTCCCACACTCTGGGGTAGTGCGTACCCTACCCCAGGAAGTTTTTAAAAGATTTTTCCACTTTTTTTTGACATCGTAAAACACACACACACACACACACACACACACCACACGCGCGCACGCGTGTACACTACACACAACCACACATCTCTCTCTCTCTCTCACACACACACACACACACACACACACACACACACACACACACACACACACACACACACACATCTCACTCTACTCTCTCTCTCTCTCTACACACACACACACACACACACACACACACACACACACACACACACACACACACACACACACACACACACACACACACACACACACACACACACACACACACACACACACACACACACACACACACACACACACACACACACACACACACACACACACACTCTCTCTCTCTCTCTCTCTCTCTCTCTCTCTCTCTCTCTCTCTCACACACACACACACACACACACACACACACACACACACACACACACACACATGTATAACATCCTTCAATTAACTGATCTAGAGATCAATATGTATCACTTCAAGGCCACGGATCTGAGTCTTACAATAATAACCTCTCAAATAATAATTTCCCATTGGAAATTTACTAACGATTGTATCGTATAGTACCTATTAATATTTGTTTCCAACGTCTTGCAAGATATATTACCGTCGCGAATCCGTTGCAGTTTTGTAAACACAGCAGTAAATTCAAACGTACTCGTTGCTTTCAAGTTGTTTTGTAATGAAAAATTGGGGTCGAATCTGGGAAAATTGGATTCTTATTTCCGATGAAACCAAATACAGGCCTGAGGGAAGTGGGACTGGGGAGCCATTCATTGAAGTCTGGCTCGGGGTAATCCTTTAAACTGATTTAAAGTTTAGGAAGCAAGTTGAGGAGTATTTTACTGACAGACTTGGGTTTTGTTAAACACAGGCGCAGCGATCGCAACGGGATGGCTGATTTACATTTTGTCCATTGTAAGTTTGTTTTTTGGAGTCAGTTCTATTTGAAACAAGGCAAGGTGAAATGACACGAAAACCGGTTAAACTATATTGTTAAAACGCACGTAAAATATATCCTGAATAACGTTTACGAGCTATCTAAAAAAACATGAAAAACATGGCGGAGAAAATCTAGTGTTGTAAATAGATTTTCCCTATCAAGAAAGTTTTAAGGTTAATTTCCTATTTCGGCGGATATCAATTGGAAAACGAACCATATGGGTTGTCATTAGAGGTAGGCGTTTCTGCTATTTTTACAAAACGTCAACAAACTGTTTGTTGAGAAAAAAAGCTGCTTTTTAAAACAGTTGGAAAAAACAGGTTTAGAAAACTGAAACTCAAAGTTGTATTAGCAGCTAAAACATAAAGCACATACGTTCAGTTTTCTAAGACTACTTTTTCATTCCCATTACCACCATGTCCTTAAATTGTTTTTGGGTATAAAGCATTTAGAAAGGATATAAATAATCCTTACAAGTGTAGTAATAATTAAATTACATTCTCAAAACGTAATAATTATGTATGCCATTTTATATTTACAAAATGCGATGAATTTCTAATAGAAGCATTCTTTTTTTTTACTTAAAAATTAAACAGTCCTTTGCATATTTACCAAAATGCAAACGATTTAGAATATTTTTAGTTGATAAAAAAATATTGATGATTGATAATAAATATAAAAAATATGTTTAAATAAAATTAGGCTCTGTATTTACAAAATGTGAGAGGTTGTTACTACAACTCGCAACAAAATAGAGATAAACGTTGACATTGACCAGACAGTTCTTACTTCACTACAAGCAACAAGCAACTTTGGAATAAAGGGAAAAAGCATAATAGCAGGTAGAAGAAAAGCAGTTAGCAGGAAAACAGCAGGAAAACAGTTTTAGCGCTTGCGGCAACGTTCGAATAGAACAGTCCTTTCCTTGTTTAACAAATCATAAACCAGTCCAAATCAAACTACTTGTTTCCGTTTGAAAAAGCAGTTTGTTTGTCGTTTATAGAAAAGCAGTTTTTTTAACAGTTTGGTGTTTTCTGTCCCACCACTAGTTTCCATCATGTGTCAAGCCCCAACCTCGCGACCACGAAATGAGCACCGATCCTGACCTCATTCGCAATTTTGGTCCGATTTGTACCAAACTTGAACGGACAATCGATTTCGATAATACCTCGTACAAGTTTGTTACCCAGCGAAATCTGTTCAAAAGTTTCAAAATGGCGGCCATAACAATCTTTTTAAAATATTGTTTTTGTAATCTGAAAGTTTAGAATGCAAAATACACACAGATCTAAAAACATTTTTACTGTATTACGCAATTAATAAACATTTTTAAGCGTGTAAAAATGCATTTACAAAAATGTGGGAAATATAAATACAATTGGAGAAAATAATATATATCCTGTACATTCTACCGTGATTTTACCTTGACGTTATTTTATCACAACTGTGAAAACTACCGGTGATTTTTTGGTCTGAAATAATTGAGCTGTAAAAAACTCCGAATTGAAAAGAACTATTGTTAAAACAATAAGTACAAGGAAATAAGCTTATTAGAAAGTTACAAAACTGTTTTAAATTCAAGGAACTCGGTATTTAATTGCCAGCAAGAAATTAAATTTACCGCGGAACAAAGATTATTCGTTTTTCGAAGTAATTTTACCTTCAGCAAAATACGATTCTTGTGGAAATTGAAGCCAAACAGTGCAAAAATATATTACTTTAAAATACAGAAGTAATACAATATTATTGTATAAGGAAAATGGAGTTACCCGGAATAACTTTGTTATTCCGCTCCCACTTTGTAATGCCACGTCTCGGCTTGGTATCTTATACACCGCTACACTTTACGGGAACGAATTCCCAACAATATTTATTTATTCATTTTAGTTTTCACAAATCTTAATTTAAAAACCCCATCAATCAAGAACCGTGAACGCCAACAGATACATTTTAATTCTGAAACGATTTTTGTTTTAAATATAAAAAATCTGTATGATTTTATTAAATATTTGACGCGAGTCGCTATTTTTAAAACAGCTGAATGAATTTTTTTTTTTTTTGAAAACCGAACTTACAAAAAAACCGATATTCGCGCCAAATTTGAATGGAAACAGGGAAAAAAATTATCGATAAAACCATACCAGAGTCAGGTTCTTTAGCTCATTTTCACAAATGTTGTAATTCTTAACGAGTTTTCACTGGAAAAATGAGCTATTGGAACGGCCATCATGATAAGATCGAGACTCGTGACATTGAAATGAGAACCGATCTGACTTCTAGATCATTTCTTAGGGTAACTGAGGTGTGTTTGTGTGTGTGTGTGTGTTTTTGTGTGTGTGTGTGTGTGTGTGTGTGTGTGTGTGTGTGTGTATATATGTATATATATATATATATATATATATATATATATATATATATATATGTGTGTGTGTGTGTGTGTGTGTTTGTGTGTGTGTGTGTGTGTGTGTGTGTGTGTGTGTGTGTGTGTGTGTGTGTGTGTGTGTGTGTGTGTGTGTGTGTGTGTGTGTGTGTGTATATGTGTGTGTGTGTGTGTGTGTGTGTGTGTGTGTGTGTGTGTGTGTGTGTGTGTGTGTGTGTGTGTGTGTGTGTGTGTGTGTGTGTGTGTGTGTGTGTGTGTGTGTGTGTGTGTGTGTGTGTGTGTGTGTGTGTGAGAGAGAGAGCTTGTGTGTGTGTGTGTGTGTGTGTGTGTGTGTGTGTGTGTGTGTGTGTGTGTGTGTGTGTGTGTGTGTGTGTGTGTGTGTGTGTGTGTGTGTGTGTGTAGAGTGAGAGAGCGCTGTGTGTGTGTGTGTGTGTGTGTGTGTGTGTGTGTGTGTGTGTGTGTGTGTGTGTGTGTGTGTGTGTGTGCGTGCGTGTGTGTGTGCGTGTAAGCCTGCTCGCGTCCGCAAATTTAGTTAGATCCGATTCAAACGGCAAAAAACACCGATTATTACAATAGCTTCGATAAATTTTTCAGCTAGCAAAATTCGTTCGACAGTTTCAAAATGGCGGTCATTTCGAATCTTTAAAAAAAACGTAACTCGTTTGTCTTAAATGTATTCGAAAATCCATTTTCACCATCTTTATCCAGCAAAGTGCACGAAATAACGAAATCCGTTGAAATTAGTAAACTCTTATTTGACGGCGGTCAGGGTTTATTTTCGTATACGCAACGCAATCGGCAAGTTTAAAATGCTAATATTTGCAGATTTCCATGTCGATTATGTTGGTGAAATAAAAATTTCAAAAAAAAAGGATAAGGTAAAGCGAAATACTTTCGGAAATTCGCTTCCACGACGTCAGCGAGACAGCTGCGTGCAGCGATTATTATAAGATTTCATAGTGGCTGCCATAACAGGACTGATTATGACTGAATTGGATTTTTACTAGCCACACTGTGGACAAACCACGCACTTGTAAAGTTTCACAAAAAACTATCAGTTTAGCCTTCAGTGAATTATAAATACATATACATATACTTTCTTATAAATCGTGCAATTAAAAAAAATATAACAAAAATTACACGCTGAAATTAGTTTTAACAATTTCCTTGCGCCAAAACGCTCGAGTAATCCAGATAAGGGGAAGGAACGCGCCGAGAACTGAGAATTGCTGTGCAGTCAGTTCGGTTGCATCGTTTACAAGTGAAGGGGCAAACATCAGATAAGCGAACCCCACGCGACACTGCTTTAATTAATGGCCGCCTTAAATGAATAGTTGGATTGTACAGAGTTGTTGATCCAGATGTTTAATGGCAGTGACTAATAGTCTGTACAATATCGCAGCCGAACCTACAAACACGAACACTGCGCTGGTCGCATCTTTACAAAGGGGTGCTTTATTTATTGTCTAAATGTCCTATAAAAGCGTTTCATACATATGACGGTAAACATGGTTTAACATGTATCATGTTTTAGGGCTGGTTCGGATGAGTGCACAAATTTATATTTGTAGTTATAGCAAAAGTTTAGTTGTTTCATACTAATTCGTAAAGATCAGCTGATTTCATTGAACAGGCTGATAATACGTTTTAAAGAGCCGCCTCGGTGACCTACTTGATAGCGTACTGGGCTTTCACCCCGAGGATCCGGGTTCGATTCCCGGCCAGGGCTTGGCATTTTCATACGCTATAAATCATCCCATCGTCTGCATTAGCCCAAGTGTGCACAATAGTCGGACGTTAAACACACAAAAAAAATATACGTTTTAGGTTATGTTGTAAAAAACCTAGCTATGTTATGGTTTTATATTATTTCATAACGATCAGCTGATTACATTGAACAGCTGATAGGATATAATACGTTTTAGGTTACGTTGTTAAAACTTAGCTATGCTATAGTAAAAGATCAGTGGTTTTATATTATTTCGTAACGATCAGCTGATTTCTTTGAACAACTGATAGGCTATAATACGTTTTAGGTTATGTTTTTAAAAACTAGCTTTGTCATCAGTGGTTTTATATTAATTCCTAACGATCAGCTGATTTCATTGAACAATTGATAGGCTATAATACGTTTTAGGTTATGTTTTTAAAAACTAGCTTTGTCATCAGTTGTTTTATATTAATTCCTAACGATCAGCTGATTACATTGAACAACTGATAGGCTATAATACGTTTTAGGTTATGTTTTTAAAAACTAGCTTTGTCATAGTAAAAGATCAGTTGTTTTATATTATTCCTAACGATCAGCTGATTACATTGAACAGCTGATAGGCTATAATACGTTTTAGGTTATGTTTTTAAAAACTAGCTTTGTCATAGTAAAAGATCAGTTGTTTTATATTAATTCCTAACGATCAGCTGATTACATTGAACAGCTGATAGGCTATAATACGTTTTAGGTTATGTTTTTAAAAACTAGCTTTGTCATCAGTTGTTTTATATTAATTCCTAACGATCAGCTGATTACATTGAACAGCTGATAGGCTATAATACGTTTTAGGTTATGTTTTTAAAACTAGCTTTGTCATCAGTTGTTTTACATTAATTCTAACGATCAGCTGATTACATTGAACAGCTGATAGGCTATAATACGTTTTAGGTTATGTTTTTAAAAAACTAGCTTTGTCATCAGTTGTTTTACATTAATTCCTAACGATCAGCTGATTACATTGAACAGCTGATAGGCTATAATACGTTTTAGGTTATGTTTTTAAAAAACTAGCTTTGTCATCAGTTGTTTTATATTAATTCCTAACGATCAGCTGATTACATTGAACAGCTGATAGGCTATAATACGTTTTAGGTTATGTTTTTAAAAAACTAGCTTTGTCATCAGTTGTTTTACATTAATTCCTAACGATCAGCTGATTACATTGAACAGCTGATAGGCTATAATACGTTTTAGGTTATGTTTTTAAAAACTAGCTTTGTCATCAGTTGTTTTATATTAATTCCTAACGATCAGCTGATTACATTGAACAGCTGATAGGCTATAATAAATTTCAGGTTATGTTGTTAAAAGCGAGCATTGTTAATTTATCGTGATTAAAATAAAAATTAAGAGAAAATATGATACATGACTTTTATTTTTGACTCAAAAACAGACATTTTTAGTGCAATTTTACAACAAACGTAGCTCACAGTTATTATTTAGAACCATATTTCTACAGAAACATAAAATGAAAAAGCATTAAGCACACAGTTCTTAACGGAATATTAAATATATCATTGAAACAGCACGAATACAATAATAGCGGAAGGCAGCCGTCCCACAGACGTGATAGAAGCGAATTATTAAAAAAATATTTTTTGTTCACAGTTTGTTTTGAACACTGATTTCACCATCATAGAGCAGTATTAAAATGTGCACATATCCGCACTCTGAGCTTTTAAATTACATTAAAAATACGAAAATGATTGAACCCTGACAAATTAAATTTGAAAATTTCAACCGGTCCAATCACATTTCCCAAAACATTTAGCACAAAAACGTTACGAATTTCTAAATATTTAATATGGTCGCCATTTTTAAACCGCTGAACGATTACACTGTGTAACTGACTCGTTCACGAGATTACCGAAATCGATCGTCGTACCAACTTTGAATCAAATCGGCATTAACTGCAAACTGAAAACGTGGTCTAGAGATTATTGGCGCTCGTTTCACGGTTTCTACGATAACCGCTCGATTAGCTCATTTTTGAAAGGAAACTATAAAAATCAGTGCAAGCTATATATACTCGTGCGTGCGCGCGCGCGCGTGTCTTTTAACACGCTCACGTTCGCAATTTTGGTCTGATTTGATTCAAACTTGGCACAAAAATCGATTATCGTAAGAGCATTAAGAATTTCATTAAGCGCCAAAATTCTATCAACAGTTTCAAAATGGCGGCCACTTCAAGCCTTTAGGAATCGGTTTTGCCTTCAACATTTTTTTCAATTCGATTTCACCACGGTAATAAGCGTTTAGAACTGCATAAATTAGTATTTTTAATTTAAAAAAAAGTTGAAGGAATCCTTTGTAGGTGGTCAGGGTTCATTTTCTTATTTCCAATGTAATTTGGAAATATATAATATGCAGATTTTAATGCTGATTATAATGGTGAGATAGTAGCCTAATTTCGAAAACAATAAGATACAGAAAAATACTTTTGGAAAATAGCTGTCCAACACACTAGCGAGACAGTTGCGTGCCGCTGATATTGATTAGTACAACAGGTGTTTGAACCAAAGCGATGCTCTGTTTAATTAAACGGAAATGTATTGTCGCCTGTTTATTCTGCAGCGTCCACTCGGGCATCTCCATATTTGTGTCGCGGATATGCTCGATTTAGCTGAAACGTTTTAACGCGGACTAACGCGATCACGTGACAGCTGCGAAAATATAAAAACCGAATTAGACGAACGATCTTTACGCGTGACATCGCATCGATTCACGATCATACTGCGCGATGGATATTTAAATTACGATATATCGATACCTAAAATACAAACAGATTATGCGATAAGCTGAACAATTCTTTTCGGAGATTTCAGAAAATCCTAAATACATATAACAATTTTTTTTAGTTGTTCTGTGTTCTAAAAATAACAACTCTAGAACAAAAAAATAAAAATTGTCTATCATATTTTCTCTGCCATTTTATTTTAAATACGATAATTTGTTCGAAAGCACGGGAAATTAACATAGCTAGTTTTTAACATATAACCTGAATATTTCAGCCTATCAGCTGTTCAATTAAATCAGCTGATCGTTACGAATTAATACAAAATAACAGATCTTTTACTATAACATAGCTAGATTTTAACAATATAACCTAAAACTTATTATATCCTATCAGCTGTTCAATGAAATCAGCTGATCGTTATGAATTAATATAAAATAACTGATCTTTTACTATAACATAGCTAATTTTTAACAATATAACCTGCAACGTATTTCAGCCTATCAGCTGTTCAATGAAATCAGCTGATCGTTACGAACTAATATAAAATAAATAACTGATCTTTTATTATAACAGCTAGTTTTTAACAATATAACCTAAAACTTATAAAATCCTATCAGCTGTTCAATGAAATCAGCTGATCGTTACGAACTAATATAAAATAAATAACTAATCTTTTACTATAACAGCTAGTTTTTAACAATATAACCTAAAACTTATAAGATCCTATCAGCTGTTCAATGAAATCAGCTGATCGTTACGAATTAATATAAAATAACTGACCTTTTACTACAAAATGCTAGTTTTTAACAACATAACCTAAAACTTATTATATCCCGTTGCTGTTCAATGAAATCAGCTGATCGTTACGAATTAATTTTAAAAAATATTATAGAAGAACTGATCTTTTACTATAACTGTTATTATTCTTTTGTATTGGAAGATCCATAAACTTCTTAAAAAAACAAAAACAAAAACAAAAAACATAACCTACAAAATAAATATTTGACAAACAAAACGCTCAAGATCTAAATAAACTAACAAAATTTGACAACGCAATTTTGAATCGTTTGATTGCACCAAATCAACAGAAAAAACACTAAAATAGTGGTTTACAACCCTGTAAGAAAATTGACTAATAACTCTGTTTAGACGGGGAGACAAGTTATTTCCTCACATGGTTGTTGACAGTCCGCGGGGAATTTGACCTATCTTCACCGCGCAGCAATAAGAGATAGACAAAGAGGACACCGTGGAACACAAGTTTTTTTGCTTGCCGAAGATGGGAAAATGATATAAGGAGGGCTATGCATCTGACTGCAATGGTTGATATAATCCGGCGCAAGAATGTAAAAAACGTTTTGATGCAGAAGCAACAAGAAAGCAGAATTTAAGGATAATGTAATATACTGATGATTGGCCTTCATCGTGAAGTAATGCGTTTTCAGTGGTTAAAAGAAGAGTAGTGAGAGGTCTTCTTAAGAAACGTAAGGTTTGTTGGGTGGCCCTTGATCCACACTCGAGCAACTACCGGGTTGTGTGCTTCAGCATAAATCTTCCTCCATATTCTTCGGATGTCCTGCAAGAAAATTTGAAGAGCCATTTTTTTAAAATCCTGCATGCAAACTTTAAGAACCACGTTTAACCAAGCAAAAAACTTGTGTTCCACGGTGTCCTCTTTGTCACGATATGTTACGGTATCTCTTATTCCTGCTCGGTGAAGATAGGTCAAATTCCCCGCGGACTGTCAACAACCGTGTGAGGAAATAACTTGTCTCCCCGTCTAAACAGAGTTATTAGTCAATTTTTTTACAGTGTTGTAAACCACTATTTTAGTGTTTTTTCTGTTGATTTGGTGCAATCAAACGATTCAAAATTGCGTTGTCAAATTTTGTTAGTTTATTTAGATCTTGAGCGTTTTGTTTGTCAAATATTTATTTTGTAGGTTATGTTTTTGTTTTTTTTTTTTTTTTAGAAGTTTATGGATCTTCCAATACAAAATAATAATAACAGTTATAATAAAAGATCAGTTGTTCTATAATATTTTTTTAAATTAATTCGTAACGATCAGCTGATTTCATTGAACAGCTGACAGAATATAATAAGTTTTAGGTTATGTTGTTAAAAACTAGCTATTTTGTAGTAAAATATCAGTTATTTTATATTAATTCGTAACGATCAGCTGATTTCATTGAACAGCTGATAAGATGTTATAAGTTTTATCTTATATTGTTAAAAACTAGCTGTTATAGTAAAAGATCAGTTATTTATTTTATATTAGTTCGTAACGATCAGCTGATTTCATTAAAAGTCTTTGAAAAAAGTAAAGGACCTTGTTCAGAGAACATGCAAGACAATTTTTAAATACTCTGTTTAGAAGACCGAAAAGAAAATTTTTAAGGGACCTGGAGGAATAAAAATAAGGGTCCTGTTCGAAGGCCTCACAAGAAATTTTAAAGTTTTGTTTAGAAGCCTTAAAGACAATCCCAGAAAGGCGAGTACATGGACAGTAACAAGCCGTTATTACCGATTACTTACCTCCACAAACACTTTTAACAGCTCACAAGAAATTACTCAAATTGTTCGAACTAGCCAGCACGAGAACTCAATTATAGTAAACTCGGAGCTCGTGTTCAATCCCCTCATCGATCAAACGCTTGACCGAACACGGCGCAACAAAAGCACCCGGCCACCGCGTCCGATCGGCTGATAAGGCCGCATCTTTCCTCCGGCCGCGCCGTGACACTGTGACAGCTGTTCGGATGTCATTAATTTCATCCTGTTTACAATGCTCCGCTCCCGAGCGATACAAATTACTGTGTACAACATGTTTACAATATAATTTGATTACTCTGTAAACATTAATTATCCGACAGCCTCTAAATGTTTCAATAATAAAACGAGCTGACGCAGGCGCAGTTGGAGCGACCGTTATGCGGTTTAAATGCGCGCCTGTGGGACGTGTCCCGTACAGATCATATTTATAGAGACTGTACAATAGATATATTTTGATTTTTTTGTGGGTTGTTGTGTTTGAATGTAATATGTTCGGGAGCGAATGGGCAGTGTGTGTAAAGCTCCTGTAGGAAAGAGGATTGGAAATGAGTAGAGCCAGTTTGGTATCAAGAAAAGGGTTTTGGGATTTTTAAAAAAAATTGTTACGCAAATTATCGATAGGATAAATAGGAGTTAGTTGTCTTGGAGAAGGTGTTAATTTTGGAAATAGATATTGGAGATTGGGCGGAATTTGGTTGTGTGTGTGTGTGTGTGTGTGTGTGTGTGTGTGTGTGTGTGTGTGTGTTGGGTAGGCTAGTTTTGCTGGACGTAGTAGGGACGTGTCAGGGGGTGGGTATTGGGCTGAACTGAGTAGGTCCGGTTCCCCTAGGACGAAGAGATTTATGGATCAGGTGTTGTGGGTTTTTGGAGCGGACTTGGGGTGGCCGGTAGGATTGTTAGGTTCAGATATGGATATGTGTGAGAGTGGAGTGGGAATGTGGTTTAGGTAGGGTGTGAACGTGTGATTGGGTACGGAAGACCAGGAAACCTGGAGTGATGCGTTAAGTCCCAGTCGTAACACGAAAGGAAAACGAAACCGAGACGGTGATGCGTAACAGATTGGCGGACCAGAGATCAGTCGAGGCGTTTAAGGTGGGCGGAGAGCCAACAAGCAATACTGTTATCACGGGAGCATAGGAAGAACTGCCTGGCCGCCTCGGTGGTCTAGTGGATAGCGTACTAGGCTTTCACCCCGAGAATCCGGGTTCGATTCCCGGCGAGGGCTTGGCATTTTCATACGCTATAAATCATCCCACCGTCTGCATTAGCCCAAGTGTGCACAATAGTCGGACGTTAAACACTATAAAAAAAAAGGAAGAACTGCCGGGGATTTACTCGGGCACCGATGCGCCTTGAGGTTGGACGGACATGTGGGAGTAGTAACACTGATGGAAGGTAGATGATGAAATTTCCCCGTCTTTCTCGGTGATTGAAGGCTGGCGGGATCCGTAAAGGACTGGGATACGTCAGCCTCCATAGTTTCTTGTGCAACTCGTAATAAACTGTCCCAACTCACTTGAACAGACCAGCAGTGGAGAGTTCAAGCCGCGCTTAAAATCATTTTAAAATTTCGGAAAACTGTACGTTTCGTAACTTTTAATGATTCGATCTACTAGAAAACATGTTTTGTTTCAATATTACAAAAGTTAAGACTTAACTTTATGAAAAAAAATATGTTTTGCTACCAAAATTGTAATACTGAAGGTCAAAGTAACGAAAGAAGATAAGATTTCATTTACTATAGGTAAACAATGCAGGGGCAGATTCAAACAAACAGGTGTTGGAAGGCGACACTTAAGGATGAAAAACTGTACTCTTAAGGTGGGTTTTGTAGTTCTGATGCTCATCCGTTTTTACTATTAGTGCTGCCTTCGTGCTATTTCAATTTCAGAGCTGTTTAGGCAGGTATGTTTTTCTTTTCGACTGAATAGAATCGAATGAAATATGTTAATGCTTGTCGGTTTTATTTCTTTATAAAAAATTTCTGTAGAACACAATTTAGAAACAATGCCTTTCCGTATATTTTCTTTTATGTGATTATTATCATATACACATGTTGGAGGTAATATAAGCGTTTTGAGTGTTAAACATTCGTTGTTGAAATTAAGACATTTAATTAGCCGGCGGTCAAGGATCATTTTCTTATTTTCAAAGCAGTTTAAATTGCCAATAAGTGCAGATCTTACCTCTCCGTGATGGTGACCATTACAGTTTCAAAAAAAAGATAAACAAATTACTTTTGGATATTCGAATCCATCATGTCAGCGAGACAGCTGCGTGCTGCGAAAAGAACTAACGTTTAGCGTGTTATATCTATCGTCAATTTAACGCCACAAGCACTAACATTTAACGTGTTATACCTATCGTGAATTTAACGCCACAAGCACTAACATTTGGCGTGTTATATCTATCGTGAATTTAACGCCACAAGAATTAACATTTAGCGTGTTATATCTATCGTGAATTTAACGCCACAAGCACTAACATTTGGCGTGTTATATCGTGAGTTTAACGCCAAAAGAACTAACATTTGGCGTGTTATATCTATCGTGAATTTAACGCCACAAGCACTAACATTTAGCGTGTTATATCTATCGTGAATTTAACGCCACAAGAACTAACATTTAACGTGTTATATCTATCGTGAATTTAACGCCACAAGAACTAACATTTAGCGTGTTATATCTATCGTGAATTTAACGCCACAAGAACTAACATTTAGCGTGTTATATCTATCGTGAATTTAACGCCACAAGAACTAACATTTAGCGTGTTATATCTATCGTGAATTTAACGCCACAAGAACTAACATTTGGCGTGTTATATCTATCGTGAATTTAACGCCACAAGAACTAACATTTAGCGTGTTATATCTATCGTGAATTTAATGCCAGCGTGTTATATCTATCGTGAATTTAACGCCACAAGAACTAACATTTAGCGTGTTATATTTATCGTGAATTTATCGCCACATGCACTAACATTTAGCATGTATATCTAACGTGAATTTAACGCCACAAGAACTAACATTTAGCGTGTAATATCTATCGTGAATTTAACGCCACAAGCACTAACATTTAGCGTGTTATATCTATCGTGAATTTAACGCCACATGCACTAACATTTAGCGTGTTATATCTATCGTGAATTTAACGCCACAAGAACTAACATTTGGCGTGTTATATCTATCGCGAATTTAACGCCACAAGAACTAAAATTTAGCGTGTTATATCTATCGTGAATTTAACGCCACAAGAACTAACATTTAGCGTGTTATATCTATCGTGAATTTAACGCCACAAGCACTAACATTTAGCGTGTTATATCTATCGTGAATTTAACGCCACAAGAACTAACATTTAGCGTGTTATATCTATCGTGAATTTAACGCCACAAGAACTAACATTTAGCGTGTTATATCTATCGTGAATTTAACGCCACAAGAACTAACATTTAGCGTGCTATATCTATCGTGAATTTAACGCCACAAGAACTAACATTTAGCGTGTTATATCTATCGTGAATTTAATGCCACAAGCGTGTTATATCTATCGTGAATTTAACGCTACAAGCACTAACATTTGGCGTGTTATATTTATCGTGAATTTATCGTCACATGCACTAACATTTAGCATGTATATCTAACGTGAATTTAACACCACAAGAACTAACATTTAGCGTGTAATATCTATCGTGAATTTAACGCCACAAGCACTAAAATTTAGCGTGTTATATCTATCGTGAATTTAACGCCACATGCACTAACATTTAGCGTGTTATATCTATCGTGAATTTAACGCCACAAGAACTAACATTTGGCGTGTTATATCTATCGCGAATTTAACGCCACAAGCACTAAAATTTAGCGTGTTATATCTATCGTGAATTTAACGCCACAAGAACTAACATTTAGCGTGTTATATCTATCGTGAATTTAACGCCACAAGCACTAAAATTTAGCGTGTTATATCTATCGTGAATTTAACGCCACAAGCACTAAAATTTAGCGTGTTATATCTATCGCGAATTTAACGCCACGTGTCTACCACAATGTAGGGTTTCCTTGGCAATACATTTCTCTGGAATTATTGCAAATTGACAGTTGATGTTGAAACAGGTGTCGGTTGGCCGGTACAATGCGCTAATGGTTATTCAAATTGTTTATATTGATGACGGTCACATTTGTGGCAATCGCCCTACTTGAATATTTGGACCGATGATTGTTAACTTACTTAATTACTGTAACAGGCCAGAGTAACGCGTAATTATTTACGACTTGTCTTTTTCAAAAAAACACGAGATTCATATACAAATGCTACCTTAATTTGTATAAAACACTGGGAACAGCGGAAGGGGAATGTATAAATATAGTCTATGTATTACAAAGACGTTCGTTTCTTTTGTATTCTAAGGCGAAAAGCACATTGAGGCTATTATAGAAAAAAAAACAATAATATTAAAGATCGAACCAGTAGAAGTGAAATACAAAAAGAAGCCAAAAAACATCAACAAAAGTTGAAGTACTTCAGCTGCTTGACAACGCGGAGTTAGTGTAGCACAAGAATTGGTTTAGGGTTCAATGCTGCACTCTAGGTTTTTTAATATTATTTATTTATTTTTTTTATTTTAAGGCGAAAAGCACATAGAGGCTATTATCGCCTCCCTAAATGTAAGTGTGAGTGTAAAGTGTTAAAGTCGTAAGTGTAGTGTTGTAAGTGTAAGTGTTTGTTATACTCGGGTACCGCGAGGGACGTCTAAATCCTCTCAATAGGTGCAGCTAGTCTGCACCCCTCTGCGGGGCAAAGACGTTCAGTTACTAACATAAACTCAAGGTCAAAATAATGCAAGCTGATTTACTTTAATGGCAGGTCGATCTACGTCAACTTCAAGCCAGCCCACTTTCTAATAGCGTCATACGAATATTTGGCCCGTCCTAATTTTCATTTTGGATTGTCACCATCTGGCAACACTGTACTAACTGTGTTATCGGACCTTTCACCCACGGCAATGACTCGCAACCAATGGCTTCATCTGCAACTATTTGCTTTCTGTACTAAAATAAACTTTTAAAACTGCTTCTTAAAATTACCTACGTTCTCGTTCAGTTAACTGTTAATAAACTCAAGAACTGTTTATTAGTAAAATTTACATTGAAAATATATTATATTTTTTGTCTAGGAAACAATCTTTCGCCAAAACCGTACCTGGTATCTTCGAGGTGGTTCTCGCTCCAAATCAGAATTCGAACTGAAGTAAGCCAACAATACTTGGTCCGTCTTAACGTTTTGTCGAACAATTAGCGGAAATAAACATCGGCAACGTCGCATTTACAGGCGGGACAGCTATCAGATGGGACAAACAGTTAGTCATCCTACGGGTATTGTCATTGGAAGGAACAGCTGTGTCAGAAAGATGGTATAGTATACGATAATGAGAATCAATACGGGCTATATTCTAAAATAGAAATAAAACTCGTTTTTCCTGAAATTATCAGAATAAATTTCTTATTAACACAGCTCGTACAGTGATGCCATATGGTGACAAAATGAAAAGTACGGCGGACCAATGTTCGTATGACGTAAACAAAAAGTGTGCTGGCTTGAGCTGACTTAGACTGAGCCGTCATTAACGAAAATCAGTTTGTTTGATTAGATCCAGTGAATGGCCATTCCTAAAACTGCGCAAGCTTTAGGTCAGTCCTCCATCCAAGGTTAATTACAAGCATTAAGTTCACCTTGTTTTTTCGTTCGATAACTGTTTCTAAATCAAAACGTAAAGATTGTGAAAATATTTAGTAAATTTCCAGTGGGTTATAAAAAGTAATTATTGAAATGATCAACTATTAACTTAAAAAATTATGTTTTTTAAATATATTTTTTAGAAACTATAAAAATAATGCAACTTTTAAAGAGTATTTAAGCTGTTCCCGTTTTTAAAATTATAATACTTAATGACGGACTATTCGTAGTATTACTATTTATATGTTGATAATTGTACGTGGACAGAATACACGACTTTTCTATTTCTTCGAAGTAATTTCTATTAGGTGTTACATTTTATTGGCGCTAGATAAACAACACTGGCCTAACGTTTTACCCTTAAATAATACAGTATATTACTGGATCAGCTTCAAGTACGGGAGAGAGGGGGTTACATTTAGTTTATGGGTAAAGTAAGACGACCGCAACGTAAAGCCGGTTTCAACACCCCCCCCGTACCCTCCAACCCTCGACGATTATTTATAGTAACAATTATAGCAGCTCTGGGAACACTGACCGGCTATATTAATTGCGCTATGCTAATAGCAGGTGCAGAGATAGGCTACAATCACTTTGGCTGGACAATGGGAGGCCAAATTGCTTTCCAAAAATTGCCACCGCGCATTGTGCCCGGCCCTTTATTGCCGCCGCGCCACGGTGCTAGGTGTGGCGTGAGTTTTTCGATTAAAATATATACAAGTCGCGCGTTCCTCGCATTCCGACGTAAAGCGGGTGTTTTTGTGTTCGATCCATCGACACGCCTCGTCTTTACGGACGTTTTCAACGGAAATTACTCGTGAACACTGCACTTCCGGGTGATTTACAAAAGTAATTAGTCTGCAATTTTTTTTCTAATTATGTACTTTATTGTAAGATTAAAGAACATTCACCACACGAATGATTAAATTTCTTAAACGATTTTAAAGCCGTTACAAAGGTTTACTAACGCTTATGTTACAAAGGTTAGTATAACGCTTTGTGATACTAGTTATATACACAACAAACGAATCAAGTTAAGCCTAAGTTTTTTTAAAAAACAAGTTTCATTATATTTTCGTTACACAAACACACACAAACACACACACAGCAGACACCACACACACACACACACAAACACACCGGACACACACCACACACAAACACACGCGCGCGCGCACACACATACCAGACACACACACACCATACACACATCCCACCCACACACACACACACCAGAAGACACACACACACATACACATACACACACACACGACACACACACACACACACACCAAACACACACACACACACACACACACACACACACACACACACACACACACACACACACACACACACACACACACACACACACACACACACACACACACACACATACACACACATACACACACAAACACATACACACACACACATATACACACACACACACAACACATACACACACACACACACACACACACACACACACACACACACACACACACACACACACACACACACAAAAACACACACACACAAACACACACCATACACACATCCCACCCACACACACCAGACATACACACCAGACACACACACAGACACAGACAGACAGACACACACACACACACACACACACACACACACACACACACACACACACACACACACACACACACACACACACACACACACACACACACACACACACACACACACACACACACACACACACACACACACACACACACACACACACACACACACACACACACACACACACACACACACACACACACACACACACACACACACACACACACACACACACACACACACACACACACACACACACACACACACACACACACACACACACACACACACACACACACACACACACACACACACACACACACACACACACACACACACACACACACACACACACACACACACACACACACACACACACACACACACACACACACACACACACACACACACACACACACACACACACACACACACACACACACACACACACACACATACATATTTCCATACACGCGTATTTAATAACTCGCATTTAATTATTACTTTTAATAATTACTTTCGCTAACAATTGAGTCGAGGCAATACTCAACAACCGAGTGGAGTTAGTTGTTCAGTTTTTTTTAAATAAAAAAAGTTTATATTCTTTTCAGTAAAAATAACACGCATTTAAATCGTTTTCATGTAGAAAAACACGTTCATATTTCGCTCGTTAGCGATTATGAGGTTATGCGCGTCGGTTTTATTTTGGAACGTCCCGTAGTGTCCGTGCTTTTATATTTTGTTTATTATTTTCGGTATGCAATAAAACGTGCTGGCGAAAAAATTACGAAAATCGACAAATCACCCGAAAGTGCATTTATACCCGTTGTTTTTCATTCCGTATATTGTGCTGAAAAGCTAGTGAGTGTGCAATACCGATTATTGTAATCTTTACCCCGCAGGGGGTGCAGACTACCTTCACCTATTGAGAGAATTTAGACGTCCCTCGCGGTACCCGAGTCTAACACACACTTACATTTAGGGAGGCGATAATAGCCTCAATGTGCTTTTCGCCTTAAACCAAAACAAAAAAATGCAAGAAATGTTATTCTTTTCTTGAGTACATTCGTTCGCCTTGCTCTTTGTATTTCTTATTTGCGGACGCGTTTCGAATCATCTTTATTATCAAAACTTGACGCTGTACTACACAATACACGTATAGCAGTACAGGTTAATTTGAAACACGCCAATAAATTTACAAAGCTAGGAAAGGCGGATGAATACACTGAACAAAATAATCCACTTTTGTTATTTAATTTTCGTTTTTACATATCTACTTATTAGTAGGCTTCGGCCTAATATCTATTACCGAGAAGCATGACTAAAAGCATTTTTTTACAATCAGTTGGACCGATATCGCTGAAACTCGCTGAAACTCGCTGTAACAGATATTTTTATATCTTACAGATACGAGAATGAATTATTTTTGAAATTAATATACAGCTAATCGTAACGAAATTACATTTTCTAGGATTTACAAAAAAAAAAAAACACTATCAATATTGTTCAAGACTTGAGCATAACATTTTTTGCGGGTAACCTTCACAGTCATGACTACAATGCTAATGTAAAAAGACTGGTTACATTGTACTTGTATAGACGATGTGTAAGCCGCCTCGGTGGCCTAGTTGATAGCGTACTGGGCTTTCACCCCGAGGACCCGGGTTCGATTCCTGACCAGGGCTTGGCATTTTCATACACCATAAATCATCCCATCGTCAAAGTGTGCACAATAGTCGGACGTTAAAAAAAAAAGACGATGTGTAATAACAGCTGACTGTGTCTATGTAACTATATCTGTTAAATTTAATGTTATATCTAATAAATAAATAGCCTGAATGCAAACTGGCCGTGCTTAATACAAACTAACAGAACATAGCGTGGTGTAGAGCATCAGTACTGCTGTTTACAGATAGGTATCAAACATATGATCACGTTTGTTAACATAAATCGGTTCAAACTTCATATAAATACGTTATTTTGTACACTCAGCGGTGTTATTTCACAAGCAACTGTATTAATATAGTACACGACGTATTAATTTAGCGAACAATATTTGAAATATACTATAAATAATATTATTGGAAGCAGTGAGCGTATAAGTGATAAATACAATGATTAGGTCTACGTTTTCTGTTTAGTGGTCTATTCGCTCGCCTCGTAAATTCTACCGCGGTTTCGAAACCATACTGTTTCATCTTCAGGCCGTAACGCAAAACGTTAAATCTCTCTGTCGAGGTCGTCACAAAGTTAAACAATACACTGAAAACACACGTCACAAACACCAAACACAATTACGCGATTGAAACACACACGAGAAAATTTGATTAGCCAAACGATACGTGCAACTCGTATTCCGGAATGTAACTCGTTTGGCCGAAACAAATTTTATCGTGCGTAGGCTTATTTTAATCCTGTAATTATGTTTAGTCTGTGACGTGTGTTTTCAATGTTTTGTTTAACTTTACGACAGAGGGATTTTAAACTTTGTATTACGGCCTGAAGATGAAACAGTAAAGTATGAAACCGCGGTAGAATTTACGAAGTGAGTAAATAGACCACTAGACGGAAGAAGTAGGTCTTAATTTATTAGGAGAAATAATTCTAATTATTTAAATATGTGGACTGGTGGCTATAATGAAATATAATGATTATAAAACAGTATTAAAGATTAAAATATTGCATGCAACGCTACATTATATTGATTATTAAAAGGCCGCCTAGTTGATAGCGTACTGGGCTTTCACCCCGAGGACCCGGGTTCGATTCCCGGTCAGGGCTTGGCATTTTCATACGATATAAATCATCCCATCGTCTGCATTAGCCCAAGTGTGCACAATAGTCGGACGTTAAACAGAAAAAAAAAAGATTATTAAAAGTTTATACGATGATTTTCAATTATTCCTCTCTCGTACTTTAATATTTTCTTCCCTTAGTTTTTTTTAATCTTAATACGATCAGCTGTAGCTCGGCTAAAGGTGTGATTAAAATCAGCTGTATCTCTGATAACAGTGTAACTGACTGTAGCTGTAACTCATTACGGTTTCGAATGGGAGTTCAATCATTGAATATAAACGTACTAGAAGTACAGCCACCATTACAGAAAGCGTGCTCGATACGAGCGACTAAAGTACAAGTAGTTGGACTATCTGCCGCTACGAACCGCTGCAGGCTGCAAGGATAATGTGGCAATGCAATTATCTATTTAACTGTAATTTAATACTCTGCCGCAAGATGTCGCCAGCACAGAGTTCTCGTAAGGTTCAATCGATATGGCGTGTTGTAAAAATGTCTAAGCTCTCATACGTCGTTATATGTCGAGATTAATCGTAACTTGTAAGCAACGTGCATTATCTCGTTAACTTGTTAGAGTTTCGATAGAACTTTTCAAATGAGATTCGCTGTAAGCAGTGCAGAACATCATTATTTGTTATTTGGTTGAATAAATGTTTCCCAGCTTCAAATATTTACATTTGTCGACGCGTTTCTGAATACTGCCGTTATCAAAACTTTTCGCTTACTCGAAAAGTACATTTTAACGATCCGCTCGCAAAAAAAATGACTCATTTCAAAGTACCGGTTCAAAGATGGCGGCCGCAATGGAAATTCGCAACAAAAACAAAACAAACCGTTAATACGACCTAACGTAACGGAATGTATTCACTATAAACGCGTTAAAACCACTCTAGACGGATAAAATCATTTGGAACGCCTTTAAAAGCTCCGCGTAGGTAACGGAAATGTTCGCTACAGGTGTAACAACACACGCTATGACGGCGTTATCATAACAGCGTTGAGCTTTCACAGTAAGCAGAAGCATTAGAGGGGTTTAACCTAAAACAGATTTCATATGCAACCGCGCAGCGCTAAAAGGAACAACACGGCCGCAAATAGAAACTGGAATCGGGCTCGGGGTATTTAAAACTGCTGTGAAATTTGCATAAACCGATTGCACGATGTCTAGACTCTAAACAAGAGATATAACAACGGTTAGAAATAATATCAACTTATTTATATAGTCACGCTAGCAAAACAGATGTTAAAAATCAGCTGACAGAATACTGTGTCCATCAGAGACGCAAGTGAAGTGTTATATAAAACTTTGCACTTAGTGTATAATTTTATTCATACGGTAGATTTGGTGGAAAAATTTATAACGAATGATTATTATAAGTGTTATACATTATAATAGCAACCCTAGCCGCATAGGTGGCCTAGTTGATAGCGTACTAGGCTTTCACCCCGAGGACCAGGGTTCAATTCCCGGCCAGGGCTTGGCATATCATATGCTATAAATCATCCCATTGTCTGCATTAGCCCAAGTGTGCACAATAGTCGGACGTTAAACACTAAAAAAAAAAATGATATATATATATATATATATATATATATATATATATATATATATATATATACTGAAATTCCACTGGGCATGAGCGTTTTTTCGAGCACTCAAGTAAGACCCAAGCCCGGGGACCTTGAAATGAGCGCCGATTTTGACCTCTTGTACAGGCTATAGCGTATACCTGATTCAACACGTCACAAAATCAATTCTGCTAACAGCTCGAATAAGTTCGACCCCCCCAACGAAATGCGTCCAATGGTTTTAAATATTGGGTTATTTCAAATCATAAACGGTTCATTTTCGAATTTTCAATTAAATTTTGAAATACAGAAAACAACATTTCGCAGACTTTCAGTGTTTAATACGACTGTGAAATGGGAGTTTTCAATCGATTGTAAAAAAAAATCGTTAGAAATTCTCTACCGCCCCGCCAGGATTAAAGTCAGAATTTGAAAAGTTTGCCAAATTTTGAAATTGAAGTGTTTGTTTTTACTAACGAAAGATTCGAATTTGAATTTATAATTTGAAGTGCTCGCTTTACCGAATTTGATTTTATGGTCGTCGAATTTGTAATTTGAAATGTTTGTCTCATTTGAATTTATTTATTATGTCAGTAATGTTTGCTGAATTTCTTAGTTAGTGTTTGTTTTATTAACGAAAGATTCGAAGTTGAATTTATAATTTGAAGTGCTCGCTTTACCCAATTTGATTTTATGTTCGTTGAATTTGTAATTTGAAATTTTTGTCGCATTTGAATTTATTTATTATGTCAGTGATGATTGCTGACTTTGTTTAGTTATTGTTCGTTTTACTAACGAAAGATTCGAATTTGAATTTATAATTTGAAGACCTAGCTTTACCGAATTTTATTTTATGTTCGTTGAATTTGTAATATGAAATGTTTCTCGCATTTGAATTTATTTATTATGTCAGTAATGTTTGTTGAATTTGTTTAGTTAGTGTTTGTTTTACTAACGAAAGATTCGAATTTTAATTTACAATTTGACGTGTTTTTTTAACCGGATCTGAATTTGTGTTCCTTGAACCCCGCCGGGGGTGCAAATCCTGCACCTATTGAGAGGATTTAGACGTACCTCACGGTTCCCGATTCTAACACATACTTACACTTACAACACTACACTTACGACTTTAACACTTTACACTCCCACTTACATTTAGGGAGGCGATAATAGCCTTAATGTACTTTTTGACTTAAAATTTCAACAACAAAAAATGTTCGTTGAATTTGTAATTTGAAATGTTTGTCGCATTTGAATTTATCACTTAAGTAATGTTTGTTATATTTGTATGTTAAAACTGTTTGTTTTACTAACGAAAGATTCGAATTTGAATTTATGTACGCTGAATTTTTAATATTTCAATTTGCAAACTGGTGCTCTACGAGACTGAGGTGTCAACTGACCTTTACCGAACCAAGTGAGCTACAACACGGTTGCCTTCAGCTGTACACTGTTCAACTTACACGGCGATAAAGTACAATAGAATTACTAAACTAGTATCAGCTTACTGTATATTTGAAGACGTGCATAGTTTTGTGGGAACACTGACATACCTGTAACAAAAAAAAAGAACAGAATTACTTAACAAACACATACAGGAACACAAAAAATACATAACTTGTAACAATATGGAAACAAACTAATCCGATGTGAACAGAATAAAAACTAGTCTCAAATTATTTTACCCTGTAACATCTTTAGAGGGACACTACACGGAAGTAACACTAAAAATTGCTCTCGCGCTCTTGTGTGTGTGTGTGTGTGTGTGTGTGTGTGTGTGTGTGTGTGTGTGTGTGTGTGTGTGTGTGCGCGCGCGAGAGAGAGTGTGTGTGTGTGTGTGTGTGTGTGTGTGTGTGCGCGCGCGAGAGTGTGTGTGTGTGTGTGAGAGAGAGAGATAGTGTGTGTGTGTGTGTGTGTGTGAGTGTGAGTGTATGTGTGTTGTGTGTGTGTGTATGCGCGCGAAAGAGTGTGAGTGTGTGCGCGTGCGTGCGTGTGCGCGCGAGAGAGAGTGTGAGTGTGTGTGTGTGTGTGTGTGTGTGTGTATGTGTGTATGTGTGTGTGTGTGTGTGTGTGTGTGTGTGTGTGTGTGTGTGTGTGTGTGTTGTATGTGTTGTGTGTGTGTGTGTGTGTGTGTGTGTGTGTGTGTCTGTCTGTGTGTGTCTGCGAGAGTGTGAGTGTGTGTGTGTGTGTGTGTGTGTGTGTGAGGAGAGAGAGAGTGTGTGTGTGAGAGAGAGAGAGAGAGAGAGAGAGAGTGTGTGTGTGAGAGAGAGAGAGATAGTGTGTGTGTGTATGTGTTTGTGCGTTCGTGCGTGCGCGTATGTGTGTGCGCGCTAGAGAGTGTGCGTGTGTGCGTGTGTGCGCGCTCGGGCGTGTGTGTGTGTGAGTGTACATGTGTGCGAGCGCGCGTGTGTGTGTATGTGCGCGCGAGAGAGTGTGATTGTGTGTATGTGTGTGTGTGTGTGTGTGTGTGTGTGTGTGTGAGAGAGAGAGAGAGAGAGAGAGAGAGAGAGTGTGATAGTGCGTGTGTGTGTGTGAGAGTGTGTGCGCGCGCGCGTGCGTGTGTGCGCGCTCTTGTATATGTGGTAGCGTAACCGTTACGCCATTCATATTATTATCTGTAAAATTAACTGTGATTTTGATTCATTTGAGTCTCCACCTTTTAATCCACACAGCTACTTATTTATTGCTTTTTGAAGTTTCCTTGCAGCTTCCTCTTCACTCTGTCCAACTGACGTAACCGTTACTATCCGCAAGGTCAACTAATATTGCATCAGTGTCTTTTGACACGTCTCTTGAATGCAAGAGGTCCGCCACTTCCTGGACGAACTCCAGCTGTTATAGGTCAACCGCTTAGAAAACGTCCTGATAGGAACACCAGTGGGAGAAAAAAATGTACGAGTAAGAAATCGAGTTCCCACTCTCTCACCACAGCTCCCAGCGGATAGAATAAACATTAAGTAATTTGTAGACTCTGACTGGCAGACTGTGTCACTGGACTGTTGGAAGGCGCTGGAGGGGAATTCTCCTACACGCGCGAAAAATTCTCGCGCAGGTAGCTCGCTTGTATATTCTTCATCTCAGAAAAATCTTCCTCCTTTCTGGCCCGAAAGCATCTCTCTTATAAAAGTGCACAAAAAATAAACACTTTAAATTAAACCTGCTGGACTAAACATCTTAAATACACAAACTTTTAACAGTTCCAGAAAGCTTTATCGAGAGATTCCACGGCGAGGTGTA
Source organism: Callitettix versicolor (assembly GCA_022606455.1). Lineage (NCBI taxonomy): Eukaryota > Metazoa > Arthropoda > Insecta > Hemiptera > Cercopidae > Callitettix > Callitettix versicolor. The sequence goes on along the minus strand of CM040183.1, from coordinate 89,949,381 downwards.
ACCCACCCGACGTCAGAAAGTTATAATAGTTTAATATAAGGGGAGCATTTAATCAAGTTATAATAGTTTAATATAAGGGGAGCATTTAATCAAGTTATAATAGTTTAATATAAGGGGAGCATTTAATCAAGTTATAATAGTTTAATATAAGGGGAGCATTTAATCAAGTTATAATAGTTTAATATAAGGGGAGCATTTAATCAAGTTATAATAGTTTAATATAAGGAGCATTTAATCAAGTTATAATAGTTTAATATAAGGGAGCATTTAATCAAGTTATAATAGTTTAATATAAGGGGAGCATTTAATCAAGTTATAATAGTTTAATATAAGGGGAGCATTTAATCAAGTTATAATAGTTTAATATAAGGGAGCATTTAATCAAGTTATAATAGTTTAATATAAGGGAGCATTTAATCAAGTTATAATAGTTTAATATATCATTTAATCAAGTTATAATAGTTTAATATAAGGGGAGCATTTAATCAAGTTATAATAGTTTAATATAAGGGGAGCATTTAATCAAGTTATAATAGTTTAATATAAGGGAGCATTTAATCAAGTTATAATAGTTTAATATAAGGGGAGCATTTAATCAAGTTATAATAGTTTAATATAAGGGGAGCATTTAATCAAGTTATAATAGTTTAATATAAGGAGCATTTAATCAAGTTATAATAGTTTAATATAAGGGGAGCATTTAATCAAGTTATAATAGTTTAATATAAGGGGAGCATTTAATCAAGTTATAATAGTTTAATATAAGGCGAGCATTTAATCAAGTTATAATAGTTTAATATAAGGGAGCATTTAATCAAGTTATAATAGTTTAATATAAGGGGAGCATTTAATCAAGTTATAATAGTTTAATATAAGGGGAGCATTTAATCAAGTTATAATAGTTTAATATAAGGGGAGCATTTAATCAAGTTATAATAGTTTAATATAAGGGAGCTTATAATAGTTTAATATAAGGGGAGCATTTAATCAAGTTATAATAGTTTAATATAAGGGGAGCATTTAATCAAGTTATAATAGTTTAATATAAGGGGAGCATTTAATCAAGTTATAATAGTTTAATATAAGGGGAGCATTTAATCAAGTTTTTATATCTTTTCTATCCCAAAGTCATTTAATATTGTAAACTTTTTTAATGTCCTTTTCATAAACGAATAGGCATTTCGTTCAAACAGCATTTTACTACTGACATTGTTGACCTTTTGTTAAGCTGAATAAAACATCAGGCGATATGATAACGCAAAGTTACTAAGCCGATGGAGTGCATAAAAACAATAAAATACGTAGCACAAACTTTCTTCAGTTTTATTCTTATTAGACAATACAAATGGAACACGAATATCAAGTTAATGTTATTATTTATTCAGATATCGACACAACCTGTGTTTATTGAAACAATTAACGTTTCGTCAGGATGGGTCAATTTTCATTCTCAAGTGAATGACTTAGAAGATGAACTTAGAAACTAGATAAGAGCCGCCTCGGTGGCCTAGTTGATAGCGTACTGGGCTTTCACCCCGAGGGCCCGGGTTCGATTCCCGGCCAGGGCTTGGCATTTTCATACGCTATAAATCATCCCACCGTCTGCATTAGCCCAAGTGTGCATAACAGTCGGACGTTAAACACAAAAAAAAGAATAAACTAGATAATAATTCCTAAGCGTATGTTGAAATACTAAAAACTCAAGGCTGGATATCTTAACCACACGTTATCAACGACACAAACAACAATAACTGAGAAATACCGTATGTGAAACAAGAATGTATGCTGGTCAACAGTAAAACAACTCGGTAGCCAATTTTCCAACGGAAATTCATTAAAAATTAATTCAATTCACGCAAATTCGCGTTAATTACGAATAACTTGTATTGAACAAGTATACAACAGAAAACATCTTCTTCTTCCAATGGCTCCTTTTGGTTCACACCATTTTGGATCTTGCCTCCCAATACAATCCAGGAAAGTCCCTTCGTCCCTGCTTCCCTCTATCCAGGCCCTCGCAGATCAGTAAGTGATCCTTGTCCATAACATACACATCTTTTGAACAAATCTTGCACTTGTCAGAGGTTATTAGTCTCATCCTATGGAGATGCTTGGCAAGACAATCGTGACCAGTTTCCAAGCGGAAATTTGCTACAGCTATTTTGCGTGGAAGCATCTTATTTTCGTTAAAAAGATTAAACGGATCATAAGCTTTGTCTTGTAGGTTTTTCTTTGTTTCACTAACAAATTTTTGTTGTGAGTCTGTTTTTAGTTTTTTTATAACTGCTTGTAATGACAAGGAGCCTACTGGCTTTTGAATAATTTTTGTTCCTCTCTTCGCCAAATTATCCGCAGCTTCATTTCCCATCAATGCCACATGTGCAGTGACCCATGACAACAGAAAACATGTAAATTATAAGTTAAATTTGAACGGAATTCACTGTATACTGATCTGCGTATTACTTAAACTTGACCTGCGACCTTTGAGAGAGAAGTCTCGGAATTCTCTACACCGACTCCGGAAACACAGAAATAGGAAGTTGCGGTGGCTATGATAACCGGGGAACAAACTGGCCAATTACTGGCTGAGCGGCCCAGGGAAACACTCCACCACAGCCTTGTATATCGGGCGGGATACTGTGCATAATAGATTAGCTCAATAAAACAGCCGCTGTAACACTGCTCCTCGAAAATTAACGAACAGCTGTAAAAGTCTTGATTATAAATTTCTGTCGGCCATTTTGTTTAACGTTAATATTGCAATTAATAATTCACGTTGTTTTTTTAGAAAAGATGTTGACAAGGAAACAAGCTTATCGGAAACGCACAGATATTTTTTAAGGTGAAAAACACATTAAGCTTTTATCGCCTCCCTAAATGTAAGTATAGTGTTGTAAATGTGTGTGTTAGACTAGAGTACCGCGAGGTACGTCTAAATCCTCTCAATAGGTGCAGTTAGCCTCCACCCCCGGCGGGGATAATTTGATGGAGAAATTTAGAGCGCTAAATTTGGTTCCATCTTTGAGTAAAATTTTATATTAGTAAATAATTTATTAACACAAACTGCTAGAAATCTCTTTTAGCGTGGTTTTTGAGTGTGTGATTTGGTAACAGCTAAAATGTGGGGAGGACAATTTTCCGGAAATTTTCACCAGAACATTTTCTTGTTTTAAAAGTTTTCGAAAAACCCACAACTGTGATTAACAGCTTGGACAAATTCGTTAATTGGACAAAATCCGTTCAACAGTTTCAAAATGGCGGTCGTTCCACATATTTAGAAAAATCGTATGTGTGTGTGTTCGTGAGTGTGTATGTGTATGTGTTTGTGTGTGTGTGTGTGTGTGTGTGTGTGTGTGTGTGTGTGTATGTGTTCGTGCGTGCGTGCGTGCGTGTGTGTGTTCGTGTTCGTGAGTGTGTGTGTGTGTGTTCTTGTGTGTGTGTTCGTGCGTGTGTGTGTGTGTGTGTGTGTGTGTGTGTGTGTGTGTGTGTGTTCGTGAGTGTGTATCTGTGTGTGTGTGTGTGTGTGTGTGTTCGTGAATGTGTGTTCGTGCGTGCGTGCGTGTGTATGTGTGTGTTCGTGTGTATGGATGTGTGTTCGAGTGTGTATGTGTGTGTGTGTGTGTGTGTGTGTGTGTGTGTGTGTGTGTGTTTTCGTGAATGTGTGTTCGTGTGCGTGCGTGCGTGCGTGCGTGTTCGTGTGTGCGTGTGCGTGTGTGTGTGTATGTGCGTGTGTTCGTATGTATGTGTGTGTATTCGTTCTTGTGTGTGTGCGTGCGTGTGTCTGTGTGTGTGTTCGTGCGTGTGTGTGCGCGTGCGTGTGCGTGTGTGTGTTCGTATGTATGTGTGTGTGTGTGTTCGTTCTTGTGTGTGTGTGTGTGTGTATGTGTTCGTGCGTGCGTGCGTGTGTGTGTTCGTGAGTGTGTGTGTGTGTTCTTGTGTGTGTGTTCGTGCGTGTGTGTGTGTGTGTTCGTGAGTGTGTATCTGTGTGTGTGTGTGTTCGTGCGTGCGTGCGTGTGTATGTGTGTGTTCGTGTGTATGGATGTGTGTGTTCGAGTGTGTGTGTGTGTGTGTGTGTGTGTGTGTGTGTGTGTCGTGTGTGTGTGTGTGTGTGTGTATGTGTTCGTGCGTGCGTGCGTGTGTGTGTTCGTGAGTGTGTGTGTGTGTTCTTGTGTGTGTGTTCGTGCGTGTGTGTGTGTGTGTGTGTGTGTGTGTGTTCGTGAGTGTGTATCTGTGTGTGTGTGTGTGTGTGTGTGTGTGTTCGTGAATGTGTGTTCGTGCGTGCGTGCGTGTGCGTGTGTATGTGTGTGTTCGTGTGTATGGATGTGTGTGTTCGAGTGTGTATGTGTGTGTGTGTGTGTGGTGTGTGTGTGTGTGTGTTTTCGTGAATGTGTGTTCGTGTGCGTGCGTGCGTGCGTGTGTGTGTGTGTTCGTGTGTGCGTGTGCGTGCGTGCGTGTGTGTGTGTGTCTGTGTGTGTGTGTGTGTGTGTGTGTGTGTTCGTACGTGTGTGTGCGCGTGCGTGTGCGTGTGTTCGTATGTATGTGTGTGTGTTCGTTCTTGTGTGTGTGTGTGTTCGTGTGTATGTGTGTGTGTGTTCGTGTGTGTGTGTCTGAAAATACACAATCAGCGTTAAAATCTGCATACATTGGCATTTTAAAATGTTAAAAATCGTATTGAAATTTTTAAAATTGAATTTGACGGCGGTCAGGGTTCGTTTTCGTATTTCCAGTGAAATTTCAACGTTTGAAATACTAATTGCTGATTAATACACGTGAACTAAATGGTTGTGAAATCACAAAAAAAATAGCGTTCTAAATCCGCTTACATGACGTCAGCGAGACAGCTGCGTGTACGGACGCACAGCGGCACTGTGTTGAACGTTCAAATCGAATCGGGTTAGCGGTGTTAGTGGCGCCAGGAAATATCGTACACATTTAATTGAGCGGCTCCGAAATACCCGGTTTTGATTAATCGAACGTCACAGGTTGGCAATACGCGATACCGCACCCTGTGCTATCTGCAGGAACAATGAACGAACACACCCCCCACGCCCTGTCACCAGCCCGTCACCGGCGTCCCAATAGATGAATCCAATTACATTTGTCATTTCTTTTCGTTTCCCCAACTTTTTCCTCCCCTGAATACGATTAGGGCGGCTGGCATTGATGGAAGAGCAATCGATACCGCCGCTGAGCTCGCCAATTTACATAAATTAACTCTACTTCCATATTACAGACATTACCGTCGGATAGCGACACTTTAACGCGTGCAGGCTAGCGCGCTTTACTTCTTTATTTATTTCGCCTTTTCTTATTCAAATATATGATAATTCGCCTTTATTGGTTGCCTTAAAGTGCCCCGAGGCTTTTAGTGGAGTTTTAAAAGGACGCGAGGTCGTCGCAAATGGCATGTAAAGGATTTTATTAGCAGACAAGTTGGAACGTGCAAAGTATTTTGGTAATGTAGCCTCGCTACGGGTACTTGCTGCCGGTGACGCTGAAATCTGGCTAAACGGTTTTTTTATGCTCTTCTGTATTAAACCCGATGTAAATATTTAAGTTATGAAATTGACAAAAATATGAATATTGCAAACATTTCATGGACTGTGTTACACGAGGCCGGCGTGACCTTGGAGTTTAAAACAACTTCAAGGCCGGTGTCACTGCAGTAAGGTTTTTCCCAGATGTCATTGGAAGAAACAGAACAAACTAGAAATTCTAATTTTTATTTGAATTCTTATTACGCGGACGTCAGTTATGAATTACCATCCCCGTCCATATTTCATGCCAGTTAGACTGAGGACGAGGGATCAGCGTTAACGGTTAGGGGAAAATCAACGAGGCAATTGCGGCTGGAACTAGGAGCCTTTAGATGCGCAGTTCAGAGACGCAGCAAACTGACCGATGCTTTAGCCACATCGACCCCGAGTCCCCTATGTATTGAGGAAAATTTGTTACGCCAATTTTAGTTTGGGTATTTTAGACATGACTTTGTTTTTTACTTATTTTTTATTTTAATATTATTACAAACACTATAACTAGTTTTACTGATAGCCGCCTCGGTAACCTAGTGGATAGCGTACTAGGCTTTCACCCCGAGGACCCGGGTTCGATTCCCGGCCAGGGCTTGGCATTTTCACACGCTATAAATCATCCCATCGTCTGCATTAGCTCAAGTGTGCACAATAGTCGGACGTTAAACACACAAAAAAAAGCTTTACTTATTAAACCAGCAGTTTATTATCTAATAAATAATTATAACAGTTACTGCCCAATGATTACAGCGCCACACCTAGAGTGCACCCCGGAGGGGGATGCAGACTAGCTGCACATATTGAGAGGATTTAAACGTCCCTCGCGGTACCCGAGTATAACACACACTTACACTAACAATACTACACTTACGACTTTAACACTTTACACTCACACATGAGTGCAGCACCTAAACCAATTCTTGTGCTACACTAACTCCGCGTTGTCAAGCAGCTGAAGTACTTCAACTTTTGTTGATGTTTTTTGGCTTCTTTTTGTATTTCACTTCTACTGGTTCGATATTTACTATTATTATTGTTATATTTTGTTTCTTAACGTCCATACGTCAAAAGCGTACCTTAAAAAGGGTGCTGATCGTGAACTCTAGGTCACGTTTCGAGGGTTCGTTAAAATACGCGTATGTGCGTGCGTGCATGAGCACGTTCACATGTGCTGTTTTGTTGATCCGATTTGATTCGTTGGCACAACAATCGACTTACGCAACTGTTATGCTTGGATAAGTTCGTCAAACAACAAAATTCTTTCAACAGTTTCAAAATGGCGGCCGTTTCAAATCTTTTAAAATCCGTTACTTTTCTGTCTTAAATTTCGTTAAATACAAATTAGCGTTTTGAATTTTCAGCTGACGCAGTCGCACTGCTTTTAACGCTCGAATGACGTGTCGCGTACTGAGAAATAGGGTGTGCACGTTGTTTCGCAGCTATAGAGATTCCTGGAATTTCGTTGGCTCAATAGAGAAAGTTACATTATGTTACTATAGGAATGGTAAGGGACCAAGCCACTCTACCGTTATAGAGAGATCCGCAACAGAGATTTTACTGTTTATGCAGATTTTAATGCTGATTATAATGGTGAAATCAAAATTTCAAAACGGGTAAAACAAAGAAAATCTTTTAGAAATTCGCTTCTATCACGTCAGCAAGACAATTGCGGCCGCTATTATTTGATTCACCGTTGTTCAGCACCGAAAAAGAAAATCCTGTCAAAGATATAAAAAAAAATTCAACAAACACTTGATTTAGGCCATTTTTTCATATGGTAACAATTACATGACGTTTGATTTCGGCTGAAGCGCCTAGATGGCCTAGTTGATAGCGTACTGGGCTTTCACCCCGAGGGCCCGGGTTCGATTCCCGGTCAGGGTTTGGCATTTTCATACGCTATACATCATCCCATCGTCTGCATTAGCCCGAGTGTGCACAATAGTCGGACGTTAAACACAAAAAAAAATTGATTTAGGCGGGTTTTTTAATAGGCCAACAAATAATTAACGTTTGATTTCGGCCGTTTTCTTTATATGCCAACAAATACTTGACGTCTGATTTCGGCGGTTTTTTGTATGCCAACAAATACTGACGTCTGATTTCGGCTGTTTTTTATATACCAACAAATAATTGACGTTTGATTTCGACCATTTTTTTATATACCAACAAATACTTGACGTTTGATTTTTGCTGTTTTATTTATATGCCAACAAATACTTGACGTTTGATTTCGGCCGTTTTTTGTATGTCAACAAATACTTGACGTCTGATTTCGGCGGTTTTTTTATATACCAACAAATACTTGACGTTTGATTTCGGCCATTTTTTTATATGCCAACAAATTCTTGACGTTTGATTTCGGCCATTTTTTTTATATGCCAACAAATACTTGACGTTTGATTTCGGCCATATTTTTATATGCCAACAAATACTTGACGTTTCATTTCGGCCATTTTTTTATATGCCAACAAATACTTGACGTTTTATTTCGGCAATTTTTTTATATGCCAACAAATAACTGATATTTGATTTTTGCGGTTTTCTTTATATGCCAACAAATACTTAACGTTTGATTTCCGCTGTTTTTTTATATACCAACAAATACTTGACTTCTGATTTCGGCGGTTTTTTCATAGACCAATAAATACATGACTTTTGATTTCGGCCGTTTTTTAATACACCAACAAATACTTGATGTTTGATTTAGGCGGTTTTCTTTATATGCCAACAAATACTTAACGTTTGATTTTGGCTGTTTTTTTATATACCAACATATACTTGACGTCTGATTTCGGCGGTTTTTTCATAGACCAATCGTGTCTGACTTTCTTTGTCACGTAAAACATTTAATTCATCTACATAATCAGGAGTACAGTTCGTCCTTGGGGGTCGTCAATACGTGCAGGTCGCAGAGAAGAGGTGGTGATCACCCGCCTTCGCATTGGTCACTCCATGTTAACGCATGGATTTCTGATGGAACGCGGGGACCCACCTGAATGCGAATTCTGTAGGGAAACCATCACAATTAAACATATACTGCTCGATTGTGATGGTTTTCAAAATGTGCGTGTTATGTGTGGTCGGAGCAACTGTTTGCAGACGATGTTGGGAGATAATGCCTTGGCCGTTGACCGGGTTCTTGAATTCCTTCATCGTCTAAATGTTCTAAATAAAATTTAATTTATATAGTTGTTATTTCTTGTGTTATATTATTTATTTATTTTATCTATATAAATTTATTTCTGTTTGTTTTTATATACCTTTACAATTGTTATTAAATCTTATTCATTATTAATTGTTATTTAGTTCTTAAGTATTTATTATTAATATAGTTATACCTGCTACTTAAATTTTGTTAAATTTAATTTTACAAATATAGTTTGTTGTAGTTTTATTTATTTATATATATATATAAATATATTTTGTTAATTCGGCGGTTTATATATACTTTCATTTAGCATGACGGCGATGATAACTTGACGTCAGTTTTCGCCGAAAAAAAAAAAAAAATATAGACCAACAAATACATGACGTTTGATTTCGGCCGTTTTTTATATACCAACAAATACTTGACGTCTGATTTCGGCGGTTTTTTTATATACCAACAAATACTTGACGTTTGATTTCGGCGGTTTTTTTTATATACCAACAAATACTTGACGTCTGATTTCGGCGGTTTTTTTATATACCAATAAATACATGACTTTTTATTTCGGCCGTTTTTTTATATACCAACAAATACTTGATGTTTGATTTATGCCGTTTTTATATATACCAACAAATACTTGACGTTTGATTTCGGCTGTTTTTTTATATACCAACATATTCTTGACGTTTGATTTCGGCGGTTTTTTCATAGACCAATAAATACATGACTTTTGATTTCGGCCGTTTTTTTATATACCAACAAATACTTGATGTTTGATTTCGACGGTTTTTTTATAATCCAACAAATACTTGAAGTTTGATTTCGACCGTTTTTTTAATATACCAACAAATACTTGACGTTTGATTTGGCTGTTTTTTTATATACCAACAAATACTTGATGTTTGATTTTTGCGGTTTTCTTTTTATACCAACAAATACTTGACGTTTGATTTCGGCGGTTTTATTTATATGCCAACTTAACGTTTGATTTTGGCTGTTTTTTTATATACCAACAAATAATTGACGTTTGATTTCGGCGGTTTTTTCATATGCCAACAAAAACGTAATGTCTGATTTCGGCCGTTTTTTATATGACAACAAATAGTGACGTCTGATTTCGGCCGTTCTTTGTATGCCAACAAATACTGACGTCTAATTTCGGCTGTGTTTTCATAAGCCAACAAAAACTTTTTGATTTCGGCGATATTTTCACGCAGTCCGTTGATACTTGTATTTACAGCGGCTGGAAGTAAACGCGAACAGTGCAACGAAGGTGTCAACCAAAAACCGTCCCGATACGGCACCGTTTTAACAAATTCGTACAGCACAGATTGGAGCTAAACAGCAGCCCGCTAATTGCATGAAATTAACCCGGGTCCGACTTGGTTGCATGCCAGCGTCACCCGTAAATTTCCATTCTAATAGCTTTTGTGATAGGTCTCCATTCATTACCCGAGGGTCAAAACAGAACACTGGATATAGAATTTGCATGGTGCATAATACGCGCGTATTTTAATTTGTTTCCACTATGTAAATCATTGTTCTGGGGATTACACAGGCTTTACTTGTTGGGCCCGGTCGTCCGATTGCAAGGGTACCCGGTTACCTTAGGAACAGGACAAACATTTAGAGAAAAAACTGTATGAACCGTTCGTTAATTAATATAACGTAGTAAATGTTTGCGCAGAATACGGTATACTTTTATCGTATAAAATAAGTAACCGTTATAGGTTATAGGTTATAGGTTATAAGCTATAAGGTTAGGTTAATTTTACGGTATAAAATAAGCTACCGAGACTATGAAATGACCTTGATTCGATTTTAGCCTCTGTATCACTTTGAATGGAGGTGTTTGTGTTGTGTGTGTGTGTGTGTGTGTGTGTGTGTGTGTGTGTGTGTGTGTGTGTGTGTGTGTGTGTGTGTGTGTGTGTGTGTGTGTGTGTGTGTGTGTGTGTGTGTGTGTGTGTGTGTGTGTCTGTGTGTGTGTGTGTGTGTGTGTGTGTGTGTGTGTGTGTGTGTGTGTGTGTGTGTGTGTGTGTGTGTGTGTGTGTGTGTGTGTGTGTGTGTGTGTGTGTGTGTGTGTGGAAAAATAAGCTACCGGAGCAGCAATCACGGTAAGACCTAGACCCGGAACTATGAAATGACCTTGAATCGATTTTAGCCTCTGTATCACTTTGAATGGCTGTGTTTGTGTTGCGTGTGTGTGTCGGTGAGGGGAATTTATTATCGTAATAGCTTGGAAAAGTTCGTTTAACAATTTCAAAATATTTTAAAAATTCATAACAACAATGTTATCAGCGTTGAGAACTGAGTAAATCAGCGTATTGAATTTTGAAAATCCGTTAAAATTCACGAATTTTTTTGACAGAAAACAGGGTGTTTTCGTATTTTCAACGTAATTTGACATTTAAAACGCTAATATATGTTGATTGTGAATTTCAATTTATAAGTAAAAATCGCTTTCCAAAATTTCCTTCAACTACATCAGCGAGACAGCTGCGTGCCAAAAGTTCAGTTATATTCAAGTTAGGGACACTCATACTTTGTTTTGTTTTCTAACCCCTACGAGAGTTTCTCCCTCAGCACTCCAGCTCTATTGTAGCTGCATTAGCCGGATAGCCGTTATACATTACGGTATTTGAATATGTTTCGTTAACGTCAATGAATATTTTTGAGGTCATGCTGAACCGAACAAACAATACATCAAACGATTTACTAATACCACAGACCGATCGATATTTTATGTCGACCGCAGAGGGTACTCCAAGCTTCTGCCCGTTCAGAGCAATAATTAATGACATAATTAAGTAATTATTTCTTTGATTTTACGAATTAAATTGCGAAAATACCCGTTAGAGTTCTGTTCCGGGCAAACGTCCTATCAATTTTATAATCGTGGCTTACAGATTTTGGTTTTATTGGACCTTTCTATTAGAAAAACCTAATATAAACCCTGACCTCCGTCGGAAGAATTTTCACAGATCGATTATTCAACCAAGATCGATTATTACACGCTTTTTCCTAACTAGCTTCCTCTGTCTGTATGTTTCATGGTTCAAATCTTATAATCGACTAGCATTAACCGTCGCCGCTTCGCCCACGAAACTTAAACTGTTTCAGTAATGTAATAATTTAGAAACATAAAAAAATATATTAATAAAAGCGTGATCATCTAAACTCGTGATTATTTTACAGTGAATCACTAGGCTTTACTAGGCTTTCACCCCGAGGACCCGGGTTCGATTCCCGGCCAGGACTTGGCATTTTCATACGCTATAAATCATTCCATCGTCTGCATTAGCCCGAGTGTGCACAATAGTCGGACGTTAAACAAAAAAAACAAAAAAATATTTAACGTTTTTCCGTGCTAACAATAAATTTATCTCAGACAATATTTCTAGTGAAATTGATAAGAGGAATTCAAAAACAATTCGCGTCGTTGAATCTACAAGCGGACTGAAATTTAGTAGACCTACCCCTGGCACTGTTCCTAAATGAAGTTTTAACAGCAGTTTCATTGACGTAAAAAACTTTGCTCTTTAAATTTCTATTCTTTTAATAGCAATTACGTCCCAGACTTTTACTGTAACACCGTATCTGCCACGCCTTATTTCGCTCCGTTTCACAAATATACTACCAAGTCTAGTCCGTTGACGGTCAACCAATAGCGTGAGAGCGCGGTGTTGTCACATCAGTAGCCTCGCGACAGGCACTTTTTAATACACAGTGTTTGAAAAACAACTCCTTAGTTTTCATGTGCCCTAGAAGTGACACTCTAGTTTGTCGTATTTAGTTCAACAACTGTCCACGTTTTGTTTACGAAAATGTGTGAATTCAGGTCCTGCAGTTGGCAGGCCTGCGTGACCTTGAGAATAACGACGACAGCGCTCAGTGTAGTGCAATGCTACTCCCCGACAAAAGGCGCAGCGTGTTATTTGGCCTGGGTCAAGCTCATTACAGTAACCGTATGCGCGCGGCTCTTGACCCTCGCTTTCTGGGAAGATGGATAGACAAGCCCAATCTCTTGTCCACCACGAAGCCCGAACTTAACCCCACTTGACTTTTTCTTTTGGAGAAACATAAAAATGTTGTGTACGCTGAAAAGATCCGTGACAGCAACCCTTTACGGAAAAGAATCATCGCGGCGGTTAAGACAGTTACACCCGCTGTGTTGGTGAACACCTGGCGGGAAGTGGAATATCGTCTCGACATGTGTAGGGCAACAAACGGATCCCACTTTGGAGTTTACTGACATTAAAAAAAAACTTGAAGGTATTCTCTTTCACTGCATGCACTCGTTGATGTAGTTTTACCATTCAATTTTCACATAAAATTAGGGAGTTCTTTTTTAAACACCCTGCACAAATAATCATATTCAGTTTATAGCGGGAACACTGCTCTTCTCCGATTGGTTGGTTCAAGGTCATTGAGCGAATAGGCCCAGCCCACAGCGGACTATACTCGTGATGCGGAGTATAGAATTGTCTGAGAACACAGATGCGAAGAGAAGTACATAGTAGCATTATCTTCAAAGAAAAGAAGTAAAACAACACAAAACTGAATATATACAGAATGCGTTAACAGAGGTTTAGTTCAGATTTAGAACAGAAGATAGCGCGGTGTACTTCATATGACTTTTTTTGCCGGTTAATATATGCTAAACTTCCCCAAGAAATACTTAGTGCTAACACTTTGTACCCACAATAATTTACCGGTTTCTGAAACGCACAGGATCCATTAAACACGAATTAATACATTTTTAGCGCGTTTGAAAATTATTCCCGATAAAACAACGTCAATTTTCCGTCCGCCGGCCCCGTTTTCATTTCACCGGCTTAATTTAATTTCAGCGTTATTTCCTACCGAAAACAGTCCCGTTTCAAACAAAGTAAACCTCAACAACTTCAGTAATTCTTGGACGGCGGCCAAAGTATTTGTTCTGCAAATAGCTTCGCTGGATTCACCATTTACGATTCTTTTGTTTTTGGAAAACTAATTCCGGAACGCAACGAAGCCTCGCAGACGCGCGACGATCCTCGACTTTGATCTCCCACTTCTGACACCTCTCCCGGAAACGTTGTCTCCTATAAGGGCGTATCTGTTAATGTGCGTCATCGTCAGTTTATCGTGTCTGTCGTTTGTTTAAGGTTCGATCCGGCGATGTTAAGGATGTTGAAACCTTTTAGGGAAACTTTCAGTCACTCGGCAAGTAACTTACTTCTGAAGAAGTTGTTTTGTTTTCCAATACCGTGTAAAAATAGACCCGGCGAGACGTAGCGAGCAGCTGTCTTGCTGACGTGATGGGAACGAATTTCCAAGTAAAACTATCGCAATAACGATTTTCGAAAAGCGTAATACCGATCGTTTCGAAATTTGGCACAAAGCCGGAAGAAGTATGCGTAAGATTTGTTTTCATTTTTTTTCAAGATGGCGTCCGTTGATTTAACGATCACAAATGTAATAGCTGGCTAATTTTTGTAATACTGGCTGAACGGCAAGACCTATCATAACTGTGACCGCTTCAAGGAGAAGGAGCATCAAAATTTCGTAGGCATTAGGTCTACGTACCGGTTAAATTGGCGGAAAACGTTGCAGTGACGTCACAGCGGTTGCCAGGAAATTAACTGAGAGAATATTCTTCTTTTAAAGATAAACTGTAGCAAAAAAAAACTTAGGCAGTGCGGGACTGGCCGACAGAAGTGACTACTCTTGGCATACCTGACTATACTTTTTTGCTATTATGATTTAATTATTTTCGTATTAAAGTTCGCGTGTATATAGGTACACAACTTAAAAATTAACTGAAACTGTCACAGACTATGAATTTGAGTATCTTAGGAGGCTATATAATGGATTTTAATAATTACTCAGTTTATAACCCTACTTTTAACAGTTATACATGACAGTTGTATTGCATAAGCATAATAATAAGTATAATATTTGTGATTCTGGCATTCAAAAATTGGTATCGGTCAAATAATTCAACTACACAAATTTAGAAAACAAACATTTTTGTAAAAATTAACAAGAACAATAAACACAACCTCAATTGAAATGATATTCAAGCTATTGTGCCGAATCAGCTGTTTAGAAGTAGTCACTTCCAGTCTAGATGTATGCAAGAACAATATATGCTGTGAGGTATGCATTACGAATTCAAGCGTGACCGTACACGTTTTCACTTCAAAAATACATTTTATTAAGTATGTATTTTTAATCACTAAACAAAACAAAAATTAATAATGTGGTGGAATAATAATGTTCACTAGAGTGCGCGTATGGATGTGTTAGAGCGTTCCGTGACGGCAAACTGAATT
>CM040183.1:89919382-89929382 GCA_022606455.1 Callitettix versicolor | reverse complement strand
AAGATCAGTTGTTTTATGTTAATTCTTAACGATCAGCTGATTTAATTGAACAGCTGATAGGATGTAATACATTTTTGGTTATGTTGTTAAAAACTAGCAAAGTTATTTTGTCCCTGTTTTCGAACAAATTATCGTAATTAAAGTAAAAAGGAAGAGAAAACATGATTATTATTTTTGATTCAGTAACAGAAATTCCTTTATCGACATTCAATGAACTTTACCGAGCGTAATGAGAAAAACCGATAATTTTCTAAAAACATTTATTCAAAGCAATATTTCTAAAATGCAATGAAATGAACACTGATCCGACTGCTCGGAATGGAGACGAAGTTCCTCCGTACTTCTCCGCTCGGGCTGTTGTGTTCGCCACAAATATGAAAGTCTCGTCCGAAAGAGAACGATCAAGACGGACAGCAAACTAGAACAAACTTTGAAAAGGACCGCGATTACGCGATTATCTAATCAATTTGTTCCATCTTTAAGGGTTTGTTTGATCAAGACGGACAAATCTACGGTTCAGTTTAGTTTTGGGAACAGTGCGCCCTCATTGACCCACTTCTGTAGGAAAACAGAAATTGAGGGCACATCGCGTTACGGCAGACTGAAAAAAGTTCATTACTTTGCGGGCAAAACGCGTTGGTCCCTTCCCATTGCAAAGTAAAATAATGTAACTTTCTCTATTGAGGTCAACAAATTTCTACGAATCTCCGTATAGCGGCGTAACACGTGCACACTTCTACCCTATTTCTCAGTATGAATCCAGTGTTTTGTGCCGCGCATTTTACAAGTAGTGCACTTGTTATACTTTTACATTACAGTGTATTGGCGTCTAAGCGGGAAATTTTATCGTTAGATGTAAAGGTTAGAGTGTTGCGTGAGTTAGAGAAAGGTGTGAAGCAAGTAGATGTTTGAAGAAATGTTAGTTTAGCTAGTTCTTCTGTTGGCACGGTATTGAAAAATAAAAACTAAATAAACTATAGAAATAGCTGCAACATAATTCGAAAAACAATCTGAAGGAATTTATGAAAGGGTTCTGCAGACATTTCGGCATAATATTGCCTTTTCCCCACAGTTACAGTATTATTCAACAAATATTGTTTTCTAAAGACTGGACGTCATAAAGTTATACATCAATAAACTTTGCACATAATAAGTCAAATAAAACGTAGTGTATAACACGTTTTACAAATAAAATCACATTTGTACACGTTAATGTTGAGCTCTCTGTACAGCGGGAATCTCTTTACAGCAGCAAAAACTAACATTCCCTTTAATGGCGCTAAAAAGGGTGTGTGTGTGTGTGTGTGTGTGTGTGTGTGTGTGTGTGTGTGTGTGTGTGTGTGTGTGTGTGTGTGTGTGTGTGTGTCTGGTGTGCGTGCGTGCGTGCGTCTGGCGTGTGTGTGTCTGGTGCGCGTGCGTGCGTGTGTCTGGTGTGCGTATGTGCGTCTGGTGTGCGTGCGTGCGTCTGGTGTGTGTGTGTGTCTGGTGTGCGTGTGTGCGTGCGTGTGTGCGTGCGTCTGGTGTGTGTGTGTGTGTGTGTGTGTGTGTGTGTCTGGTGTGCGTGCGTGCGTATGTGTGTCTGGTGTGCGCGTGTGCGTCTGGCGTGTGTGTGTGTGTGCTTGTCTGGTGTGCGTGCGTGTGTGTGGTGTGTGGTATGTCTGGTGTGTGTGTGTGCGCGCGCGTGTGTCTGGTGTGTGTGTGCTTGTCTGGTGTGCGTGCGTGTGTGTGTGTGTGGTATGTCTGGTGTGTGTGTGTGTGTGCGCGCGTGTGTCTGGTGTATGTGTGTGTGTGTGCGCGCGCGTGTGTCTGTGTGTGTGTGTGTGTGTGTGTGTGTGTGTGTGTGTGTGTGTGTGTGTGTGTGTGGTATGCGTGTGTGTGGTGTGTGGTATGTCTGGTGTGTGTGTGTGCGCGCGCGCGTGTGTCTGGTGTGTGTGTGTGTGTGTGTGTGTGTGTGTGTGCTTGTCTGGTGTGCGTGCGTGCGTGTGTGTGGTGTGTGGTATGTCTGGTGTGTGTGTATGTGTGTGTGTGTGTGTTTGTGGTATGCGTGTGTGTGTGCGCGCGTGCGTGTGTGTGGTGTGTGGTATGTATGGTGTGTGTGTGTGCGCGCGCGTGTGTCTGGTGTGTGTGTGTGTGTGTGTGTGTGTGTGTGTGTGTGTGTGTGTGCTTGTCTGGTGTGCGTGCGTGCGTGTGTGGTAAGTCTGGTGTGTGTGTGCGCGTACGTGTGTCTGGTGTGTGTGTGTGTGTGTGTGTGTGTGTGTGTGTGTGTGTGTGTGTGTGTGTGTGTGCGTGTGTGTGTGCGCGCGTGCGTGTGTGTCTGGTGTGTGCGTGTGTGTCTGGTATGCGAGTGTGTGTGTGTGTGTCTGGTATGCGTGTGTGTGTGTGTGTGTGTGTGTGTGTGTGTGTGTCTGGTATGCGTGTGTGTGTCTGGTGTGCGTGTGCGTATCTGGTGTGCGCGCGCGTGTGTCTGGTGTGCGTGTGTGTGTGTGTGCGCACGCGTGTGTCTGGTGTGCGTGTGCGGGTGTGTATGTGTGTGTATGTGCGGGTGCGGGTGTGTGTGTCTGATGTGCGTACGTGCGCGCGCGCGTGTGTGTATTGTACTTGTAGTGTTTCGAAAAGGTTTAGTTTCCTGTGGACGAGGTTGTGGAAATCATGCCAATACACGACAGCGTATTGGCAGTTTCTCCATATTTTTTCAAAGGATTGGGGTCAACAGCTATAATATCGTACATTTTTGTCGATGACGGAGGTGGCATGCACCGCGACTAGAATTAACGGAATAATCCGACATCGGAAGCAACGACAAATATTTTCCTCGGCTAGAAAAATTAAAACTACAGTGCAATTTAATTTTCTAATTTTCATAAGTAATTAACGTTCCTCACGGCATGTTACTCTGGTATATGCTTGATGTATCTTGGACATATTGTAATTTTTGACAACGATTTACCCCGCAGACTGGTGCAGACAATCTAAATTAAGAGGATTTAGACGTCCCTCGCGATACCCGAGTCTAACACACTTACACTTGCAACACTACACTTACGACTTTAACACTTTACTCTCACACTTACATTTAGGGAGGCGATAATAGCCTCAATGTGCTTTTCGCCTTAAAATAATAATTTTTAAAAATTGACGATGTACAAAACAGTACGTAATAACCTAAAAATATTTTTTTCTGACGACTTTTATTACTTTCGTTGTAGCTTATACTTTAAAACGATGACGAAACCAACATTTACTTTTTAATCTGTAAAGATACATTTACACGTTTTATCAACAATATTAACACACAGTTTTGTGATTAACAAAATGATACGCATTTTGTAGCCTCAAAATATATTTTTTTAAATTGTCAGTAGAAAAGTACAGGCCTAAGTAAAATTATATACCATTCGGATTTATCAAGGCGTTGTCCTACAGTATTTACTTGTTATAAACAATTTCAAACATGTTTCCAACTACTAGACTCTCTCTGGTGTTACGCCCATTTCGAAGCAAAAGATATGGCTTTTTGGTTGCTTAATTATTAGTGACGCGAAAACATAACCTCAAAACATATCTTGTTAATAAATCAGCTGATTAAAGAAACGCGACTAATGTAATGTGTTTTATTTCTTTGTTACAACTTCGACAAATACGCGGACAAGCTTTCGTGGTCAAAGTTCCATGAAATGTTTCACAAATCTCTCTGGTGTTACGCCCACTTCGAAGCAAGATATATAGCTTTTTGGTTGCTGTAAACTGACTTAATTATTAGTGACGCGAAAACATAACCTCAAAACATATCTTGTTAATAAATCAGCTGATTAAAGAAACGCGACTAATGTAATATGTTTTATTTCTTTGTTACAACTTCGACAAATACGCGGACAAGCTTTCGTGGTCAAAGTTCCATGAAATGTTTCACAAATCTCTCTGGTGTTACGCCCACTTCGAAGCAAGAGATATGGCTTTTTGGTTGCTGTAAACTGACTTAATTATTAGTGACGCGAAAACATAACCTCAAAACATATCTTGTTAATAAATCAGCTGATTAAAGAAACGCGACTAATGTAATGTGTTTTATTTCTTTGTTACAACTTTGACAAATACGCGGACAAGCTTTTGTGGTCAAAGTTCCATGAAATGTTTCACAAATATCTGTGACCTTGGGGCCCGAGCAAAGTTTCGCACTATGAAAGTTATAAGTATTTTTTTGTTTTTTTTTTAACGTCCGACTATTGTGCACACTTGGGCTAATGCAGACGATGGGATGATTTATAGCGTATGAAAATGCCAAGCCCTCGCCGGGAATCGAACCCTGGTCCTCGGGGTGAAAGCCTAGTACGCTATCAACTAGGCCACCGTGGCGGCTGAAAGTTTTAAGTAAACACAAGCTTATGAATAGTAGTCGGAGTGAGGGCAATAGTTGGAAGGAAGAGAAAACATGTTTAAAAAATCGAAAATCGATCGATTAACGATAGATAAATGCACGATAGAAGGAAAAATCACAATTATATTTGTGTAAAAACATGTGTTTGGTATTCGAAATGCTTGTCCCGCCTTGTACGACAGGCATGGATAGGGGACTGTCAGTAGGGCCACATAACCTATAAGTGTAATGACTTTTAAGTAAATATTGAAACTGTTCTAAGCAAGTTATACAAAAAGTGGCATTTGTAATGGGATTGTCTGTCCATGTTTAGTAAGTCAGTTTCGTAAAATATACAAAATATTGTCTGACATGATGCCGCGCATGAGCATCCAAGATGCCGTTTTGCCTATGACATTTAAGAGTCTTTCATCTTAAAATTTTCCACAAACAGTAAATTTTAGCACAAAATCGTTTTGCATTGTCAGAAGCCGGTTAAAAAACCTTTCTAAAGATCTCATTTGCGCCTGTACGAACAGTATGTGCTGAGAAAAAGGGATGTTGACTCGAGAAATAATTATGCTTTAAAAATTATAAGAAATCTGTTACGAAGAATTAAAAGAAAGAGAGAAGAAGAAAACAGCGATAAAAGAGAGGATAAAAAACGAAATGGGCTAAATTAACATATACGGGGAAAGAGGCATATAAATTTAAGAATTTTTTTAGAAAATATGACATAGATATAGCAATGGCTACAAATAATACGATAAGGAACAAACTGTCAAAGAATATAGAAGAAAAGGACAAATATAGTAAGAATGGGGTATACAGAATACAGTGTGGATGCGAGGCAGTCTACATAGGGCAAACGGGACGAAAATTTAGAACTAGGTTTAAAGAACATTTAAGATCATTCAAATACGGCAAAAATGATTCAAATTATGCGTCACATTTAATAAAAGAGGGACACATACCACGAGAAATAGGAAACTCCATGAAGGTACCACATATGGCAGAAAAGGGAGATGTATGAACATTTTAGAGAACTTGGAAATTTTAAAATCTAAATTAAAGGGAGAAAACATAATAAATGAACAGATATCGTCGCAAGCAGATATTAATTTAAAAAATCTAAAAAATATCAAAAATTAACAGGAGGAACGACCGTTGAAGAGAAAGTTTGAAAGGAGCCAATCAGAAGCTAGCGAAAACGTATGATCTTGAAGAGCCAATCAGAAGCGAGCACGTCAGATTTAATGTACACGTGTTGAATAGAGGAGAGGTACGAGGTGGAGATAGAAAATTATAAATAGGACGGGCCATAATATTGGTGACCAGTATAGATATAGTTTTTGAAGATGGAGGTTCTCCGAAACGCGTCAACGATAGAATTGACGAAGCTAGGGAAGGCAGATCATTATACTGAACATAGTGACAATAATCCTAGCAGAAAAGAGGAAGAATATAAAAAAAAATTTCGAGAAATAATACACACACACACGCACGCACACACACACACACACACACACACACACACACACACACACACACACACACACACACACATATATATATATATAAATATTATATATATATATATATATATATATATATATATATATATATATATATATATATAAAATTGTGTAATGTGCTCCTTAAATGAATGTCGAACAATCTTATTATAACTTCAGAGAATTTAATATAACATTCTTTTAACAATAACAATAAAATTGAATAAAAATACAGCTAACGTTTCGAAAGAATGGATCAATTCTTATTTACAAATGCCTAAGTTAAAACACGAATACCGCCATCTACAGTTCATTCCATTCTCAAAAACCGATCTTATATTTTCTCAAAAACCGACAACTAACAATACCAAAAACTCAATCCTTCACGAGCCGAGTAGATAAGCTCGAACAGTGCACGGTAGGCTAGGACGAAACGTACCAACCGCACCCCCTTGTCTGTGTTTTACTTTCAAATAATATGGAATGAACTGTAGTCGCTAAGTAAATGTTTAAGTATTTAAAAACAAGTTGGACCATAATACGTCCTTTATTGTTTCCATGTACACAAACGACAACGGAACAATAAAAACATGTTTATAAAAAAACATACCTTATAAACAATAACAATTACACGAATAACCATTAAGTGTCAATTTGAAGAACAGAATACAACATTTTCATACAGTAATTTCCAGCGCGTAAAGCAAGGGTGAAGGCACCCGATTCCAGCGCCCCATTGTCTGTTTAAAACAATCAATAGGCTGTCAGTTGCAATACAAGAGGTACGGCCCTTGTTGGAAAGGTCAGGAGACCCCTATTAGTCACATACAAAGGTTGCATCCCTCCGGTCAGTATGAATAGAGTGTATCGTTACGGGTTTCCGCGCACTTGCGCATCTAGCTCGTCCTTCAACCCCCAACGAAATGATTGAACACACGATTTATGGAGACACCTTTATTTTTGAGTTAACAAATTTACTGTATCAACCAGCCAAGTAACCTGTGTAACCTGTAACAGTTAGTTAAAAAGTAACTGTCACCAGATACGATTAACTTAATAACTAATAATCACGCGGTACTTGAACTCGGAATCCACCCTCTTCTTCAACAAACATAGAATGAAAAACAACAATACTAACCGCGTACTGAACAGTGTTAGTGTTATGGTACTAATAATTTTAAAATACCACGTTACAGATTACGTAACTCATCCAGATACATAATTACATCAATAGTGACGTAAACCTATTCTGTAGTTGTTCAAAGTCCACGTTGAAAGTTAATGTTTGAAAATATATATTTTTGTGGAAAATTTTATCGTAAAAGACACTTTTAACTCTTATAGGTAAAACGGTATCATGGAAGCGCATGCGCGGCATCACAAATCAAACAAAGCTACAAACAAATCAAAGCTACTCGTGATTAATGTTAGCTTTGTAAAATATACAAAATGTTGTCTTTGTAATGGGATTGTCTACTCGTGATTAATGTCAGCTTTGTAAAATATCCAAAATGTTGTCTTTGTAATGGGATTGTCTACTCGTGATTAATGTTAGCTTTGTAAAATATACAAAGTGTTGTCTTTGTAATGGATTGTCTACTCGTGATTAATGTCAGCTTGTAAAATATCCAAAATGTTGTCTTTGTAATGGGATTGTCTACTCGTGATTAATGTTAGCTTTGTAAAATATACAAAGTGTTGTCTTTGTAATGGGATTGTCTACTCGTGATTAATGTTAGCTTTGTAAAATATACAAAATGTTGTCTTTGTAATGGGATTGTCTACTCGTGATTAATGTCAGCTTTGTAAAATATCCAAAATGTTGTCTTTGTAATGGGATTGTCTACTCGTGATTAATGTTAGCTTTGTAAAATATACAAAGTGTTGTCTTTGTAATGGGATTGTCTACTCGTGATTAATGTCAGCTTTGTAAAATATCCAAAATGTTGTCTTTGTAATGGGATTGTCTACTCGTGATTAATGTTAGCTTTGTAAAATATACAAAGTGTTGTCTTTGTAATGGGATTGTCTACTCGTGATTAATGTCAGCTTTGTAAAATATCCAAAATGTTGTCTGTGATGGGATTGTCTATTCGTGAAAATGTTATTTGTAAAATATACAAAGTGTTGTCTTTGTAATGGGATTGTCTACTCGTGATTAATGTTAGCTTTGTAAAATATACAAAATGTTGTCTTTGTAATGGGATTGTCTACTCGTGATTAATGTCAGCTTTGTAAAATATCCAAAATGTTGTCTTTGTAATGGGATTGTCTACTCGTGATTAATGTTAGCTTTGTAAAATATACAAAAAATTTGTCTTTGTAATGGATTGTCTACTCGTTTAATGTCAAAGTGTTGTCTTTGTAATGGGATTGTCTACTCGTGATTAATGTCAGCTTTGTAAAATATCTTTGTAAAAATGTTAGCTACTATCCAAAATGTTGTCTTTGTAATGGGATTGTCTACTCGTGATTAATGTTAGCTTTGTAAAATATACTAAATGTTGTCTTTGTAATGGAATTGTCCACTCGTGATTAATGTTAGCTTTGTAAAATATACTAAATTGTCTTTGTAATGGGATTGTCTACTCGTGATTAATGTCAGCTTTGTAAAATATCCAAAATGTTGTCTTTGTAATGGGATTGTCTACTCGTGATTAATGTTAGCTTTGTAAAATATACAAAATGTTATCTTTGTAATGGGATTGTCTATTCGTGATTAATGTTAACTTTGTAAAATATCCAAAATGTTAGCTTTGTAAAATATACAAAATGTTATCTTTGTAATGGGATTGTCTATTCGTGATTAATGTTAACTTTGTAAAATACACAAAATGTTGTCTTTGTAATGGGATTGTCTATTCGTGATTAATGTTAACTTTGTAAAATACACAAAATGTTGTCTTTGTAATGGGATTGTCCACTCGTGATTAATGTTAGCTTTGTAAAATATACAAAATTGTCTTTGTAATGGGATTGTCTACTCGTGATTAATGTTAGCTTCGTAAAATATACAAAATACTGTCTGATTTGTGATGCCGCGCATGCGCATAGATGCCGTTTTGCCTATAAGAATTAAAAGTGTCTTTTACGATAAAATTTTCCACAAACAGTAAGTTTTAGCGCAAAATCGTGTTGCAATGTCAGAAGCCGGTTAAAAAATCTTTCTAAACATACATTTATGCCTGTACGAATAGTATGTACTGAGAAAAAGGCATACTGACTCGAGAATACAAAGAAGACAGTTTAGTGGATAAAGATGAGGGTTGTTCATTTATTCAACATAACAGTAGATTTAGTTTTGAGATTATGGTACAAGAGCGTACGATTTATTTGTTCGGCGTTATCAGCGTGTAGCTGCAGACGGTTTCCAGTTTGATTTATGAAATGTTCATTGCTATTTAATTTTCTTTTAATTAGTTCGCAAAAAAATTTAATAATTTAAAAAATAATATTTTGTTTGAAAAAAATAACAAAATCAATTCTGCACTTTATTTTGGCCGCCATTTTGTTTCAACAAAAATCAACCAGATGCAATTCTCACGTACTATTTTCGGTACCTCCTTTAAAAAATACGTATAGTTTCAAAATGATCAGTTGAGGAATGAGAAAATAATGGCGTATCAAATGCGTAAACTTCAAACGCGTCGAGAGCCGCCTCGGTGGTCTAGTGGATAGCGTACTAGGCTTTCATCCCGAGGACCCGGGTTCGATTCCCGGCGAGGGCTTGGCATTTTCATACGCTATAAATCATCCCACCGTCTGCATTAGCCCAAGTGTGCACAATAGTCGGACTTTAAAAAAAAAAAAAAATCAAACGCGTGAACTTTAAAAAAATATAATAATAAATAAAAATATGTACAGTGTGACGCGAATACATTGTCGATTGATTATTGATTCTATTGATTTAAATATTCGCGTATAAAAAACAGTTAAGCAAATAAACGTACAAGTTTTACTTAAAGCTGTTTTGAACAAACAAAAAGCCGAAAAGACTGAACGAAAAACATAATTCATTTGAAAGTTTCCACCTTGAAAACTGTGAAAACGTTTCCACGATACGCTAAATTGATTGTTTTGAAAACAATAAAAGCTTTCAAACAAAGGCCTGACTCGGGCGGCGGGAAATAAT
>CM040183.1:89909382-89914382 GCA_022606455.1 Callitettix versicolor | reverse complement strand
GAATACAGCACGTTGCAGCCGGACCGTCAAAGTCGATAAGACGCATGCGCACCAGCGCTCACAATCGGCCTTGGTTCGAATTAAAAACCGTTATTAGATCTGCTTTATTACTTATTAAAACTCATTTCATTAGCGATTACCGCCAGCGTTAATTAATCGATTATCGTCCGTTATTCCTTCATTGAACAGGTTTGCGTGGAAAAACAAACAATTCGTTCCGCCGTTAATAAAAGCAAAAGAAACCGTTTTTTTGTTTAGCACAGTTTTCAAAAGATACATATAAAAACGTTACATCATGCAATAACGTTTAATAGAGACATTAATAAAGGCGTAATTCAACCGTGTGGTTGGCTTAATAAGCAACACCAGGCAAGATGGTGTACCTTCACGGGCACTCCATAGTAAGCGCCTCTTAGGCAGGGTTTCATATGGAGCAAACGTCTTGGGCAGAGCACAACTCAGGAAAATCATGGGGAAAAAACCCACATTAGTGGGCACATGAACAGAACAGGTGAAACCGTGTGCAGTTGTGCAGGAGGAGACTGCAGGACACATAATCCTTGATTGTGAAGGTCTTGCTGGTAGGAGGCTAGGGGTTTTTGGTTTCCAGAACGCTAGGGATCGTCAGCAGAATGAGCTAGTCAGTGGATTACTCATGGCATCAATCTGCTAAACTAGTACTCATTAGGTTTAATTGTACCTATGTTGACCGCATTGCCAGGGGTTGTATGTCCTTCATCTAGTTTGAATGTAATCTAATTCGACCGTGAATGTGCTTCAAAATCAGTTCAACAGTTTCAAAATGGCGGCCATTACAAATATTTAAAAAATCATAATTTTATCTTACATTTTTTCAATTTGACCATCATAATCATCGTTATAAGCTAGCATTTTGAAAATCCACTAAAATAATAAAATCTAAGTTGACGGCGGTCAGGGTTCATTTTCTTGTTAATTGGAAATCTGCTTTCATGAGAAAGCGTTGCCACATTACTTAAAAATGTAAACATATTAACTATCCTGCTGAACTCAAGAGGTTTAGTCGCACAATACGTCTGTTGGCAGCACTGCTTGGGGTTGTATTACTCCTTCCTTTAGTTTGAATCTAATCTAATTCGTCCGTGAATGTGCTTCAAAATCAGTTCAACAGTTTTAAAATGGCGCCCATTATAAATCTTTAAAAAAATCATACTCTTTATTTGTTTCACCCAAATTTGGGGTACTAAATCAATCACTTTTTAATGTTCTGTGCCTTCCTCGTAGCCCAGTATTGCTTCATTGTGATCTTGCTTTTCTTTATTCGTCAGAGATTTGGATCGTTCGCTTGGATTTGACTTTGCCTTGGAACCGTTGCTTCTTCTCCTTGGTTATTGTTTTGGCTGTTCTGTCCATGAGCATAGTGGCAGTGATTTGTAGTTCTGTTATATCTTTCTCTGTTTCTCTAAACCAAAGCGGACTGGCTCTTCTATTGCGAAAATAGTCAAATATTTTTTTGGCTAGTCTATTTTTGTCCAATCGGAGGATAAAAAAAAAATCATTATTTTACCTAACTTTTTGTTTTTAATTTTACCATCACAATCATCGTTATAAGCTAGCATTTTAAAAATCCGCCAAGCTAAGTTGACGGCGGTCAGGGTTCATTTTCTTGTTTCATCAAGTCAGAAAGCGTTACGTCACTTAACGTAAAAATCTAAAAGTACTTATGACATCAAGTAAATCACTGTGCATAATTTCTGTATTTACGACATAACGGACCAAAAAAGCTGTTTGAAAAAGTGGTTTCAGCGGGTAAATGCTCTTCTCTACACGAATCTGATGTTCGCCCCGCGAGAGACGGCAGGATGCAAGCTTTCAATAATTAATGAAATTTAGTTTGTCAAAGTGAGCGAAGAAGACCGCGAGGTGAAGTTAACGCCAGGTTTTACCAGTGCCTCGGCAATAGCTATTGTTCATTAATCATTTCGAGACAATCAACATCAAATTAACGGCGTAAGGCTGAGATTAATGATACAAACGCAGCGGGGCGGAGGTGAAAGCATCCCGGGAGGTGTAGCCGCAACTTGTCTCCTCCGAGGTTGCGCCTTTTGTGGGAGAAAGCAGAGCGACGGTGTCAATAGTTCGGGGAGCAGTCCCGGTGGGACAGCGACAAGGGAAATCAGCGCCGAAAACCGAAGGTAAAACAAGCTTTAATTCGACTCAACAAAGGCTTACTGTACGTTTTGCGCGAAGGACTTTTGATACTTTTGTCATCAAAATAACATGCCAATTACTTGGAACCTAGTTAAGAAAATACGCAATCTAAAATATTCTTAATCTGTATAAGACTTTATTCTGACTTCTGAAGGCACATCTCAAATCATCCAATATGGAGACGGTGAGTAGCTGATTTCCAACGATGATTGAGTTATCCATTCAACAATGTTTCAAAATTTACAACTTCTATGCAAGAAAGTAGAACTTTTTCGCTATGTTAAGTTTTTCGAAAATCTCTCCATTTGACATAATATGTTCAAAGCTCCGGAAGAGTAAGTATAAGTTGTTCCTTCGAAATCAAAAATTAAAAAATCCTACAAAATAGCATCGCGCCAACAAAGTTTCCAGTTTTATTCGTGCAGTCATTGGTTTTTACAGTCTACTAACACTGGTATAAAAAAATCTACCAATAGTGCTGATAATTGTTACAGGAAAACTGAAAATTTAACTACGATTTTAATTAAATTCAGTAAACTAATCTGTAAAACTCGTTTACTAATCTACTCATTACTCTACAACACTCATCAACTAATCTATTATTAATCTGGAAGTGCATTATTTCATTCAAACTCACATACTGTACATACTTACACAGCACTCAATAAAACCTGCGTACTAATTTACCCAGTATTTAGTGAAATTATCTGTTAATTTACACAGTACTATGTACCTACAAATTTACTCAATATTCAGTAAAACGCGTTTATTAATTTACTCAGTATTCAATAAAAGTTATTTATTTACTGAGTAGTTAGTAAAACTCATGTACTTATTAAAACTCATCTGTTAATTTACTCAGTATATATTAAAACTTATCTACTAATTTACTCAGTACTTAGTAAAACTTATCTACTAATTTACTCAGTACTTAGTAAAACTCATCCACTAATTTACTCAGCACTTACTAAAACTCATTTGCTAATTTACTTAGTATTTATAAAAACCCATCTGTTAATTTATTCAATTTATAGTAAAACTTATCTACTAATTTACACTGTACTTAGTAAAACTTATCTACTAATTTACACTGTACTTAGTAAAACTTATCTACTAATTTACACTGTAATTAGTAAAACTTATCTACTAATTTACACTGTAATTAGTAAAACTTATCTACTAATTTACTCAGCACTTATTAAAACTCATCTACTAATTTACTCAGTACTTACTAAAACTCATTTGCTAATTTACTCAGTATTTATAAAAACCCATCTGTTAATTTATTCAGTATATAGTAAAACTTATCTACTAATTTACTCAGTACTTACTAAAACTCATTTGCTAATTTACTCAGTATTTATAAAAACCCATCTGTTAATTTATTCAATTTATAGTAAAACTTATCTACTAATTTACACTGTACTTAGTAAAACTTATCTACTAATTTACACTGTACTTAGTAAAACTTATCTACTAATTTACACTGTACTTAGTAAAACTTATCTACTAATTTACACTGTAATTAGTAAAACTTATCTACTAATTTACACTGTAATTAGTAAAACTTATCTACTAATTTACTCAGCACTTATTAAAACTCATCTACTAATTTACTCAGCACTTACTAAAACTCATTTGCTAATTTACTCAGTATTTTTAAAAACTCATCTGTTAATTTATTCAGTATATAGTAAAACTTATCTACTAATTTACTCAGCACTTACTAAAACTCATCTGCTAATTTACTCAGTATTTATAAAAACTCATCTGTTAATTTATTCAGTATATAGTAAACTTATCTACTAATTTAGCAATCTACAGCAAAATGTATTTTGCTGAGTATTTACTAATTTACTCAGACTTAGCTAAACTTATCTACCAGCTAAACGTATCTCGTAATTGACTCAGTACTTAGCTGAATTTATCTACTAATTTACTCAGAAATTATATTAATTTACTCAGTCGTCAGTTAACGTAAATTACGGATTTATTCAGTAAAACTCATCGATTAATGTTATCAGTATTCGTCGTAATTTGTAATGATGCGCACAAAAATTACATATTAAGCGAAAATTTAATGCGTATTTAGTAAAATTACACATTAGTAGACAAATTTAAAGAAAATTTTATCTTAAACATTTAGCTGTCTGTTATTGTTACCAATATCGCTTTAGTTTAAGGTAATCTTTGCCTTTCAGCAGTGTAAAGTTTAAAAGAAATATGTGTACAAATAGAATAACCGTACAGCCATGTAAGAAATACTCTATAAAGCTTGGGATGTATTTGTAATAAAATGTATTTTATTTATTATAAAATCTTAAAAACACTTTATTATTCAGACCAAAAACATATGTGTTCAAAGATACATCCCACTTCAGATGCAGCACGTCTAATCATCTAACACAAAGAGAGAGTGATACAGTATTGATACAATGTATTAATTTGTAAGCATTCGCATCACGTGCGAGGTTAAGCCCCATAGTGGCCACGTTGATTACCTAACCTAACCCCGCATCTAACTTGGCTCGCCGCTACGCCAGTTCTGCGGCTGCAAAATGTTTTATGAAAAATTGCTTTCACTAAAAAAATACACGGTACTCAACCGCGACGCCCGGCCATTTCGCATCTGTTCTCACAATAACAAGAACACATTACAATCTGCATACACTGGCATTGTAAACTTTAACATTTCGTTAAAAATATGAAAATGTACCAAGATGGCCGTTAACATATTTACTTCTTAATTTCAGTGTATTTTGAAAATTTA
Source organism: Callitettix versicolor (assembly GCA_022606455.1). Lineage (NCBI taxonomy): Eukaryota > Metazoa > Arthropoda > Insecta > Hemiptera > Cercopidae > Callitettix > Callitettix versicolor. The sequence goes on along the minus strand of CM040183.1, from coordinate 89,909,422 downwards.
AAACTTTAATTTATGCACATTTTGACGGGTTTACGGAGTA
>CM040183.1:89894382-89906882 GCA_022606455.1 Callitettix versicolor | reverse complement strand
CCCACACGCACAACCCTCCGCACAAGCGCGCGCACACACACACACACACACACACACATTTAACGACCCTTCAAAAAGAGTTCTACAGGTCACGATCGGCGCTCATTTCACAGACCCGGGCCTGGGTCTTACCACGATGCCTTTATCAATATGTTTTGTTTTAAATCCAATATTATTAGGGGAAAGGGGGGTAATGACACGCACTTTAACATTTTCGTTTATTAATCGTTCTAAAATTCAATTTTGGGATTTATTTTCATTTTAACGTATAAAACATGCATTTTTCTTTACATTGGAACTAGAAAATTACTATATCCAATATTCATTTTCACCAAATTATTCAATTAAAAAAAATTGCGCTGCGTGTCATTACCCTCAGGTTTCGGGTAATGGCACGCATGAACATGCCGTAATGAAACAACGACACCAATGATGTATAAATTGGTTTTAAGTATACCTATTTTTAAACAAATTACATTTTTAGTTATTCTTTATAGTTTTTACATCATTATCATTAATGCAATGTCACACTTATAATCTACTGCAGAGTCTAAACCACTACATTCTGAGTGGACTCACCCACCACATAAAATACATCTGAACCACAGTTCATTTTTTTCTAAATTCTTGGCACAAGATGTATGCATTGTCCGTCTTCACCCGTTGCCTCCTTACGTTACCAAATAAGCCTACCACCAGGCGAAGAACATCGCGGTATAACTTACTAGTACAAAAAAGAAAACTTCTTTTGCCGCAAAATGAAAAGCCACTAATCGAAAACGAACAGAATAAATATCAAATTATAGCTCGTATCAGAAGTCTAGTCCGTTAATTGAAGGGCCTATTCGTCCGGTGACCTTGAGCCGACCAATCGGAGAAAAGCAGTGTTGCCAGATCGCTTTCAAACTACGTAAATTGAATGGGTGTCAAGCAACGTGCCAAGGCAATGTGACAACACCGCGCTCTCACGCTACTGGTAAACCGTAAACGGACTATACACGTGCTTTAGGGTTTATTCTACGTTTCGGACAGCTACCATCTTCAGAGGGACGTCAAATAGAAGTTCAATCATTTTGTAGTAACGATATTTCCATTTTGTATCACTGGAAGTCTTATCTAAAAGTGATTTCCTGTCAACAAGTTAACGCAGTTTCATCGAATACCGACAGTTGTTACGAAATAAACACATTCACCAACGTAACTCCGTATAAGGTAATTAATTAAGGAAAAAACATATTCGTACGACGGATGATTACAAAAATGCAATTATCCTAAAACCGCAGTTTGGTTAGATTTTTCTTCATTAAAATTCCTCGCTTTACGTTATGAGGCAACATCCACAGTGAAGGTCTTCAGTTGCATGCCTGTTAGTCACACTGTTGGCATTCTTCAAGGATCAAGGCTACACTATTGCATAGCCGGAGAACTGTAAAATTCCATTGCATTTCCAATTCTATTCGAAACAGTGGACATATTTTTTTATACCGGGGGGGGGAGAGATGTTTAGAATTACAAATTAGGACGGCAGATACGTGATAACACGTAGACGTGTGTACGCTCTACGCGCTAAAGAAACAATAAAGGACAGTGTATCACGTAAAAGGGTGTGATTATAAAGGGAATGATGTATGGAAAATATACGGTGTGATATTCCCGGAATGTTTCGTTCAAATAAAAAATTGAAATAATCAACGCAGACAGTAGACAAACTGACGTGATGGGAGCGAACATCCAAACCTTTTTTTTAATCAAAACAAGTATTAAATTTCCTAATTACTTAAACAAACACTGAAAACACTGACCGCAGTATAAATTTTTGAAATAAAATAGATTTTGTAAATTCAAAAATGATAATGCATTTTTACGCTTATCAATTACGACGGTGAAATATAAATTTTCATATACATTTAAACAAATGATTTTTAAATGTTTTAAAACGGCCGCCATTTTGAAACTGCTGAGCTAACGAATTATCCAAGCTATTAACAACATAGCTTTCTTGCTGAGTATGAATCCAATCGGACCAAAACTGCGAACGTGAAAGTATTAAAACACACACACACACACACACACATTTAACGATCTCTCAAAAAATGATCTATAGGTTAGGATCAGCGATCATTTCAAGATCTCGGGACTGAGTTTGGGAAACGTTAGATATTAATATTAACGCTACCTAATTTGGTGCGTCACGTGACTTTTTAATTTCGTAACGACGTGTTTCGGAGCCATAACGCCGTCCTCAGAAATGTCTAATCATTCCCGAACAAAGTACACGTTAACACTGCGGTATGTGTACGCGAACAGACAAATACGATCTCGAACTTAATGTGTGCAAACACATTGTTGTGTAACTTATGCTTTTGAAGTTCGACGATCTCTTCAGAGTGATTAGTTACGCCTGAAGATGGAGATACAGCTCCGAAACGTGTTTCATAACTCAGACGTCACGTGACGGACCAAATACGGTACGTTAATAATACATTAAATATGTTAACTGTAATTTTCATATAAGAACGCCAATCTTTTTGATATAATGCTACTTTTTTCAATACAACCAAGTCTGTAAAATTAAATAAAACCTGTTTTTACCCTTCACCGTTCTTCCAATAAACACAAAACAATTCAGTATCAATGTGGTGAAAAAAAGTGAAGCAAATCAACTGTAAACACACTCTTACTGTCAGGTTAGTACGTTCGGCTTAGCTTCAAACACGTAGCTCGTGTTAGGCCTGTACATACATCGTCAGGGCCTTACAGGCTTTGTGAACTCGGTTCGTTGTGGGAGTATGACGAGTCCAGATGACACCGGGGCGGGGTGGCGGGGGATATTGGATTTTAGAGGATTGTAAGATACCTTCTCTTCGACATAAAATGCCAGGCTCATGTCACGCTGTGATCCCAAAAGCCTGAGTTAGCAGCTAGCAGCTACGCTGGGTCTACATTATGTTGCACCGTTCTAGCTCACTTACCGTATTACTTTCTTATTTACTGGGAACTGAATTTACATTACACACACACACGCGCAACACACACACACGCACGCACACCCATACACACGCACGCGCGCAACACACTACACGCGCGCGCACACACACCCATACACACGCACGCGCGCAACGACATACTCATTAACAAACACACGCTCAAATATACGCCATTTTCACACTCACTTAACGCGCGCGCAAGCGCGCACACACACACACACACGCAAATACACGCATGCACGCACACGCCCATACACACGCACGCGCGCAATACATATCAAACACACGCTCAAATATACGTACAAATACACTCACGCGCGCAGGCGCGCGCGCGCACACACACACACACACACAAATATACGCATGCACGCACACACCTATACACACGCACGCGCGCAACACACTCATTAACAAACACACGCTCAAACACACTCACGCGCGCGAGCACACGCGCACACTCATTATCACGCACACACCCATACACACGTACGCACACACACACACACACACACACACACACCACACATTTTTATTTCTTAATTGTAAAGTATTTTGTGGTTAAGTGGAAGAGAAAACGTAATGATCCTAATTTCGTCTCAAGGCGACGGAAGTAGTTGGTGGGTTTAGCAATCCCACCGTACCTCTAATTTACACTATTCTCATTCATCTACTCGAGACACATTCTACACAACCTGGCTAACTGCAAAGCGTAAAGCGACCGTGCTACACACACTGGCCTAATGGTGTATCAAACAGAGTCCTGGGATACCTGACAACCTCTCAGTGCACCTTAGCGTACGGGACTCTGTACGTCACACAATTTTCCCAGCTACTCACGTTCCCATAAGTAAGAATAAACAGCATGAGCGGGAAATCATCGCACGGAAAGTTGGTCAAACTGGGCACAATTGCCGCTAAATGGGTCATGAGTAAGGGTGGGTGAAATTTAAGGCAAATAACATAAGTACTTGAACAATGGGAAGTCACCAGTTAGAAGTGGGGAAGTCACCCACTTTGAATCCTCTCCACATCTTAGACGTTATGAAGAGACCAGTACTTGAGAAGGCGCTGTAACTGAGCATCTCTAGAAAGTCATTCATTGATTGAACTTTGCATCAAATAAAGGCCATTCAATTTCTCTCACCCCCCCCCTTTCTTTGAAAGACAATCATTGAAAACTTTAATTTATAGCTAATCAATGTACATCACGAACCGGTTTGCAGAATCAGTTACAAGTGTATGCCTTACGAAACAGTTTGTACCTAATAGTATATCAGAGACCACACACAGTGAATTTCCACTAGCGAATTTCCGTTAGAAAATGAACAACCGGATAGGCCGTCATTTGTTATTTTACAACCGTTGAACATTTTATACGCCTACATATGGAAACAAGCACACGTCCAAATTTTGTCTTATTTAGCCCGTACTTGTCACATAAACTAGCTATGTTATAATAAAAGATCAGTTGTTTTATATTAAATCGTAACGAGCAGCTGATTTCAAACAGCTGATAAGCTATAATAAATTTTAGGTTATGTTGTTAAAAACTAGCCATGTTAATTTGTCGTGTTTTCGTTTCGAACAAATTATCGTAATTGGTACATGATTTTTATTTTTGGTTTATTAACAGAAATTAGTTTTTTTCATACGGAAACAAGCCCAAGTTCCTAATTTTGTGTTTTTTAGCCCGTACTTGTCACATAAACTAGCTATGTTATAGTAAAAGATCAGTTGTCTTATATTAATTCGTAACGAGCAGCTGATTTCATTAAACAGCTGATAGGCTATAATAAATTTTAGGTTATGTTGTTAAAAACTAGCCATGTTAATTTGTCGTGTTTTCGAACAAATTATCGTAATTGGTACATGATTTTTATTTTTGGTTTATTAACAGAAATTAGTTTTTTTCATACGGAAACACGCCCAAGTTCCTAATTTTGTGTTTTTTAGCCCGTACTTGTCACATAAACTAGCTATGTTATAATAAAAGATCAGTTGTTTTATATTAAATCGTAACGAGCAGCTGATTTCAAACAGCTGATAGGTTATAATAAATTTTAGGTTATGTTGTTAAAAACTAGCTACGTTAATTTGTCGTGTTTTCCAACAAATTATCGTAACTGGTACATGATTTTTATTTTTGGTTTATAAATAGAAATTAGTTTTTTTTCATATGGAAACACGCCCAAGTTCCTAATTTTGCGTTTTTTAGCCCGTACTTGTCACATAAACTAGCTATGTTGTTATAGCTAATAAAAGATCAGTTGTTTTATATTAAATCGTAACGAGCAGCTGATAGGTTATACTAAATTTGAGATTATGTTGTTAAAAACTAGCTACGTTAATTTGTCGTGTTTTCGAACAAATTATCGTAACTGGTACATGATTTTTATTTCTGGTTTATTAACAGAAATTAGCTTTTTCGCGCGATGACAGTATAAAGCTTTTAATTGCAAATGATTTTAGGTAACAGGAAAAGTGGAATAACTTTACGTAATAATTATTAATATAATTTTAAAGTTTAACAACGGTTGAGATTACGTTACGAAGTAATAGACAGCTGAGCGCCGTGATTGTGTATTGAATAGGCCGTGCGAAACAAGAAGATTCTGTTTCCAGCGACAACAGTTTACCGAAGTTGGCCTTTCAGTTTTGACAGTGAATAGGCAACGGCCGCAGCCGCAGTACACTTGGCCATAAATTCCGAGAAGAAAGCGATAAAACCGAGCGAGGCGGAAAACTCAGGATAGTCTTCCTCCTTGCCTTTTACCTTTGATTCCCCCTTCCTTCTCCGCTAAATTTGTAAACCAGAAAAGCAACGTCGGGCAATAAAAAGTAACCTTTGTGCGCGCTTAATTAAACACGTGACCGGCTACACTAGCGCACTCTTGCAACAAGAGCACTGTACCGATCAATTCCCGAAACTAAGAGCGTAAAGAAATCAGTGTAAATATTAAATTTTTTTTTTTTTTATGAACATTCTTAAATAGCCTGTAAATTTTTTACTACTTGTGTCTCAGCAACACAGTAAACCAGAAAACTTTGCAACTTGTAAGCGTTGTTAATTTTTAACTTTAATTCCACTTTTTTTGAAAAATAATCGTTTTATGCTGCCGTGATAGAAGCGAATTTCCAAAAAATAAATTCTAAATCTTACGTTATCGTAATAAACATCAAAACCTGCGAATATTAACCACTAAAACTACCGGCGGAGGTTTTCGAGATTCCATCGTATCTCTAGTATAGCTTATAATACTCTCACTCATCTACGAAACACACACACACACACACACCACACATCCACACACGCGCAAAACACATCTACACACGTACACACACGCACACTCGCGCGTACATGCACATACGCACACACGCGCAAAACACATCCACACACGTACACACACACACACACACACACACACACACACACACACACACACACACACACACACACACACACACACACATACACACGTACATACGCGAGTGCACATAGCACACTCGCGCGTACATGCACACACACACGCACACGCGTGCAAAACACATCCACACACGAGTACACACCCACACGCGCGAGCGCGCACACACATACACACACACACACACACACACACACACACACACACACACACACACACACACACGTACACGCACACACACACACACACACACACACACACACACACACACACACACACACACACACACACACACACACACACACACACACACACACACACACACACACACACACACACACACACACACACACACACACACACACACACACACACACACACACACATTCATTACTCTTCATTGCCTGGAGCGACCCGGCGGGAATGACATCGACTTAATGGAGTATAAAACGGAGACCTGGCGAACTCCAGCGTACCTTAGCCTTACCCATGTGTGCGGGACTCTCTATACCTAACTTCATCATATCCCTCGCTACTTATGGGAACAACATGAGTAAGAATGCACAACAGAATGAGCGAGATCTCAAAGTACAACAAAACTCTGGCAAAATGGAGCACAACGTCCGTAATGGGCAGGAGAAAGAGAGAAAATGTAAGGGAATTAATCATCAGTGCTAGCACTTGCAAACGTTTCAATAACGAACTGATGTCACAAAATAGACGAGGAGGGGTATGATCCACCGTGAATCCTCTCCAAATCCTAGACTTTACAAACAGACTGGGATTGAAGAAGGCGCTGTAACTGAGCAACACAACAATACAGAAAGAGTACACAGATCTACAACGGTCGCTGTACAACAATTTACCCAAAAAAATTAATTCATTCATTTAACCACACCATATACTTTCTACGTTTCATAATGGGAACACTCTGTATAGATCCTTAATGGTTAAAGGACTTTTATCACATAACATATATTACAAAGAGAATTGTATAAACATAAAATTTATACCACACATCAAAGTACATACCTTGCTTTAAGTACTGTACTTATTTGTACGGGTAGGCTAACTGCGTCCGCTGACTGCATTCCTTTGGTAAGATGGATTTTTGTGACATGCAAAGCTCGCATGTATAAAGTATAAACACGTTTGTGAAGAATGCACGGTGCAGTTATGTAACGGACATGCGCAGTGTACAAAACCCAAGAATAACTCGGTACTGAAAAATATTGCTTTTTAATAACTTAAGGTTCAATGATTTTAGATCGTCTTCTTTGATGGTTGGATCCTGGTCTATGAAGGCACTGATAGGTACAGATATAAGGAAAACTGTGACTTTATGCACCCAGAGTGTCGACGTATCCCCCAAAGCATGGTCATTAATAAGCAACAAACACATACAGTAAAACCTCTCTATTACTTATTTCTTTATAAAGAAAATCTCTCTGATTCCTCCCCATTCCTGTAATAAAAATATGTATTGTTACTTTCTCTATTGAGCCAACAAAATTTCAAGAATCTCTATAGCGGCGAAACACCTCAGTATACCTCCCCCCACTCACCCACCCACGCGCGCACACACACACACACACACACACACACACACACACACACACACACACACACACACACACACACACACACAACCACACACACGCACACACACACACACACACACACACACACCACGCGCACACACACACACACACACACACACACACACACACACACACACACACACACACACACAATCACACACACACCCACATACACACACACACACACACACACACACACACACACACACACACACACACACACACACACACACACACACACACACACACATTCATTACTATACATTGCCTGGAGCGACCCGGAGGGAATGACATCGACTTAATGGTGTATAAAACGCACACGTCATTCGAGTGGTTGTCCAAACCGAACATTTAATCGTTAGATGTAAATGTTAGAGTTCTGCGTGAGTTAGAGAAAGATGCGAAGCAACTTGTTTGCCGAAATTTTAATTTAATAAGTTCTTCTGCTGGCACGATATTGAAAAATAAATATTAAATGAGGCCTATAGTTTCGAGAAAATTCGAAAAAATTTGAAGGAACCGATGACGTAGTTTTGGAAAAATATTGCCTTTTTATCATAATTACACTATTTTATTCGTACAGTATTATTTAATAAATATTGTTTCTTTAAAGAATTTACTTCATATAGTTTTATTTCAATGAACTTTTCATAAATACGTCCAACTGAAAGTAGCGTGTAACGGCTTTTTACAAATAAAAACACATTTTGGTCGAGCTCTCTCTATATAGTGAAAATCTCTTTATAGCGGCGAAAACTTGTACTATAAAACCGATCAGCTGTTTCCACGCAAGACTGCGCTGGAAGGTACACGTCAAAAAGAAACGTAATGAACTGAATATGATACTAAGGAAAATGCATTGGCTTCTTGGGCGACATTCTGAGTTGTCAGTGCACAATAAACTATTACTTTATAAACAAGTCCTAAAACCCATCTGGACGTACGGTGTGCAGCTTTGGGGCTGCACGGAAAGCAATATTAAAATTATTCAAACGTTTCAAAATAAAGTACCGAGAGGCATTGTCAATGGCCCATGGTACATACGCAATGATGATCTTCTTAAGGATTTACAAATTGCTACAGTTCATGAAGAGGTTCGGCGATTTGCTAGAAGGCATGAAGTAAGACCGCATAAGCACCGTAACATCGAGATGCTACAAGTTCTCGACAATTCGGTTCAAGTTCGGCGGTTGGACAGGATAAAACCGTTTGATTTGTACTAAGACAAGATTGATACAGCTGTCACAAGATCAAGTGATTTTTGGATTTTGGAGTGCGTCATAGGATGTGCAACCAACTAACGCTTTCATTTCATAGATATATCGATAGATGGACTAATGTTCAGTTTCAATTGTAATAAAATAAAAAAAAGCTGTTTCCAATATTTGTTTGCATCGTAATAAAAACTAATACCAGCTGATTTGAATAAATCTATGAGGCTGTGACAGCGGGAAAGGATTTTTGGTTAATCCATTAAAAATTACCCATTAAAGCGGAATCATAATACGACCCAGACCCTGACATCTAGAGCACTTTTGTAGCACTCTCACGATCGTCAGGTTTCGAACAGTTTTCGAAATGGTCATTTAAAATCTTCAACTAGAAATCTGATTCCATCGGCGTAATCAGCATTGGAAACTGCGTAAAAAACAATAAATTAAGTTACTAACAGTGACGGTTCATTTTCGAAAGGTCAAATTTGCTGATATATGCAGATTTTAACGTCGATTATTATGATGCAAGCAGATTATTTTCGGAAATTCGCTTTATTACGTCAGCGGATGTTTTCTATTGCTTTACGTATTTGTACGAATTTCCAGCTGATTCAAATTTGCTGATATATGCAGATTATTTTCGGAAATTCGCTTTATTACGTCAGTGGATGTTTTCTATTGCTTTACGTATTTGTACGAATTTCCAGCTGATTCAAACTTGCTGATATATGCAGATTATTTTCGGAAATTCGCTTTAAATTACGTCAGCGGATCTTTTCTATTGCTTTACTTTACGTATTTGTACGAATTTCCAGCTGATTCAAATTTGCTGATATATGCAGATTATTTTCGGAAATTCGCTTTATTACGTCAGCGGATGTTTTCTATTGCTTTACGTATTTGTACGAATTTCCAGCTGATTCAAATTTGCTGATATATGCAGATTATTTTCGAAAATTCGCTTTATTACGTCAGCGGATCTTTTCTATTGCTTTACGTATTTGTATTTCCAGCTGATTCAAACTTGCTGATATATGCAGATTATTTTCGGAAATTCGCTTTATTACGTCAGCGGATCTTTTCTATTGCTTTACGTATTTGTACGAATTTCCAGCTGATTCAAATTTGCTGATATATGCAGATTATTTTCGGAAATTCGCTTTATTACGTCAGCGGATCTTTTCTATTGCTTTACGTATTTGTACGAATTTCCAGCTGATTCAAATTTGCTGATATATGCAGATTATTTTCGGAAATTCGCTTTATTACGTCAGCGGATCTTTTCTATTGCTTTACGTATTTGTACGAATTTCCAGCTGATTCAAATTTGCTGATATATGCAGATTATTTTCGGAAATTCGCTTTATTACGTCAGCGGATGTTTTCTATTGCTTTACGTATTTGTACGAATTTCCAGCTGATTAATTTACTAAAATAGCGTTTAGATTTATTTAAAAATATATACATAAACGTTCTCGTTTCAATAAATACGAGCGTGTAGAATTTAAACAGAACACAATTCATAACAAACGGAACAGTTATTAAATAATTAATGAAAGAAGATTTTAATCCCGTTACAATGCAGTTTGAATATTAATTCTCGCCACTCTATGAAATGCATGCCTCGAATACTACGTTATAATTTTAATAAACGCGCGACTAGCGCCCGGTGTTTCGTGTTTTCGGTATAATTCCAATAAATATTATAAATACAACCGTAATATGAGAGAACCGCGGTATGAACGGTTGAATGCCTGGTCGCGCATTTCGAGAATATTTTCAAATCGAAATTAATTCCGGTAAGCAGTGTAAGAATGCAAAGAGCGCCCGGAGAAGCGGGTGGAAAAAACAAGTGCAGAATGTGGGATAATATATGCGAGGGGCGGCGCCGGGCAGCCAGGAGGCAGTCAGGAGCAACGCAAAACGTAATTGTTTAACTCCTCCGTTTCAGCGGTTACACGATAAAATTTGTAAAAAACAAAAACAAACACGAAAATTTCGTCCTAGAGTTATCGAGTACAATTTGCCGATCGTAAAACAGACAGAAACGGAATTTATCATAAATCATAATTTCTTAAATTCGTTTTGTCCGTCAACGGAAAATTTGTACCACGTGATTTTTTGTTGTTGTATTTTAAGGAGAAAAGCACATTGCTATTATCGCCTCCCTAAATGTAAGCGTGAGTGTAAAGTGTTAAAGTCGTAGCGTGTGTTAGACTCGGGTACCGCTAGGGACGTCTAAATCCTCTCAATAGATGCAGCTAGTCTATACCCCCCCTGCGGGACTTTGTACTACGAGAATCACCGTTATTAGAGGTTATCCATTGGAAAAAGACCTATAGGAGCGGGTATCATGGTAATACCCACACCCGGGGTCTTGAAATGAGCACCGATAAGTGATCTTTTGATCGCTTTTGGAGGAGGTAGTTGAAATTTGTATACATACGTGTGAGGGGAGAGGTTTTGGCACGTTGGCGTTCGCAATTTTGGTCCGATCTGATCCGAACTTGGCGCGAAAATTGATTAATGTAATAGCTCGGGCAAGTCCGTTAAAAAGTCCGGGCAAAATTTGGTTAACAGTTTCAAAATGGCGGTCATTTAAACATTCGTCATTTTTGTCCAACTTTTTTGCAATCCGATTTCACCACCGTTACCAGCGTTGAAAATTGTCTAAATTACAATTTGAATTTTCAAAATTCGTTGAAATTAAGTAATTTAATTTGACAGCGGTCAAAGTCCATTTTCATATTTCCAGAGTAATTTCAAAGTTTCAAGCGCTAACATACGCGGAATTATGATGTGGTGAAATCACGAGTTTCAAAAGGTGGCAAAATTCGCTAATAAGCGAGACAGCTGTGTGCCGCGATTAATTTTAAGTTATAACCAGGCAGCTTGGAAAAATAAACATTTAGCGTACAGTTGATACTGAGCCTAGTCGCAATTTCTAGCGCAAAGAATCGATAGTATCGAAACTGATTTTTAAATAACTATTACCAATACTGAATTGCATTTCAAGAAACAGTTTCTGTATTGAAACTGATTTTTAGTGAAGATTACCAATAACGAATTGTGTTTCAAAAATTGATGTTACCGGAAATGATTTTCAGTAATGATTACCAATATGGAATCATGTCTCAAAGAATCGATGATATCGAAACTAATTTTTTAGTAAAGATTATCAATATCGAATTGTGTCTTAAGAATCGAAACTGATTTTATTAACGATTACTAATACCGAATTGTCTTTCAAAAATCTACGGCATCGAAACTGATTTT
>CM040183.1:89839382-89889382 GCA_022606455.1 Callitettix versicolor | reverse complement strand
AATACTTTAAAAACTTTTTTTCGTATCAAATATTTTTTTGAAAACCTAATTTCGCCGTGTTAATCAGCGTTAAAAGCTGCATAAATTGGCGTTTTTAATTTCCCAAATCAGCTGAAATTCGACCATTTAATTCGACGGCGGTCAGGGTTCGTTTTCAAACGCAACGTGCAAGCCTGAAATGCTAATATATGCAGATTTTAATGCTATTTACGATAAAAAATGATTCATACAAATTTGCTTTTCGGAATTCGCTTCCATCATGTCAGCGAGACGGCTGCGTGTCGTGATTATTACTGCGTATGACTCAGTAGAAACTGGGTTCGGTCATCTGTTTATTCCTTGTTTGTACGGAATATAAAACCGGAATAAGCATACAGTACTTAGTTTCCGTGTACCTACTGCATCACTCGACCCTTCATGCAGACTTTCAGCTCTAGTTAATGCCGTTCTAGGGCTACTGAGCCGTTCAAATAAGTGAGTGAAATACAGTATAGGCTGCATACGCCCGACGTCTTTGTTAATACAATTACAGCCTACTTAACTACTAGCAGTTCAAAAAACATTAGACCTCGCAGTATTTAATTAATTGCCTGGCCACCGCTTCTCGACAGCGCTCTGAGGCGCTCGTAAACTTTTCCACCAATTAAACTGGTAACCGTAATATTTAGGGAAAATGTTACTGGAGCGACTTTATTGGAAATTGTGTGCTCTTTATCCACGAAGCGGTCAAAATTATAATAGGTCTTGCCGTTCAGCCAGCCACTACGTTAAACCAGAGGCCGCCATCTTGAAACGTAAGCGAATGGGGAAAATTCTTACGCATGTGTGATCTAAGGTACCAAAGTTCCAATTTCAAAAAAATCGGTCTCCGTTATTTCGTAACAAACAAACACACCGCAAATGCAGAACGGTCAAGTTGAAACAGATATTTCGTTTCGCTCGATGCAATTAACTTAGTTAACTTTACCGTATTACTTACAGCCGTGCACAGTCCTGTAGGAACACTAACATACCTGCAACAAAAGAAGAACGAAATTACTTTACGAAAATATACAGTTCCACAGTGTACGATAAAAATACGTCAGCGTGGTGGGGGAAACCGAACCTAGACAGAGTCGAAGCGACGCGAAACTGAGCTCAGCGATACCGCTTAATTCCGTTACTCTTTCAGTGGCTGTAATTAAAAACAATAACTTAGTCCGAATTCTCGGTCCGCCCGCTCAGCGCAACTCCTTGCCGCATTTGGTGGCCATCGGGCTTTATGCCAAACCTGCCAACACGTGCTTATCACTGTCATCAAAAACTGAAATTTAATATAGATTTTTAAATACTTTACCAAACAATTATTAAAAACTGTGTTCAGTATAATGATCTGCCTTCCCTAGCTTCGTCAATTCTACTTTCGTTGACGCGTTTCGGAGAACCTCCATCTTCAAAAACTACATCTATACTGGTGAGATGGAGGTTCTCCGAAACGCGTCAACGAAAGTAGAATTTACGAAGCTAGGGAAGGCAGATCATTATACTGAACACAGTGATAATAATCCTAGCAGAAAAGAAGAAGAATATAAAAAGAATTATTAAAAAGACCAAATCTTTCGACTTCGGAAATAATTATAATGCTTCTGTTACCGTTTTTTAAATAAAGTACTATAAAAACATAAAGCTGTTTTAATCATTACTTTATTTTTTTTATTTATTTATTTTTGCTATTTTAAGGCGAAGAGCACATTGAGACTATTATCGCCTCCTTAATATAAGCGTGAGTGTAAAGTGTTAAAAATCGTAAGTGTAATGTTGTAAGTGTAAGTGTGTATTACTCGAGTACCGCGAGGAACGTCTAAATCCTCTCGATAGGTGCAGCTAGTTCGCACCCCCTGCGGGGATCATTACTTTAATGAAACTGGCCCTATATGCTGTTTCACCTTTTCAGCGACAACATTGAAACATTAAAAGCACTTTGAGCGTCAAAACTGATTACATTTCAAACATTACGTCATATCGCTGCAACAGATAATCGCATGATAGTTTAAACGCAACCGTCTGTAGTTAGGTACAGCTGTAGGGCAACAAAATGGCGGCATCACGTCATACAAGATCCTCGACTAAGCCACCTGTCCAATATCATACCACTTCTCCCAGCAGCCTGTCTTTCTGACGTTGAAAAATGAGAATAAAGAGAAAACAATGAACTTTTAATCCCAATTGAACCGCTGCCCTTAGCGGGATCGCTGGCTATCGCAGACAAAAGGGATGATCCCGAGGGGACGAGCTTATAGTGTCAAAACAATCAACGGATTTCATTAGGAATCCCGATATACGAGTTGTGTTCAAAAAGTAACGAGAATTTTAATTTTTTGAACAAAATATTTATTTATTCTTCTACATTGATGTTGTCGCCTTCAAAATAGTCCCCATTGGAGATTTTTTTCCAATCCTCGAAACACTTCTCAAACTCGATCTTTGAGATAGCCTTTAGTTCTTTCAGTGATGCGCTTTTAATATCATCTACGCCTGTAAAACGACGGCCCTTTAAGGTTCTCTTTATTTTTGGAAAGAGGAAAAAATTACACGGAGCCATGTCTGGCGAATATGTAGGCTGGGGCATCGTTACAGTACTGTTTTTGGCCAAACATTCACGAACAAGCAATTAAGTGTGAGCTGGTGCATTATCGTGGTGCAAAAGTCATGAATTGTTTTTCCACAGATCCGGGCATTTTTCTCTCATTGCTTCAAGCAAACGGCGTTGAACTTATAGGGAGTACTCCTTATTGACCGTTTCACCTGGTGGCAGGAATTCATGATGCACTTGCCATTAATATCGAAGAACACAGTGAGCATAACTTTCACGTTCCACCGCATTGTCGAGCCCTTTTCGGTCTTGGCGAGCCAGAATGCCTCCACTGGGATGATTGAGCCTTAGTTTAGACGTCATATCCGTAAACCCATGTTTCGTCACCTGTTACAATACGTTTCAGTAATTCTGCATAGTCTTTGACTTCATTTAGTGACTCCTGAGCAACTTCCATTCGCCGCTGTTTTTGTTCAAAATTAAACAATTTTGGAACGAATTTTGCTGCCACGCGTTTCATACACAAAACATTGGAAACAATGTCATGACATGGTCCAATCGATATGCCAACATCATCAGCGACCTCTCTATTTGTGATTCGGGGATTGTTCATAACCATTTCTTTCACTTTTTCCACGTTTTCATCGGCTGTTGATGTGCTCCAGGGCGTTCGTCACCTTCAACGTCTTCACACGGCCTTCTTGGAAACACTTATACCACTCGTAAACTCTTGCTTTACTCATAGCAGACTCACCATAGGCCTTTGTTAACATTTCACACACTTTATTCCATTTTTTACGCAAAATTTGATACAAATTCTTTGATCCATTTCTTTTAACAAACGAAAATCGCCGAACTCATAAAAACACGTCTAACTTTAGTGACTGTCAAAGACAAAGTCAACAATGAAAACAGCTGAAATTTTTATCATACTTCAAGGGCATGTATACCAACATAATAAAAAAATATTTGACAATCGGACTCTCCAAACCCGCGAAAACTAAAAATTCTCGTTACTTTCTGAACACACCTCGTATTTGAACACACCATTTGAATAATTTTTACTATTCTTTTAAAACTACTTTATAAAGCATACATACCTGATTGCAATTCAAATATACCCATAATCACTTCTAGTAAGTCACCATTTTATATAAACTTAAAACCTAGATTAGACTTTTAAAAATTGAAATAAGTAACTCTGTTGATCAGCTGTTTAAGTAAAACTGTTTTGTTTACAACCTAAAAATGCATATCGCAAGAACAAATACTCTTGATGTTTGCCAGTTAGTTGAACACTGTGCAGTGAATAGTTTTAACAATATCATGTTTTAGGGCTGGCTGTGAAGTTGGATTTTGCGTGATACGTGTTAGTTTCATATTATATATAATAGTATATTTAGCGTGTTGCGTACAATTGTAAATATTGGTAGTTATAGTAAAGTATCAGTTGTTTTATATTAATTCGTAACGATCAGCTGATTTCACTGAACAGCTGATAATACGTTTTAGGTTATGTTGTTAAAAACTAGCTCGGAGTAAAAGATCAGTTATTTTATATTAATTCGTAACGATCAGCTGATTTTATTGAACAACTGATATGCTATAATAATAAGTTTTAGGTTATGTTGTTAAAAACTAGCTAGGACTAAAAAATCAGTCGTTTTATATTAATTCGAAACGATCAGCTGATTTTATTGAACAGCTGATAGGCTATAAT
Organism: Callitettix versicolor; assembly: GCA_022606455.1. Classification (NCBI taxonomy): domain Eukaryota; kingdom Metazoa; phylum Arthropoda; class Insecta; order Hemiptera; family Cercopidae; genus Callitettix; species Callitettix versicolor. Next base: position 89,885,090 of record CM040183.1, on the reverse strand, counting down.
AAGTTTTAGGTAATGTTGTTAAAAACTAGCTCGTAAAAGATCAGTCGTTTTATATTAATTCGAAACGATCAGCTGATTTTATTGAACAACTGATATGCTATAATAATAAGTTTTAGGTTATGTTGTTAAAAACTAGCTAGGAGTAAAAGATCAGTCGTTTTATATTAATTCGAAACGATCAGCTGATTTTATTGAACAACTGATATGCTATAATAATAAGTTTTAGGTTATGTTGTTAAAAACTAGCTAGGACTAAAAAATCAGTCTATGAGTAAAACCAGCTGATCAGTAATGTTTTATATTCATTCGTAACGATCAGCTGATTTTTGATTGAACAACTGATCACGATTTTATTGAACAACTGATATGCTATAATAATAAGTTTTAGGTTATGTTGTTAAAAACTAGATATGAGTAAAAGATCAGTTGTTTTATATTAATTCGTAATGATCAGCTGATTTTATTGAACCACTGATACTCTATATTAATACGTTTTAGGTTATGATGTTAAAAACTAGCTATGAGTAAAAGATCAGTTGTTTTATATTAATTCGTAAAGATCAGCTGATTTCATTCAACAGCTGACAGGCTACATTAATAACTTTTAGATTATGTTGTTAAAAACTAGCTATGTTATAGTAAAAGATCAGTTGTTTTACATTAATTCGTAACGAACAGCTGATAGGCTATGTATGTTTTAAATTATGTTGTTAAAAACTAGTTACGTTAATTTGTTGTTTAATTTTTTTTCTTTCGGAAAGTTATCATTCACTCTTGTACGGCCAACAATGCGGATAAACTTCACAAACTGCAGAAATGTTTACAAGCAGCTGGACCAATTTAAACACGATCGACCTTCGGCGACAGATAAGGACGACCAATTAAAGTTTCAATTCCAGCATCTGCCAACTCAACGATTCTATCCTCCAAAGAGCCAGACAGATTACAATTGAGATTACGGTTGAAGATGAACAGTTCAGATGTTCTGTTGGTGCCCTTCATTATCACCAAGAATCTTGAGTACGGTAAATGCAGCAGAATATTGATTCGTGGATTGCAGTAGTGCAACGCCGAAACTACAGTATGAGAAAGAAGTGGATGACCTTTGAGAATGACAATATAGTACAGCTTGTCAAGGCATGGATTTAAAAAAGATATGATTTTTTTAACGTCCGACAAATATCTCCAATAATAAAAAAGATAGCGTACTAGAACATGAGGGCTTGGCATTTTCATTCATCCCATCGTCTGCATTAGCGTCACACGTCCGACTATTATACACTATTAGCACAGCGACCAAAGAATCTATTGTGCAGCTAAACGTCGTAGGTTCGGTAGACTGATTTCGTTAAAAAGCTCGAGCAATGTGCAATATTGCACTGAATATTTTTTTTTCAACGTCCGACTATTGTGCACACTTGGGCTAATGCAGACGACGAGATGATTTATAGCGTATAAAAATGCCAAGCCCTGGCCGGAAATCGAACCCGGGTCCTCGGGGTGAAAGCCTAGTACGCTATCAACTAGGCCACCGAGACGGCTATGAAATGGAAGCACATGAGTTTATCTGTAAAGTGAAAAACTTAATAAAACCGTTAGCCTAATAGAAAAATCATGAAGGCAATGTTCTAAGATTCAAAAGGTCTGGGTTTGTCAATTTTCTATAAGATCAGGAGATAGAAATACATAAAGTTGAGTCTGACTTTTCTTCAAGTTAGAAAAGTTTTTCTTGTTAAATATTTTCGATTTTTTTAAGGCTAAAAAGCACACTGAGGCTATTATCGCCTCCCTAAATGTAAGCGTGAGTGTAAAATGTTAAAGTCGTAAGTGTAGTGTTTTAAGTGTAAGTGTGGGTTAGACTCGGGTACCGCGAGGGACGTCTAAATCCTCTCAATAGGTGCAGCGGGGTTTTCTCCTGCGGGGTTTTCGATTTAAAACTACTTGAACTGAATTGTACTATGTATGCAAATATTGTTGTGTCCACTTCAAAGAAAATACTTCAAGTAAAAGGTTTTTTCAAATAAAATGAATAAACAAAAGCACTTCCTTCATTCCATATGAATAATGATTACCTTTTGCTTGCGAACAAACCTTTGTCTGTAAGCAAAAGGACCAACAAAAGAAGGATTTGCTCTTACTTCTAAAGTAAAAGGTTTTGATTCATATTTTTATTCATATCAATTGAAGGATATGCTTCAGATTTTCTGAATTAAAGATTTTGCTTCTTTTTATTCATATGGCTGAAAGGAATCTTCCCTATTTTTCCAACAATTCTTCAAACTCGTTAAACTAACTTAAAAACCAGCAACATGAGATCGTAAGACATTTTTAACTGTTGGCGAAATTTTGTCGAACATAAAAATCATATTCTACCCACCACATTTGGATCTGAATAACATTTGATAATTAAAAAATTGCGGATCCAAGAGGGTGAAAGAAAATTTCAACTTGATTTTAATGGAAACACAACACTTATACATGAAGTTACTGACAACAGTGAGAAGTACCTCGAAACCTACAGGGGTTGTAAATATATGAAACATGCTAAACGCACTTAATCGAAGGGAAAGTGTATAATGAATATAACCCTTATGAGAGCTTTGTGAGCGCTCGCTGCTGGCATCTTACGGTAAAGTGTTAGACTACAGTTAAATAGATAATAGTACTGTTTATTTTCTCAAACGAGCCGCCTCGGTGGCTTAGTTGACAGCGTACAGGGCTTTCACCCCCGAGGATCCGGGTTCGATTCCCGGCCAGGGCTTGGAATTTTCATAAGCAATAAATCATCCCATCGTCCAAGTGTGCACAATAGCGGACGTTAAAACACCAAAAAAAAACCTACAGAGGTTGTGATCTAATGAAAATGGCCCGTACACAGAGGTGCGACAAGACCACAGGACTACGAAAAAGTTCCTCTGGTTCAGGGGTTCTCAAACTTTTTCCTGCTTCGACCTCCTAGATATTTTTTTTTATTCCGTTTACAATGTGCTTATATGTGTTCCGTTTTTTATATGTTCCGTGTTTGTATGTGTACAATGTGTTCCGTTTTTTTATATGTTTACAATGTGTTGCACAAATATCACCGAAAAAGAAGCTTTCATCAGGAGCAATTCAGTAATACAATTTCTTTTAATTTGTATTTTGTATTATCAGGTATACATTAAAGTTATAATTGTGTTTATAGAAGCAGAAATTTAAATAAAATATAAATCATATAAAACTTTAATGAAATGGTTGCGGTCGATGTCCTTCGATTACCTTACTTATATCCAGGGAAAATATTTGTTAATATTAATCGTAAATCACCGCGTTCTGATATCTTGAATCGATTTCTCGTCTTTCGCAATAAATTATTTACACAGCTAAATCCTGCCTCAACCAAGTAAGAACTGGGAAATGCTAACAATAGTGGTTCGCTGGTACTTGTTAATCTGACGTATTTTGTGCGAATGTCTTTGCAACTCGAAGATTCGTCATATCCACTTGATTAAGTTGATTTTGAGTTCATAATTCTCTTTAAGTTCGAACAATTCTTCTTGTAGTGAGAAATCAATAAAGTTCACGTCGCTTTCAAATGGTTTTCTAATCCACGACGGAACATTTCAATTTTCTAAATCCTTGTAACGGACACTGATATCCTCTTTCAATTTTTTATGAAGTGCACGTTAAGGGGATAAAAATAGAATTTATTTCATCGACACCCCCCGACCCCCTTAAAAGTTCAACAAATCCCCAAGGTGTCCACCAGGATTACGTTGAGAACCTCTAGATGGACGTTTAGAACCGCGTGCAGAGGACACCTCGAAAGGACCATCAATACATCGTGGTTTGAAGGTGTATCTAAAAAAGATAGGAATTCACGAAGCAGAAACTGTAGTCTAAGAGGATGGATGAAGAAACTGATGTTCACATGTTTGGTTTCGAGGATCGCAAAGACCTTCTGTTGACTAACCTATATTCAGTGCTCAGCCGCCTCGGTGGCCTAGCTGATAGCGTACTGGGCTTTCACCTCGAGGACCCGGGTTCGATTCCCGGCCAGGGCTTGGTATTTTCATACACTATAAATCATCCCATCGTCTGCATTAGCCCAAGCGTGCACAATAGTCGGACGTTAAACACCAAAAAAAAATTCACCTCGAGAACCCGGGTTCGATTCCCGGTCAGGGCTTGGCATTTTCATACGCTATAAATCATCCCATCGTCTGCATTAACCCAAGCGTGCACAATAGTCGGACGTTAAACACAAAAAAAATTAACTCCGAGGACCCCGGTTCGATTCCCGGCCAGGGCTTGGCATTTTCATACGCTATAAATCATCCCATCGTCTGCATTAACCCAAGCGTGCACAATAGTCGGACGTTAAACACAAAAAAAATTAACCCCGAGGACCCCGGTTCGATTCCCGGCCAGGGCTTGGCATTTTCATACGCTATAAATCATCCCATCGTCTGCATTAGCCCAAGTGTGCACAATAGTCGGACGTTAAAAAAAGAAAAATATTCAGTGCATTGCTCGAACTTTTTAACGAAACCAGTCTACCGAACCTACGACGTTTAGCTGCACAATAGATTCTTTGATCGCTGTGCTACGTGCCACCAAACTCCGAAACATCAAACAACCCAATCTTATCTAACATGTTTCAAACATACGGGATGCGCATTGTCCAGAAAACGTGTTAACTCGTGGTCAAATATTCAAACGCAGTAAAACCGTCATCCTGATATCGTTTCACAAGATAAAACTGAATTAAATGTGTACAAAGCAACGTCAGCCGCAGGATTATCTGACCATGCCTGGCGGCCCCAGACGACTGCCGCAATACAATGGCATCCGACCTCCGGTTATGACGTCACCAGATGCGATGACACGATAGCGTCGTCGTGGTCGATACAGAAGGTGCATCTCTCGAGCCGAGATAAGAGCGTCCTTTCAGCTGCAGACGTGTTCGCTACAGCTTCCCGGCAAAGGATTGGTCCGGTAATTGGTAATCTCTGTTTCGCCGGTTATTTTCCAAAACGAATCGTTCAAAACTTCAACTCTTATCGGTTTTCAACGATTTAAACTCAATTATCGCGTCTAACGTGCCTACTTCAATTACACAGTGCAGCTCTGTTCACTTAACAATTCGGCGGTAATCAAAACTGCGAAGTACAATTTAATTGGAACTGACTCGTTGACCTGATTCAAGCGGACTCGGTAACCGGTAACAAATTGTTATTTCGCAGAAAATTCCGGCGTAATAATTTCGATAATTTACATTGTGAAAATAACGTCTTAAAAAACTGTGAGCTGAAAAAAGTACACCTGTGGAACTCGGGGAGTTACCGACAGAAGCGAAGCTATTGTTAACGACATTTTTTCGAATATATTATTAGTTTGAAAACACGTTTACAAGTAGCTTGTTTTGTTTAAATAAATAAATACGTGAACCTATCTTAGATATTATTTACTTCAATTATAGTAAAAGATCAGTGTTTCATATTAATTCGTAACGATCAGCTGATTTCACTGAACAGCTGATAGGCTAAAATAAGTTTTATGTTGTTAAAAACTTGCAATATTAAAAACAATTATTATATTATTGTTATATTATATATATATATATATATATATATATATATATATATATATATTATTATTATTATTATTATTATTATTTGCGTATAGACCCTGTTGAATCACGCAAAGCACTCCGACTCATGTCTTGTTCCTTCTAATCCTCCACACCTCTCTCATCCTCTCCCCATGGATTCTCCTCCGCTCCTCCGTCCATTTTACCCCCGTTCTCTTTGGGATTTCATTCTCTGGGATTTTCCACCCGAGGATCTTTCTCCTGTATGCGTTCCTGTCTTCAATGTCTGTTGTGTCTATTTCTGCGTCATGTAGGTCTATTCTGACTTGTGTGATTATATATATATATATATATATATATATATATATATATATATATATATATATATAGAGAGAGAGAGAGAGAGAGAGAGAGAGAGAGAGCCTATATTACACGTCTCTTGAAATTCTGATTTCACAAATATAACCAGCGATAACACAATTTCGGACAAAAAAAGGTAGACATTTTTAAAGATTTAAAATTACCGCCATTTTGGAAAATGTTAACGGATTTTCCTCCTTAACGCGAGTGCCTAAGCTGTTACCAAAATCGATTTTCGCGCCAATTTCGAATGAGTTGTGACTAAAATTGCGATCGTGAGCGAGCTAAAACAGTAGGGCCTATATACAAAAGGTGATGCATAAGTCCAGGGCCTGGGTCTTACCAAGATGACATTCTGTAATCTTATTTTTCAAATTGAAATTTGTTCAATATCATTGCAGCGTAATATAACTGCGGCACGGTGTGACGTGATGAAAGCAGACTTCCAAAAAATAAAACATATAGCCTTCATCATTAAAGGGACATTTACATAGCCTGTGCGATTTTTTACAGGAATACTAAGTAAATGAACCATGACCTCCGTAAACTTCGTAACTTTATTGAAGCGAAGCTTTTAGTGTTAGTTTTGGAGCGAATGTTTAATTAATGTTTAGCCTATATTAATTTAATGTTTATATTAATTTAATGTTTATATTAATTTCGAATGGATTATAAACGGTTACAACGTGCACGTGTTCTTCAAATATGGAAAAATACCGAAACCAAAGCAACACAACGTTTCATATAATACACGTGTACTGTTATCGAAAAGGAGGAAGAAAAAGAAACAGAAATTGAAGGATGAAATTCGTTTGCACGTTCGTTCCGTATTTCCGTTACATTCTTCCGTTCGGCAGATTTTATTTCTATTCACCCCTCTATCAAAAGCGAAAAAAATTGAGGCGACATTAAAAATTAGTGTGTGTGTGAGAGAGAGAGAGAGGAGAGGGAGGACGTAAAAATTAGGGAGAGTGTGTGTGTGTGTGGGGTGAGAGGCGGGAGAAGTAGAGTGAGGGAGGAGGGGAGGGAGAGAGGGGGAGAGAGAGACTGTGTGTAATAAACACGAATGCATAAGTATTCCAAGACCCGTGTCCTTGTGAGCTAAATTTCCTGTAATTTTATGTTAATTTTATTTGTATACTTTTAAGGGAATAAAAACAACATTAAATATTACAACAGTACTTCGTATAGTATCAAAGCAAAATCGAGCGTTAAGAGTACCGAAATCAAAGCAACACAACGTTGCCTTATTTCACAAAATACGCGTGTACTGTTATCGAAAAGGCGGAAGAAAAAGAGACAGATATAGAGACGAAATTCGTTTGCTCGTTTCCGTTTCACATTTCCGTTTCAATAAAAAGGTTCGGAACACGTTTTTCTATTCACTCCTCGCGCCAAAACTAACACTAAAAGCTTCGCTTCAATAAAGTTACGAAGTTCATGGTTCATTTACGTAGTATCCCTGTAAAAAATCGCACAGGCTATATTGTCCTTTTAATGATGAAGGCTATATGTTTTATTTTTTGGAAGTCTGCTTTCATCACGTCACACCGTGCCGCAGTTATATTACGCTGCAATGATTTTGAACAAATTTCAATTTGAAAAATAAGGTTACAGAATGTCATCTTGGTAAGACCCAGGCCCTGGACTTATGCATCACCTTTTGTATAGGCCCAAACTGTTTTAGCTCGCTCACGATCGCAATTTTAGTCACAACTCATTCGAAATTGGCGCGAAAATCGATTTTGGTAACAGCTTAGTTACTCCCGTTAACATTTTCAAAATGGCGGTAATTTTAAATCTGTAACAGTCCTACCTTTTTTTTGTCTGAAATTGTGTTTGAAAACAAATTTCACGACCGCAATTAGCGTTAAAAACTCCGTAAATTGGCAATCTGAATTTCAAATTCTCTGAAATTAGTAAATTTAATTTGACGGCGGTCAGGGGTTTTCCGGTATTTTCAATGTAATTTACAAGTTTAAAATGCTAATATATGCAGATTTTATAGCTGATTATAATTGTTAAATCAGAATTTCAAGAGACGTGTAATATATATCATAAAGTTGACTTGTTATTAAAAACACCGGAAAAACTCTACACTATATCATCGACAAAATACTAATTTATGAATAATGCTGAAACCAGCCTTATCTGGTATTAGTGATCTTGCGTCGAAAAACGTTTAAAAAATGGCGGCTACAATAGTTACCCTTTTGTTCGCAAAACGAGAACAAAAGACCGGGCACATCGATATGACGACATACAAAAGCGGAGGGAATTAACGTACACGAACCAATAAATAGTGTAACACTGTGTTATAGATTGCCTGTTATTTACCTCAATGTACCGCATTCTGGTGGCCAATAGAAACGAACTAGATTTGTTATAATGCATTATCAATATAGAATGGACTGTAGTGTTCAGCAAGTTGTGATGCTAGCGCACAGTATTTTCAAAATTATGCAACGCCCCTAAGTTCTTCGGTGCATTATGTCTGTTTGCTTTTGTTTTACCTCCAGTTAGCAAACACAGCTTTGACTTATCTACCAAAGAAAATACAGCGATAAATTAATTAAAGAAATACATTTGCAGTAATAAATTACGTGCACTGCTTTACCTGCTCGCTGGCAGCACAGCAAACATTGCATAAAGATATGTAAGGGTAGCGTCGTACTGTCTGCGCGCTTGTGGCCGGGCGGGGGGTTCAATTACAGCTCGAATCGTAGCTCGTTACTTCAACCCAAAACACCTTATTTTGTTTAACGTCCATACTTTATTCCAGTTAGCCTACTGAGGGATCGGCGTTATTGGCAAAGGAAAAGCTTACGACAGTAACGAATTTACGAACTACTGACCGGCACTTAACCACCTCGGAAACGCCGTACTTGATCACTGCAGGAAGACTACGCCTAAAATTGTAAAATACGTGGAATTAGTTATTGTTAATGCGTAAGCAAGAGTCAAATATCGTATGTTACTACTACAGTATTTTTGTTTTAATAATATCTACGACCTTGAGACAAGCAAATTAAGAGACGCAGCAGACTGTCCAGTGCCTCAACCACATCGGACACGCCGGGTCGTTATTACTACAGTCCAGCCACTTAGTAAACGGGCTGAGCGAAAATTTTTCGTGCATGTATGAGAATTCCCCTCCAGCTCCCTCCAACAGTCCAGTGACGCAGTCTGGACAGTCTACTAACTGTTACTACTCAGCGACAGTGAAGGAAAAGGAGGGAGCTATGATGAAAGAGTAGGTACTCGACCTCACACTCGCACATTGTTCTATGTTCCACTGATGTTCTACGCGGCTGACCTATAATGCTGCAGTTGAAAGAACAGTAGAACTCGCAGTACTTAATTAATTGCTCCTCGACAACGCTCTGGCGTGCTTGTAATCTATGGTGAAAAAGTGGAGACTCGACCTCACACTCGCACTGATACTTCTAATTAATTGCTCCTCGACAACGCTCTGGCGTGCTTGTAATCTATGGTGAAAAAGTGGAGACTCGACCTCACACTCGCACATTTTTTCTCTGTTCCACTGATGTTCTACGCGGCTGACCTATAGTGCTTCAGTTCAAAGAACAGTAGATCTCGCAGTATATTCTTAATTAATTGCCAGGCCACCGCTTTCGACAACGCTACGGCGAGCTCGTAAACTTTTCCACGGATTCTTAGGGAAAATTTTACTGGGGTCAATAATAGGAGTCGAGGCCTTTAAAGTGGGCGGAGGGTTATATGCCAATACTGGTACCACGGGCGCATGTGAAGCTTTGCCGGGGTTTTACTCCGGCACCCATGCGATTTGAAATTGGACTCGTGGGGATAGTGTCACTGCTGGATGGTAGATTGTGAAATTTTTCCCTTCTTTCTTTTCTGGTGACTGACGGAGAGCCGTAAAGGACTGGGTACGTCAGTCTTCATAGCGTAAACTTGTCCAACTATAGGAAAATTTATGCTGTTTCTCCATGAAGCTGTCAAAATTATGATAGGTCTTGCCGTTCAGCCAGTATTACAGGAAACAGCCAGCAACTACACTCGTCATCGTTTAAATCAGAGGCCGCCATCTTGAAAGGGAAAATCTTACACATACGTCGTTCGGGTTTTATACAAGGTACTTCCGTAGCAAATTTCAAAACAATCGGTCGATGCGTTTGACCAAAACTGCCTAACAAGAAAAAGATATCTCGCGTCGCTAGTTCAATTGGTTAAAACGTTCGTGTATATCACAGCAAGTATTTATCACAGTATAAACACTATAAGTGCATACGAGGTGACACAGTATACATATTTGCCGTTACCTTTCCCGGAACGTTTTAATCTCCTTAATAATATTCACAAACACCTACTGCAATGTTTTGCCAGTACGGTGTGTTAACTGTCTCGCTAATTCCGAGTAACGGCGACATAATAGCGTGAAAAGTAACAGCGAAAACACAACGTTTCACTGCTAATGGAAAAATAACAATTCATTTTGTTTATAAATATTGAACATTTGCTTTCCGCAACAAACAAACACACAGTTAAAACCGGGTTCAATATTTGCTGGACGGATCGCGTAGCACAAACACGGGCGCAATTGTGTAGCCAACCTGTTTAACAAAACATCATCGTGTTATTGTGCATTGCACTCGGTTGACTTGCTCCGTTGCGAAGTATTTCGATTCAAGTCCATTCCGCATTAGCGGACACAGCGTCCAAACAGGTCGATGGCTGGAAGACTTGTGTACTCCTTCAATCTGTATGGTGGTCTCAAAGGCAGTACACTTTGTCCGTCCTAATTTTTCATTTGGAATCGTCACAATCTGGCAACGCTGTCACTCACAATCTGCAAACTTTTTTCTTTTAAATCATCATGAAAATTAATTGTAAACTTTGCCCCTTGATAACAAATTTTTTCGGTAATTTCTATTAAAAATTCACATTGATCAAGCTAATAATAGCCTAGAAAAACGACTAGAGAATACGTTGATTATACACGTATTTATTGTACACTGTCATCTTGGCTGTTTCTTCCAATAATAACGCACGTATTGTTTCACCTATCTGTATTGTCATCGCCTAAACATAGGAACTGAGTTACATAACCTAGTTCCGTTTACTAACAGCTAAACTACACGAACAATCCCCGTACTTCTCTCCCGGCTTTGAAACAGCCTACGCCTGCGAAACCTAGTTCACTACCGTCAACCAATACTCACTTCCGATTGGTTCGCAGTGCACGCTTATCTCGGGTTTGTACTACGCTAGGTTAATACATTTCCGCCCGCATTACTGCCGGCGCACCACGTTGAATCTCCCGTGTAGAATAGCTTCATTCTGATTGGTGCGTTCTTTCGTCTGCATTAGCCCAAGTGTGCACAATAATCGGACGTTAAAAAAAAAAAAATTAATAAATAAATAATCTTTCTTTAGTTTTAAAAATGGAATTCTGAGAAATTATAGTTCCAAATTTTTCCGAGAAAATCGACAGAACATCGAGGAAGACCTCCCACTACACAATTACACGCAGCCAATGTACACCCGGACCAACTGTACACCACAACTTGCTCAAGAGGAAATTGGAGCGATTCGGCCATCTTTAAAGAAGAATAAACGGACTCCTTAGTTTTATTTCACGATTCCGAACCGAAAGAATGCCTCGCCAGCCCGCGGCCAACTTAGTAAACGCCCGTACTTCTTCTATTTCTCATGCAGACTACAAAAGTCTGATAGTCAGGCAATGCGACGTTGCCAATGTTAAGTAAATTCAAATAGTAGTGCTCGGTGGTCAATGTAGTTAAGGCACCGGCCAGTCTGCTGCATCTATAAACTGCGCACCTCAAGGTTCTTCGTTCCAGCCGCGTTTACTGTCGTTGCTTTATCTTTACAGTTAACACAACGGATTTTGCTGGGTAACGAACTTACCCAAGCCGATAAAAATCGATTTCTGTGCCAATTTTGAATCAAACATGACTAAAATTACAAACGAGTGTGTTAACACTAGCTACTTAGAGATGAGGATCGGTGCTCATTTCAAACTCTAGATCAGGGTCGTACCGTGGTAAATGTTCCAGTAGCTTAATTTTTGCGATGAAAATTTTCAAAAATATACTATCCCTTCAAACTGTACCTCAATTTTGTTCCTGAAGTTTTAAAGTTGATTTAATTCGTCGCAGTGGGTATTTTTTAAACCGATAATAACGGCTTTTAAAAAATACTACATTGTGCGGAACATTCTGTTCAGCCGGTTGCGGCTAAAGGCAGTAAATACTTGCCACCCGGTGAATCCAAAACTAATAAATCTGCGATCAATTGATTCTGTTCAGCGGCAGGCATTGCCTCCTATATCACGTCGCGCTATACAGGCAACTTACCGTACAGCGTATACTGCACAGGTTTAAAGCACTTCCTTGGCGTTAACATACAACAACGGATCTAAACAGCAAAATGCACCTTATATTAACTGTATCAGAACGAAGCTTTTTTTTCGAGTGAAACGTCTTTCAGGCAGGGCTTCTCGTACTATTTTGTTGTGAGGGATAAAAAAAAAAAAAACTCGCGATATGAATTTAAGTCTACCAGTGAGCTGATATATTTGATGCTTTCGTTTGCAAAGTGATACGATTTCTGTTTAATAATAACGATTATCCTTAACAATAAAGTAAGGGACGTGAATTCCAAACCTGCTTAATGACAATAAATTTATTTATATTTAATATTTTGTTTAATTATTTTTATATAAATACGCTGAATAATAAATATTTTAATAACGATTAACGCTATTACATTACATACCAGACCAATTAACGAAAGCTGTTGTACAAAAACAGTTGTACGAAAGTATTAACAGTTGTATACGACGAGTACAAGATAGATGTTTTATATTTGTATACGAGGTGTGTTCAGAAAGTAACGAGAATTTTAATTTTTTGAACAAAATATTTATTTATTCAATGTTGTCGCCTTCAAAATAGTCCCCATTGGAGATTATGCACTTGTGCCAGCGCTTCTTCCAATCCTCGAAACACTTCTCAAACTCGATCTTTGAAATAGCCTTTAGTTCTTTCAATGATGCGCTTTTAATGTCATCTACGGCTGTAAAACGACGGCCCTTTAAGGTTATCTTTATTTTTGGAAATAGGAAAAAGTCACACGGAGCAATGTCTGTCGAATATGGAGGCTGGGGCATCGTTACAGTACTGTTTTTGGCCTAAAATCTGGAACAGGCAATGAAGTGTGAGCTGGTGCATTATCGTGGTGCAAAAGCCATGAATTGTTTTTCCACAGATCAGGGCGTTTTTTCCGGATTGCTTCACGCAAACGGCGTTGAACTTATAGGTAGTACTCCTTATTGACCGTTTCACCTGGTGGCAGGAATTCATGATGCATTATGCCATTAATATCGAAGAACAGAGTGAGCATAACCTTCATGTTCGACTGCACTTGTGGAGCCTTTTTCGGTATTGGCGAGCCAGAATGCCTCCACTGGGATGATTGAGCCTTAGTTTCAACATCATATCCGTAAATCCATGTTTCGTCACCTGTTATAATACGTTTCAGTAATTATACAGTAAAAGTGCCTGTAATATCAGTTGTGCACAGTTTTAATTTAGCAATATGATCAGTAACCATTGTATTGGGCCAATACAGACCAAAAATGAACAATTAAATTTTTCACGTTTCCACTTTGTCAATCGGTCAGCCAATTACCACATCGTTTCAATAAAAAAACAACAAAAGTTTTAAGAAATCACAGTTTAATGAATGCCTCAGCAAATTTCTAATGGAAGAAGAACTATTGGAGCGGCTGTCACGGTAATACGCAGACCAGAAACCTAAGTATTTTGCAAATAAAATGACATAATATCCAGGCTATAAGTTGTCACGGAAAATTTAAAACAATGGTCAGCTTTATGGACACAGCTTGGCAAATGTTATCAGAAAAGATGATACAACGCCCTCCTCCCTCTCCTGGCCTACTTGCAGCTGTCCAAGGTCACGAGCCTGGACCGATTGCATCAACATTACGTTATATATCTGTATTTAGTTTTTAATAACTACAACAATAAAAAAACACACAAACTGCTAAGCCAGAACGCTAAACAAATAAATCGCAGCTGATAAATTACGAAATTTGTAAAAAGTTCAGTTACATTATACGAGGCGTACAGCAAAGGATAATCTATACGTTCAATTATTAAAGTGTACAAAAGTTATTACGATAAATAATTTATTTCGGAGTGCAGGCAGGTACTGCAGTGAAATTACTGCGACAAAACATTAAGTGCCGCCGAGCGGTCCTGTATCCGTATTTATGCAAAATATATTATGGCTATGCTAAAACATAATGCACTAGAATGATTGCTAAATGAAACTTTAGTTTTATTATCGAATTCGGTGTGTGCGCGTATTTTTACGGTATCGCGCGACCGTTTTTTTAAAATTAAATCTCTTTTTAAAAAATCGGTTCCAACAAAACGTACGCCCAAAAGGTACAGCGCGAGAGGCAAAATGCAATAGTTCGAGAGGCAAAAGTCACAGCGCGAGAGACAAAAGGTACAGTTAGAGATTCAAAAGCCACAGCTGAGATGCAAAAGGTACAGTTTGAGAAGAAAAAGCTGTAGTGTGAGAGACAAAAGTCACAGTTCGAGAGGCAAAAGTCACAGCTTGAGAGGCAAAAGCCACAGTTTGAGAGTCAAACGGTACAGTCAGAGAGGCAAAAGCCACAGCTGAGATGCAAAAGGTACAGTTTGAGAAGAAAAAGCTGTAGTGTGAGAGACAAAAGTCACAGTTCGAGAGGCAAAAGTCACAGCTTGAGAGGCAAAAGCCACAGTTTGAGCGGCAAGAGGCATAATTTGAGAAACAAAAGCTACAATTGAGAGGCAAGACAGTTTGAGAGGGAAAAGGTGTACGTAATGTGAAAGGCCACAAGGCAAAAGTCACAGCTTGAGAGGCAAAAGCCACAGTTTGTGCGGCAAGAGGCATAATTTGAGAAACAAAAGCTACAATTGAGAGGCAAGACAGTTTGAGAGGGAAAAGGTGTATGTAATGTGAGAGGCCACAGTTTGAGCGGCAAAAGGCACAGTTTGAGAGGCGAAAGATACAGTTTGAGAGGTAAGAGCCACAGTTTGGGAAGCAAAAGATACAGTTCGATAAGCAAAACGTACAGTTTGAGAGGCGAAAGGTACAGTTTCACAGATAAGTCATAGTCTGACAGGCAAAAGATACAGTTTGAGAGGAAAAAACCACAGTTTGAGAGGCAAAAGGTACAGTTTCAGAGATAAAATCCATAGTTTGACAGGCAAAAGATACAGTTTGAGAATAAAAAGCAACAGTTTGAGAGGCGAAAGGTACAGTTTGAGAGGAAAAAGCCACAGTTTGAGAGGCGACAGATACAGCTAGAGAGGTAAAAGCCACAGTTGAGAGGCAAACGGTACAGTGCAAGAGGCAAAATTCACATTTCGAGAGGCAAAAGGCCAATTTGGAGAGGTAAAAGAAAGTTAGAAAAGAAAAAGGAACAGTTCAAGAGATAAAAGGCACAATTCGACGGGAGGAAAGTACAATTCGAGAGGCAAAAGTCACAGTTACAGAGACAAAACACAAAAAAGTCGTAACGATTTCTAAAAATGTTTGACGTTCATTATTCATAACAATCAATTGTGTCAATTTTAAAATTCTTAGTGTCTGTTACAGAGATATAAAAAATAAACTCTGACTATCGTTGAACTACGTTTTTGTTTATCATTCTTAATACTTTTTAAAATTTTCATTTATAACACGAGAACAAATCGTACGGCGGCCATAGTGCATTGTATTTTTTATGTAATTTGAAAATTTAAAACACTAACTTATACTCATACAATTAAGATAGCGAAATAAATTTTCAAAACATTGTAAGATTATAATGTCTTCTAATTTATCAGCGGTGAGTGTTCGTTTTAGTGTTTTTATATTCAATACACAAAAATAGCCGTTTACGTGGTGCTACTGAATTCTGCAACAAATTCGCTTCCATCACGTCGGTCAGACAATGCCGTACCGCAATCACTTTGCCCACTGTAACGCTCGGTTTTTGTAAAAACAAAAGTTAATTAAACTGCCGAAAGAACTGAACCATTTCGCTGATAAAACACTTCCATACAGGACTTTCTCGCTTATTGTTTCCTTAGATGATCCGTACGAAGCCGGCGGCCTTCTGGCCGTAGCAATTCCATTACAACTCGGAATGGGAGCGGCTAAAAGAGATCGTTTGCACGGGAACACGTGTTGTCGGTGGAAGTCAAAGTTTGTCGAAATCCATTACAAAAGTTATAAAATGTTTTCCAAGTATTAACGACAACAGTCGGTGGGAAAAAAATACAATCACAATGACATCGTCTCAGAGTTGTTAGTTGTTTATGAGGGGACACAGGAGTCGTCGCTTCCAGTTATATCACCGTGAGCACAACTTTTTCTCGCTTTAAACTTTTCCGCGCCGTGCGATACCGCTAGCTATTAGAACGTGTTTAATAGCTTTCGAAAAATTTAACCTTACTTTCGCCGAACACTCGCGCAGCGAACACAGTAATTGGAAAACCCAGTTACAGCCGGCGACTGTTCTGCGGAACTTTTGCGCAGGTGAACACAACGGAGACATTTTTTTTTTTTAACGTCCGCGACTATGTACACTTGGGTTAATGCAGACGATGGGATGATTTATAGCGTATGAAAATGCCAAACCCTGGCCGGGAATCGAACCGTGAAAGCCCAGTACGCTATCAACTAGGCCACCGAGGCGGCTAGACAAAATAAATAAGCATGACCTTCAAATTAACGTGAAAATAAACATGTTTTTTTTTAGCTGTCCAACAGCTGTTATATGAAGGGAAACAATGTGTCAGCACAATCCCGGACCACCGTATTTAATAATAATCACAGCAAGCAGATAACACGCTGACGTGATAGAAGCAAATTTTTAAAATTATTTTTTATTTATTTAACCCCCTTTTTTCGAAACTCTTCTTTCACCGTACAGCGTTAAAATCTGCATAAATTAGCAATTTACACTGAAAATACGAAAACCGTTTTAATTAACGGTTAAATTAATTTCAACGGATTTTGAAAATTCGAAATGCTAATTTATCCTGTCTTTAACTCCGCAAATCGTCAGGAAAAATTTTAAAATTGGCCGCCATTTTGAAACTGTTGAACGAATTTCGCCGGTTAACGAACTTGTCCCAGGTAGCACCAAAATCGGTTTTTATGCCAAGTTTGAATCAAATCGGACAAATATTGCGAACACACACACAAAACCGTTACGAGGACTTTTTAAAATGGCCGCCATTTTGAAACTATTAAACGAATTTTGCCGGTTAATGAACTTGTCCGAGCTAGTACCAAAATTCGTTTTTATGCCAAGTTTATTTCAAATCGGAAAAAATTGCGAACACACACAAACACACGCACGCACGCGCGCGCGCGCACACACACACACACACACACACACACACACACACACTACATTTCTATACAATTTTAAACGACCCTTTAAAAAGTGACCTAAAGATCTTGATCTGCGCACATTTCAAAGTCCCGGGTCTGGGTCTTTCCATGATGGCCACTCTAACATCTCATTTCCCAACGGAAATTCGCTAATAAAAAACATGTTCAGTATAAAATATTTTTAATTGGCTGCAGTAAAAAATGTTTTTTTAAATCGAAAAACAATTATGCTTTTGCCCCAAGGGGAGGGACGCGATAATATACTAAATGCTAAAAACATTGGGTTTCTAAAATAAATGTACTAACATTGGTAAAAACATTGTTCGAATTATTGGCAGCGGCGAGTTAAAAAGTCGGCAATTATTCACGTGTTACAGCCAAGTAATGGTGAAAGTATTGCGGCCGTATCTCGGTAAATCACATAATTAAATGAGCGGAGGCCGGAGGCCGGGAGCTGGGAGCTGGGAGCAGTCAAAAACAGCGACAAAACCCATCTATCCGATACGCCGTCACTATATTACATTCTTGTTTTTGGCACTGATATTTCTTTTCAAAACATCCATAAAGCAGCCGCTTTTATCTCAAAGCCAATATATCTGTCGCTTTTATTGTTTTTACAATATAATAACAATAACTGTTTATAAACTAAGTTCGAATAAAGTGTTTCGACAAGTACAGTTTTAACGAAGTGTGCATTTTTTATATTTTCTACAGTCCACTAACTGAATGCATACATAATATTCGGTATAGGCACTTATACACTTCTATATACTTACACTCGCAAACGCTATTCCATTCAACTGTATAAAACAACTGTAGACTAGATACTTCTCATAATAAAAAGTTCCAATACTCATATTAAAAACGTCCGTCTAATATAAAATATTTCTCTACTCATTGACAAAACGTCAGTATTTTCACATACAAAACGTCTTTATAGTAGTGTAGAAAATGTCCGAATAGCCAAATACGAAACGTTCGTATAATCACGTACAAAACATATGTATAGCCAAATGCAAAACCTCCGTATATTCATGTACAAAACGTCTGTATAGTCGAAGTACAAAAAGTCCATCTACTCATACACAAAACAGTTTCCTACTCATTTACAAAACGTTAATCTACTCACATTCAAAACGGCCGTATAATCATATACAAAACGTCCGTCTACTCACATTCAAAAGTCCATCTACTCCTATTAAAATCGTTCGTATATGCACATTCAAAACGTTCGTATAATCATATACAAAACCTCCGTCTACCATCCAAAACGTTCATATACTCGTATACAAAAGTCCGTTTACTCATATACAAAACGTCCGTCTACTAGCATTCAAAATGTCCGTATAATCATATACAAAACCTCCGTCTACCATCCAAAACGTTCATATACTCGTATACAAAAGTACGTTTACTCATATACAAAACGTCCGTCTACTCGCATTCAAAACGTTCGTATAATCATATACAAAACCTCCGTCTACCATCCAAAACGTTCATATACTCGTATACAAAAGTACGTTTACTCATATACAAAACGTCCGTCTACTCGCATTCAAAAAGTCCGTATAATCATATACAAAACCTCCGTCTACCATCCAAAACGTTCATATACTCGTATACAAAAGTACGTTTACTCATATACAAAACGTCCGTCTACTCGCATTCAAAACGTTCGTATAATCATATACAAAACCTCCGTCTACCATCCAAAACGTTCATATACTCGTATACAAAAGTACGTTTACTCATATACAAAACGTCCGTCTACTCGCATTCAAAACGTCCGTATAATCATATACAAAACCTCCGTCTACCATCCAAAACGTTCATATACTCGTATACAAAAGTACGTTTACTCATATAAAAACGTCCGTCTACCCACATTCAAAAGTCCATCTACTCCTATTAAAAATCGTCTGTATATTCATATTTAAAACGTCCGTACAATCATATACAAAACGTCCGTCTACTGGCATTCAAAACGTCCGTCTACCATCCAAAACGCCCATATATTTATATACTTAAAAGTACGTTTACTCATATACAAAACGTCCGTCTACTCGCATTCAAAATGTCCGTATAATCATATACAAAACCTCCGTCTACCATCCAAAACGTTCATATACTCGTATACAAAAGTCCGTTTACTCATATACAAAACGTCCGTCTACTCGCATTCAAAACGTTCGTATAATCATATACAAAACCTCCGTCTACCATCCAAAACGTTCATATACTCGTATACAAAAGTCCGTTTACTCATATACAAAACCTCCGTCTACCATCCAAAACGTTCATATACTCGTATACAAAAGTACGTTTACTCATATACAAAACGTCCGTCTACTCGCATTCAAAATGTCCGTATAATCATATACAAAACCTCCGTCTACCATCCAAAACGTTCATATACTCGTATACAAAAAAGTACGTTTACTCATATACAAAACGTCCGTCTACTCGCATTCAAAACGTCCGTATAATCATATACAAAACCTCCGTCTACCATCCAAAACGTTCATATATCGTATAAAAGTCCGTTTAAATACAAAACGTCCGTACGTTTAAACATCGTTCATATATTACAAAAGTTTTACAAAAACGTCCGTTCTTGTATAATCATATACAAAACCTCCGTCTGCCATCCAAACGTTCATCCAAAACGTTCATATACTCGTATACAAAAGTACGTTTACTCATATACAAAACGTCCGTCCACTCGCATTCAAAATGTCCGTATAATCATATACAAAACCTCCGTCTACCATCCAAAACGTTCATATACTCGTATACAAAAGTACGTTTACTCATATACAAAACGTCCGTCCACTCGCATTCAAAATGTCCGTATAATCATATACAAAACCTCCGTCTACCATCCAAAACGTTCATATACTCGTATACAAAAGTACGTTTACTCATATACAAAACGTCCGTCTACTCGCATTCAAAACGTTCGTATAATCATATACAAAACCTCCGTCTACCATCCAAAACGCCCATATATTTATATACTTAAAAGTCCGTTTACTCATATACAAAACGTCCGTTTACTTGCATTACAAACATCAGTCTACTGATATTAAAATGTCCCCATATTCACATCCAAAACGCACATATGCTTATATATAAAAGTCCGTTTACTCATATACAAAACGTCCGTTTACTTGCATTACAAACATCAGTCTACTGATATTAAAATGTCCCCATATTCACATCCAAAACGCACATATGCTTATATATAAAAGTCCGTTTACTCTTATCCAAAACGTCCGTTTACTTGCATTACAAACATCAGTCTACTGATATTAAAATGTCCCCATATTCACATCCAAAACGCACATATGCTTATATATAAAAGTCCGTTTACTCTTATCCAAAACGTCCATATTCTAATATACACTCATATACAAATTGATAAAAAATATTCTAATCGAAAGCTATATTGAGTAATTTCTTTGCAACTGGAGCAGTATTTATATATATTTGCCAGCTTCTATAAAATTTAGACTTTATAAAAACAGTAAAAATTTTTATTTGGTCTTGAAATACTGTTCAAAACAAAAACTACCTTCGCCTATTTCCTCTTTCCAAACTGTTACATCGCTGTCTTCTCGTTATGTTTACTTTGTGAAGATGCGGTTTAAAGTAAAGAACAGTAACGGTATAACGGAATCTTAATGAATGCGAGAAATCACAAATGCGGCTTGGTTAACGAACGTCGATTTTACAAACAATCGACTCGTTGTATCAATCTGGATGTGACATTAACAGAAAACATGCGGCCGAAACTCGAGCCTGGCCAGCGTGTTCCTTCGGGAATTAAATTTATCTTTCCGACAATTCAGGGTTAGTTCCGCGACAACGTTCGCCATTTGAATACCAGCCACAGCCGCAAAAGTAGGGTGTCGAGGGGCGGTAGACTGTGGCCGATGGCAGCCTTCTGAATCACACCGCCCTCGGCGATTCGTTTCTGAAAGGGAAGCTGTGTAGTGTGCAGGTTATGGCTGGAAATACCCCGAGTCTATCGATTATCGGCGATTTTGCAGTCAGGTAAAACAGTATCGATTCAGTATGCGCTCGTAGCTTTGCTACCTTAAAATGAATCCAAGAAAATTGGCGAAAACTCTTTATCGAATTGAATTATTTGGTCTTAAATTATCATACATACTTTAATGTAACGTTTAATATTTAACAAAAAAATACCGAAACATCGCTGTTATTGGAGAATCTCCACTGTAAAAATGAGCTGATTGGACTGGCATCGCTAAGATTCGGACCTGGGACCTTAAAATCAACACCGATCCTGATCTCTAGATAACTTTTTGTGTGGGGGTGGTTTAATTTTATTCAAACGTGGCACACAAAACGATTACGGTAATATATTGAAGAATTCCGTTATCTGATTAAATTCGTTTAACAGTTTTCAAGTTGTGGATATATCAAAATTTTAAAATTTCATACTGTCTTAGATTTTTTTTGATGAAAGTATGATTTCAGTACCGCAATTAGCGTCAAGAAACCGCATAAATTAGCATTTTAAAATTTCATACTGTCTTAGATTTTTTTTTATGAAAGTATGATTTCAGTACCGCAATTAGCGTCAAGAAACCGCATAAATTAGCATTTTAAAATTTCATACTGTCTTAGATTTTTTTTGATGAAAGTATGATTTCAGTACCGCAATTAGCGTCAAAAACAGTATAAATTAGCATTTTAAAATTTCATACTGGCTTAGATTTTTTTTTGGATGAAAGTATGATTTCAGTACCGCAATTAGCGTCAAGAAACCGCATAAATTAGCATTTTAAAATTTCATACTGTCTTAGATTTTTTTTGATGAAAGTATGATTTCAGTACCGCAATTAGCGTCAAGAAACCGCATAAATTAGCATTTTAAAATTTCATACTGTCTTAGATTTTTTGGATGAAAGTATGATTTCAGTACCGCAATTAGCGTCAAAAACAGCATAAATTAGCATTTTAAAATTTCATACTGTCTTAGATTTTTTTTTTTTTTGATGAAAGTATGATTTCAGTACCGCAATTAGCGTCAAGAAACCGCATAAATTAGCATTTTAAAATTTCATACTGTCTTAGATTTTTTTATGAAAGTATGATTTCAGTACCGCAATTAGCGTCAAGAAACCGCATAAATTAGCATTTTAAAATTTCAAAATACGTTGAAATTAATAATTTTAATTTGACGACGGCCGGGGTTTATTTCGTATTTCTAATGTAATCTATCTATAATTCGGTCTACAACGTTCTACGCCGTCTTCCGATCTCCAACCTCCACCGATCGCGGTCCCACCACAGGTCTTCTGGTAGATCCCTTTTCTTATTTCCTTTTCGACTCCCTCTCTCCAGCTCAGTCTCGTCCTTCCTCGTTTTCTTCTTCCAGGTTTTCGCCATTGCATGATTTTTTTGGGAATTCGCTCATCCGGCATTCTTTGTACATGCCCGTACCAAACCAGTTGTTTTGTTCTTATATCTTCTACAATTGTATGCCTTACGTCCATTATCCTCCGTATACTTTCATTTCTCACTCTCTATTTTCTTGATCTTCCTGCCGCTCTTCTCCAAAAGTCCATCTCAGTAGCCAACAGCATTCTTTCTGTTCTCCTCTTAATTGGCCATACCTCACTACCATATGTTATAATGCTTTTTACAATTGTGTCATAAATACTTTTTTTATTCTCTTTTGAAATGTTTTGATCCCACAACACCCCGTTCAGCATAGATACAGCATTTTTAATGTAATTTAAAGTTTTAGTTGCTTATCGAATTTCGTTTCCATCACGTAGTGGAGACAATGATTTTTTTTACTAACCATTTTTCGTTTTAAAAGTTTGCAACACTGACACAAGCTACTTAACAAATGAGTTATCAAAGAGTTTGCCTTCTTACAGTTTCAAAATGGTGGATAAAATCATACTTTTACCCTACGCTTTTCTGAAAAATTTCTCTCACTAACCGTAATAAACGTAAGAACCTGCGTTAAATTAGCGTTTCAAAATCAGCTGCAATTAAGAAAAGTGACCTTGACGGCGGTCAGGGTTCACTTCGAGTTTAAGTTTTAACGTTTATTTCGTTGAGTTTATTTGATTCAGATATCGACTTTTATAATAACAGCTTCGATAAGTTCGTTAACCAGCAAAATCCATTCGTTTCAAAATGGCGGGTATTTTTATCTAGCACTGTTATTCATTTAGGAAATTGAATTTGACGGCGGTCAGGGTTCATTTCCTTATTTTACACGTAATTTAACGGTTCTGTACGCTAACGTACGCAGATTTTAACGCTGTTACAGTAATATAGATTTTCGAATTAGGAATTCGCTTCCATCATGTCAGCGAAACACGATTCGTAAACGTATTAACCAGCCAGTAATATCTGGGTTAACCTTTTCATCGTAGTGTCGTCGACTCGTTCACCTGGAAGCGGAGCGGATGTTATTGGCACGAGTAGTTAATTAATTTACATATTGTCATTGATGTGTTAAATAAATAAGTTAGCAAACACTCTGGCAGTGACAGGGGACCGGTACAGAGCGTCGGCAAGAAAATTGGATTTCAAAACTTCAATACTCGGTATTATACCAACATCCGTCAATAGAGTGCAGTACTACCAACTGTGCGAAACGATTAAAACTCAGTCCACGTCGAGCGCCAAAATAAAAAAAATAAATGTTTATTTACATTAATAATTTCTAGCGAATTTCCGTTGGACAGTGAGAATTCGGAATTACGGTAACAGCCAGACTCGTGACCTTGAAATGAGCAACGTTCATCCTCACTTCTCAATCACATTTTAATGTCGTTTTTTCACACTGTATATTCTTAAATGCTAATTTTTGCAGATTTTAACGCTGATCGCGATTCTGATATTGAATTTTCCAAAACGCGTAAGCCAAAAACGTTATGTTAAGATTTCGAAATGGTAGCCATTTTGAAACTGTTAAAAGGAATTTGCTTCTTAACGAACTTGAAACAATCGATTTTTTTTCAAAGTACGCATCAAATCGGACCAAAGTTGCCAACGTGAGCGTGCTAAAACACACACACACGCGCGCGCGCGCACAAAAACACACGCGCGCACACACACACACACACACACACACACACACACACACATACACACACACATGCACACACACACTCAAACGCACACACACACACACACACACACACACACACACACACACACACACACACACACACACACACACACACACACACAGACACACACACACACACACACACACACACACACACACACACACACACACACACACACACACACACACACACACACACACACACACACACACACACACACACACACACACACACACAACACAGACACACACACACACACACACACACACACACACACACACACACACACACACACACACACACACCCGGGTCTGGGTGTTACCACGACAGCAGTCCCAGTAGTTCCTTTTTCCAATGGAAAAATGTGCAACAGCGGCGCGCCCTACAATTACTAAACTGAAAAACTGAATTCGTTTGACAAAAATAAAGCAGGCAAGGTTACGTTAGGGTTAGCTGCTGCGACTACGCGGACCTAATGCACTTTCTGTGTTAACCTGACTCAAGTAGAGCAGCAACTCTGTAAAAAGGTTCCGTGAATCTTTAACTTCGACTCCATCAATATTTATCGAGACGACGGCGTACGGCGAAGGATACCGGCATCACCCGGGTGTTTTTAGGTGTTCAACGTTTCTGCGTGGAACTCTATTTATTGAAAATATAATTTAATGTTAATTTGTAAAAAAAAACATTCAATAATATCGGTTCCATCATAGTAAGATACAGACCCGGGACCATTAAAAAAGCGCCTATTCTGACGTACTGATCACTTTTTTAAAAGATGTCGAAATTGTGTGTGTTTGTGTGTGTGTGTGTGTGTGTGTGTGTGTGTGTGTGTGTGTGCGCGCTCGCATCTTGAGTACATGCGTGGCAGCAGTATGAGGTACGGTGGTATCCTTAAGCCCATCAGCTGTTCACTTCAACTTCCTCCGCCGAAATCGAAATCCTTAAAACTGTATATTTTTATATAGAATTTAAAAAGAATAAAAATGGCCAGACTTTTGTAAATGTGATTTTATAATCGTAATCGGGGAATAAAATTTACAAAAATTAACATTTTTCGTTCAATTTTCATTAAAAATGCAGTACTAACTGTGATAAACGGTGGGTTCAATTTCGTTCTTTCATATAGGCTAACTTTAAAATGATAACATAGAGTTTTAACGCTGTAAACAATGCGAAATAAAATTTGAACGCTGTAAACAACGACGAAATCAAATTTTAACGCTGCAGACAACGACGAAATCAAATTTGAACGCTGTAAACAACGACGAAATCAAATTTGAACGCTGTAGACAACGACGAAATCAAATTTGAACGCTGTAAACAACGACGAAATCAAATTTGAACGCTGCAGACAACGACGAAATCAAATTTGAACGCTGCAGACAACGACGAAATCAAATTTGAACGCTGTAAACAACGACGAAATCAAATTTGAACGCTGCAGACAACGACGAAATCAAATTTGAACGCTGCAGACAACGACGAAATCAAATTTGAACGCTGTAAACAACGACGAAATCAAATTTGAACGCTGCAGACAACGACGAAATCAAATTTGAACGCTGTAAACAACGACGAAATCAAATTTGAACGCTGTAAACAACGACGAAATCAAATTTGAACGCTGTAAACAATGCGAAATAAAATTTGAACGCTGTAAACAACGACGAATCAAATTTTAACTCTGTTAAACAATTGCGATATCAAATTTTAACGCTGTAAACAACGACGAAATCAAATTTGAACGCTGTAAACAATGCGAAATAAAATTTGAACGCTGTAAACAACGACGAAATCAAATTTTAACGCTGTAAACAACAAAACAATGCGAAATCAAATTTGAACGCTGTAAACAACGACGAATCAAATTTTAACTCTGTTAAACAATTGCGATATCAAATTTGAACGCTGTAAACAATGCGAAATAAAGTTTGAACGCTGTAAACAATGCGAAATCAAATTTTAACGCTGTTAAACAATTGCGATATCAAATTTTAACGCTGTAAACAACGGCGAAATCAAATTTCCACAAACGTGTAAGGTAAAATAGCCGTCATTTCGCGATGTTCGGAATAACTTTTACGTGTACATCTCACTATTATAATTGCCTCCAAAAGCCCATTTTACAAATACAACGCGAAAATCGTCGACTTTTTAAAAGAATCGAATAAAATCGTTAAAACAACAAATAATTATTGTCAATAAAGTTGGTACGGGAACAAAGCCCGCTTGCCAACCTGACAATGATGTCGTCACCGACAATGAAGTCATTTATAAATCATGTGAACCGTCTTAAGAGCGATGACGTCATCAGTTTATTCTTGCTGTTACTTCATGAGATGACGTAATACAATGCACCGCTGTATTAGCAATGTGTGCAATGAAGAATGGTGACAGCGAACAAAATAACTCGCTGTATTTAGAGATACTCGTTTTAATCGTATCAGACCTGCAACCAGGTGATTTTACACGGAGTCCTGTGCGCATGCGCGTGCACATTCGGCATGTAGATGTAGTTTTCTTTTAAATACGGACAATGAGCAACGGAAAAAACGTTAACATTTTTTGGAAGGTTTGGGAAGAGAGGCAAGACACCCTTCCCACGAAACACTAAAAAAAAACAGATTTTTTGAAAATTTCTTCTGCCCAAATATCAATTTATTTGTCAGGTGTCGTAGTAGGTGAACGAGAGGCATCTCCCCTAACAAACAGGCGCTTAGAATTGTGCACGAAATTTGGCCGCACTGAGAAATTAGATAAGTGAAGTCAGTGAAGTAAATTTTAAGTAAAAGAAAATTACGGCTTAAAAATATAATGAAAAATATCGAGAATAGGCTAAACCCTGACCACCGTCGAGCAAATCGAACAGAAAATTTAATTTAAAATCTCGTACACTGATTTTACTTAAAAACCTTTATATCTTATGTGAGCAAAGTTTGCGCAAATTTGAGTAACGGTTTTGAGAAATGGAGCTAAGTGTTACCTAATGATGAAATATCCATTATTAGTATTGTTCAACTCTTGTTCTCAAGTGTCTGACTTAAAACATTAACTTAGCAATATAAGGGCCTAACAGGTAACACTTGCTGTTTGCTCTCTCTCTCTCTCTCTCTCTCTCTCTCTCTCTCTCTCTCTCTCTCTCTCTCAAATTATTATCTTGGCATCTGGTAGTTGATAAAAACCGTATCATAAGAGAGATGTATGTTGGTCAACAGTAAACAAATAACTGACGACTGACTGCGCTGCCCACACCGAGTGGAGAGGGCCTAGCTAGTAACACTTGCTGCTTGCTCTCTCTCTCTCTCTCTCTCTCTCTCTCTCTCTCTCTCTCTCTCTCTCTCTCTCTCTCTCTCTCTCTCTCTCTCTCTCTCTCTCTCTAAAATTATTAGCTTGGGATCTAGTTAGGTAGAAATACCGTATCATAAGAAGGATGTATGTTGGTCAAAAGTAAACAACAATGACGACTGACTGCGCTTCCAACATCGAGTAGAGACGCCTAGCTGGTAACACCTTCTGTTTGCTCTCTTAAGTTATTAGCTTGGGATCTAGTTAGGTAGAAATACCGTATCAGAAGAAGGTTGTATGTTGGTCAACAGTAAACAACACTGACGTCTGACTGCGTTGCCAACATCGAGTGGAGAGGACCTGACTGGCAACACTTGCTGTTTGATCTCTCTCAAATTATTAGCTTGCAATCTAGTAGTTGACAAATATCGACAAATACCGACTATCAGTGGAAGACCTGAGAACACTTGCTATCTCTCTCAAATTATTAGCTTGCAATCTAGTAGTTGACAAATACCGTATCATAAGAGAGATGTATGTTGGTCAAAAGTAAACAACACTGACGTCTGACTGCGTTGCCAACATCGAGTGGAGAGGACCTGACTGGCAACACTTGCTGTTTGATCTCTCTCAAATTATTAGCTTGCAATCTAGTACTTGACAAATACCGTATCATAAGAGAGATGTATGTTGGTCAAAAGTAAACAACAATGACGACTGACTGCGCCAACATCGAGTGGAGACGGCCTATAGCTGATAACACTTGCTGTTTGCTCTCTCAAATTATTACCTTGGGATCTAGTTAGGTACAAATACCGTATATAAGAAGGATGTATGTTGGTCAACAGTAAACAACATTGACGCCTGGCTGCGTTGCCAACATCGAGTGAAGACGGCCTAACTGGTAACATTTGCTGTTTCCTCTCAAATTATTAGCTTGGGATCTAGTAGTTAATCCCACTTTTAGGCCAATTTTTCGAATTTCCGTCTATAGCTTCCAAATCTTCTTAGATCGAATAGCCTACATGAGTTTCGAAAAAAAACAGGAATCCGCGTATCAAATAGCGCAACACGGGAAGTTCTGCAGAAGACATTGACAGTGAAATCATAGCGGAATACATTTAAGCAACGTTGTTATGCGGAGTATTAAATTCAAAAAGATATTGAAAAGTCTGACATTCTTTCTAATGGAAAATAAAAGGTAATTGTAAACGATAAAGCAGTAAAACTTTAAAGTAACGGAAAATTAATGCTGCGATGTTTGTAATTCGCCGCATTCTTAAACAAACAGCGCGCCGGGGGATTGGCTGTCAAACTGAAACGCTCGGAAGTTTAGTCGTTATTATTTCCTTAAGAAAAACGCAGACAGAGAGAGAAAGTGTTATTATTGACATCGGGAAGGGTTACAAGAATTCTACATTTCAACTGCGCCCGGGAATTATTGGAAATAAGAGCGTTTCAATGAATGTAATAAAGAGATACCGAACACTTGCCGGCATCCGTTGAAATGTGAACACAACGGTATCACAGTTAATAGACTGTTTGAAGGAACGGATTCAGGAGCTGTTGCGAAACAAAAATAATACTTCGCTGTCAATTCGTGAAAGGGAAAACTTTTATTGGATTCAATCGGTTTTATAGCTACGTATTTTGAATTGGTGCCGCATTGCGTTTCGCTAAGTGAACGTCGAATAATCACGACACGCTGATGTGATAGAAGCGGATTTACAAAAAGTATTTTTCTTCATCTCAACCATTTTGAACACCTGATTTTACCCTCATAATCAGCACTGCTGAAACTGTAATACAGAAAGATATATTGATTATAAGACCGCTTAGAAAACGGTCTAAGAACACCAGTGCGATAGAGAAAAAAATGTGCGAGTAAGAGGTCGAGTCCCCAATCTCTCAGCATAGCTCCCACCTTATCCTTCACTATCTCTGAGTAGTAACACTTTGTAGACTCAGATTAGCAGAATCCGTGTCATTGGACTGTTTGGAGGGAGGTGGAGGGGAATTCTCCTACGTTTAGTAAGTGGCTGGCCATCGTTCTTCCTTATCATCATACAACAAGCTATTGCTTTATCAGCAGGTCCTTAAACCAAACTGTATTCAATGATGCGGCTGTGCCAGTCAAAGTAATAGAAATATTCAACGTTTTCAAAATAAAGTACTTCGTCGTATCATTGATGCTAATTGGTACATCCGAAATGACAACTTACATCCTGAGGTTCTATATAAATTATGGATTTTTTACGATTTGAAATGGTTGAAAGAATTTCGCACGTTAACGAACTTGTTTTGCTAATACCAAAATCGATTTTTGGGCAAAGTTTGCATAAAATGTACCTGAAATTGCGAACATCGGCGTGCTAAAATCCACACACACACACACACACACACACACACACACACACACACACACACACACACACACACACACACACACACACAGACAGACACACACACACACACACACACACACACACACACACACACACACACACACACACACACACACACTTTAAAGGCCCCTTCAAAAGGTGATCTAGATGTCAGAATCGGCGCTCATTTCAAAGTCCCAGGTCATACCAATGGACTGAGTCTCCAATGACCGATGACTCCCAAGTCATGAGTCATACCATGATGGCGTTACAATACTTCAGCTTATAAAAGAAATTCGCTAATACATTTGTCTTTTTGTTATTTTTAGGCAAAAAGCACATTGAGGCTATTACCGCCTCCCTAAATGTAAGTGTAAGTGTGTGTTAGACTCGGGTACTGCGAGGGACGTCTAAACCCTCTCAATAGGTGCACCTGGTCTGCACCCCCCGCAGGAAAATTCGCTAATAAATCATTTTGATAAAATCGTCTTCTTCTTTTAACAGATATTCCTAATTATTAAATTAAATTACAATGATAATGCAAGGTACAGAACGTCCGTACACACACACACACACACACACACACACACACACACACACACATACACACGCTCGCGCGCGCGTGTTTTGGCACATTCACGTTCAAATCTTAGTTCGAATTGATTTCAGTTTCAAAAATTGATTTCGGTACTCGCTTGGAAAGGTACTCAAGCAGCGAAATTCCTTCAACAGTTTTAAAATGACGTCCATTTCAAATCTTTAAAAATCCGTAACTTTTTGCCGTAACGTTTTTGAAAATATGATTTTACCGCCTTAATCAGCGTAAAAAAACTGCGTACATAAGCATTTAAAATTTTCAAAATCCCCCGACATTACAAAAATGGTAATTTGGGAGAAACAAGCTTTTGGAAATTCACTACTTTCCGATCGGCGCACAGCTGTTTTGAAATTATAAAATTCAAAATACAGTTTCGGGATAATAATTTTCTAAACAATACGTGCGGGCGAGGCAGTTATCCCCCCCTCAAATTGTAGTTCAAGAGTGCCCGGAAATACGGCTCCGGGCAGGGTAATAATTTCACAAAATCATATTTACTCCAGTATTAAATTTGAAATAAATTAAAGTTACTGGGCCGTGGTACAATCGTAAACATCCAAAATAAAGCCCCGACCATTGTCCGCGTTTTACTGGCACAGACCGGTCCTCGTTGAAACGGCCGTAAAACGTCCATAGGAGCGACGGAACACTGGTCTTCAAAAATGTGCCCACTTATTCATTAATTCCGGCGAAACGAGCGCTTTTGAATGGGGCACGCGGTGTATCGTCCACTTAATGAAAGCGAATTTCAAAATGTTTATATCTTCCAAATCTTTTAAAATCTGATCCCACAAATATAACCACCAAATGTTGACATTTAGAATTATACATTTAAATTTTACGGAAGTTTTAACGCCGATTTCTAAAGATTCGAAATGACCGCCATTTTGAAACTGTTGAAAGGGTTTAGCTGCGTAACGAATTCACCAAGCTATTACGATTTAAAAGCCATTTATTAAATTAATATTTTACAAATATGCAGTAATCATAGAGAAATAGTTTATAACAGCAGGATAATAACATAGTCTTTAGAAGTAAAAAAAAAGTCATATCAGGTACAATAGATCAAATAGTTCATCTGCTGGTTAAAATTACACAAAACAAAGTTCACTGATATAAAATGGCAATAAAGTTGGATAACAAGATAAAAAAAACTTAAAATTAGCACATTCTGGTGTAAATTTTAAGTTTTTTTTATCTTGTTATCCACCTTTATTGCCATTTTATATCAGTGAATATTGTTTTGTGTAATTTTAACCAGCAGATGAACTATTTGATCTATTGTACCTGATATGACTCTTTTTTTTACTTCTAAAGACTATGTTATTATCCTGCTGTTATAAACTATTTCTCTGTGATTACTGCATATTTGTAAAATATTAATTTAATAAATGGCTTTTAAATCGTAATACGAGCTTGGTGAATTCGTTACGCAGCTAAATCCTTTCAACAGTTTCAAAATGGCGGTCATTTTGAATCTTTAGAAATCTATTACGATACTAAAATCGATGTTAGAGCCAGGAATTAATTTTTAACGATCCCTACAAAAGGTAATCTAGTGTTGGTACTCTTTCAAAATCTCGTTTCTGTACCCGAACGAACGCATGAAGTTCAAGGTTAACTATTCCTCTGGGTCCTTTGTAGTGCTACATTTCTATATTCATGGTCAGTTACTGTATCCTCTCCTTATACAATAAGGATTTGGTAGATCATTTCGAATTGGTAACAGCCATTAACAGTACAATTTTTCATTTTCTTGACCCTCTGACTGAGGTTGTGTTCCGTTCAGCCGGCTTTTGTTGTTCAGTGATATCCCGCTCATTCTACTTAACATTCTTGCTCATGATGTTCACATGAGTAGCTAGAGAAATGAGGTCCGTCAGTACAGTGCCAAGCTATAAGGCTAAGGTACACTGGGAGGTCGCCAGCTATTCGAGAGCTCAGTTTGATACACCATAAGGCCAGTGTTATTCACGTCATCAGCACGGGTCGCTTTACGCTTTAGAGTTAGCCAAACTATGTATATGAGTGAATGTAGATCAGGGGTTTTGAACGGGATCCAGGTGGATCCTTAGGGGGATCGATTGAATTAAGGATTTAGAAAATTTAAACGTTCCATCTTGGATTATAAAACCATTTGAAAGCGACACGGCCGATATTGATTTTTCACTACGAGTAGAATTAATTGAACTTAAAGAGAATTTTGAACTCAAAATCAACTTAAGTGGATATGACGAATTTTGGAGCTGCAAAGACATCCGGACAAAATACGTCAGATAAACAAGTACCAGCGAACCACTATTGTTAGCATTTCCCAGTTCTTACTCGGTTGAGGCAGGATTTAGCTGTGTAAATAATTGTGAAAAACGAGTAATCGATTCAAGATATCCGAACGTGGTGATTTACGATTAATATTACAAAAAAATTCCTCCGGATATAAGTAAGATAATCGTTTTTTTTTTTTAACGTCCGACTATTGTGCACACTTGGGCTAATGCAGACAATGGGATGGATTTATAGCGTACGAAAATGCCAAGCTCTGGCCGGGAATCGAACCCGGGTTCTCGGGGTGAAAGCCCAGTACGCTATCAAGTAGGCGTACTTTAATAATCGAAGGACATCAACCGCAACCATGTCATTAAAATTTTATGTATTTTTTATTTAAATTTCTGCTTTTATAAACATAATTATATCTTTAATGTATATCTAATAATACGAATTATTAAAAAAAAATTGTATTACTGAATTGCTCCTAATGAAAGCTTCATTTGCGGTGATATTTGAGCATCACATTGTAAAAATATGGGGGCCTACGGAATAAAAATTATTTAGGGGGTCGAAAAAAAAAATGAGGACCCCTGTGTGGGATCGCTCATCTCGGGTGTCTCCTCCAGATCTCTGGTTCTTGTAATGATACCTAATTAAGGCGATGATAACCTTAACGGTTTTTCGCCGGAAAAAAAAGAAATGATACCTAACTTTCTCAAAATGTAAATTCTCTAACCACACTAGATTTTCATCATTACACGTCAATTTAAGAATAAAATCAATACAACAGCCCGTATTAAACGCGTTACTAAATCCGTCCATCGCGCGGTTAAAACGAATACCACAACAGCTGTGATAACGACTCCACTTATAAAATCACGTTTTAATGGATACGGCAACACTAATTTATTCCGCTTTTGCAATTCATAGCGATATTTCGGCGCGGCCTACCCCTCTTCCTTATACTTTAAGAAAACCTCATCCCTCCGCGTCCCTTTTCCAATCAACTAGACAATAAATTCCCGTCCCAGACATCTTGCTGTCGGCGAGCCGGTCTTCAATTAATTACGGAACGCGAATTTTCGCAACACGCTTATGAAATTAAAATTATAATTGTACACCGGATTTATATTCATTCCGCGGAAGCCGGATTACTCCGCCCAGTCGGGATAAAGTCTAACCGCTGTCGTGATGGAAGCGAATATTAGAAAGTACTTTTTCTACCTTCTTTTTTCGCAACTCTGATTTTACCGTCACGAAACGCGTTCGAACAGGAAAAACAACCGAAAGTGCCGTTAAATTAAGATTTCTAAATGCCAAACGGATTTTGAAAGTTTAAATGCTAAAATTTAACGCTTATTACGACGGTGAAATAAGATTTTTAAAAACGTTTGAGACAAAAAGTCGTGATGAATTGAAATGGCCGCCATTTCGAAACTGTTGACACAATTTCGCTGGTTAACGAACTTGTCCAAGCTGTTAACAACATCGATTTGGATGCCAAGTTTTAATCAAATCGGACTGAGCGTACTAAAACACACGCGCGCGCACGCACGCACAACTCTAGGTTTTTTCGCAACTATATAACACAGCCACACCGAATCTTAAATTGAATTTCTTAATCATTGGTTTTAATCGTTAAGTTGATGTTTGTTAAGTTGATGTTCCTTAAGTTGATGTTTGTTAAGTTGATGTTCGCTGAGTTGATGTTCGTAAGTTTATAATCGTTACGTTTATGTGCTTTACTTTAATGTTCGCTGAGTTGATGTTCGTTACGTTTATGTGCTTTAAGTTAATATTTTTTAAGTTGATGTTCCTTAAGTTGGTGTTCGCTGAGTTGATGTTCGTTAAGTTGATGTGCTTTAAGTTTTTGTTTTTTAAGTTGATGTTCCTTAAGTTGGTGTTCGCTGAGTTGATGTTCTTAAAGTTGACGATCGTTACGTTTATGTGCTTTAAGTTAATGTTTTTTAAGTTGATGTTCATTAAGTTGATGTTTGTTAAGTTGATGTTTATTAAGTTGGTGTTTGTTAAGTTGATGTTTGTTAAGTTGATGTTCGCTGAGTATATGTTTGTTAAGTTGATGTTCGTTAAGTTGATGTGCTTTAAGTTTATGTTCGCTGAGTTGATGTTCGTTAACTTGATGATCGTTGAGTTGATGTGCTTTTAAGTTGATGTTTGTTAAGTTGATGTTTATTAAGTTGGTGTTTGTTAAGTTGATGTTCATTAAGTTGATGTTCATTAAGTTGATGTTTGTTAAGTTGATGTTTATTAAGTTGGTGTTTGTTAAGTTGATGTTTGTTAAGTTGATGTTCGCTGAGTATATGTTTGTTAAGTTGATGTTCGTTAAGTTGATGTGCTTTAAGTTTATGTTCGCTGAGTTGATGTTCGTTAAGATGACGTTCCTTAAAGTTGATGTTCGTTTCGATCCTTCATTTCTCAATAAAGCCAATTACAATTTACGAAAGTTACAGAAACAATTTCATTTTTTACCGAGAAAACGACCTAAAACGAAATGAGAAAATAAACGTCCGTTATTTACAACGAAATTTCAAAATTTTAGATGCCAATTAATACAGACTTTTATACTAATTACGATGGAAAACCAGGTTAAAAAAAACCTGAAGCGAGACAGCTGCGTGCCACGATTACTTTTACTGGAACTGTTTCGGGGGTCCGTCGTCCTCATCAGTCTGGCTGACAAAGTACAGACGTAAAGGTAAAAAAGAAATTTATTTTTTTTATTATTAGACTGAATACATTTATTATACGTTGTTCTATTGTGACTGAAGTAATTCAGTTAAGTAAAATTGATTATAAAATAAACGACCCGGCATCAGGGTGTGCTCGCTAAATCCGGGCACATTATGACAACAATAACGTCTTCACATTGACACAGACGTTGCAGGTAATTTTATACGAAGGCGTGACGTCACAATAAATTATCCTACCACTAATGTAATGGCGCCGAGTGACGTTCTATGGGAAAAGCGTTCACTTTAATCGAATCTTAGTGTTAATGGGAGGCACAGGCTGAACTGCAGTAGCTGCGGACTTGGAATTTTGAGGATATTTTGCAACGTAGCGGCGCACTGAGGAGGGATTTTTTTGGAAAATAAAACACTCCTAAAGGGAACAACTCGCCCTTCGAAATTTCCTCGTAAGATTGATTTATTTTCCTAACAAGTGTTCAATAGAAACTGTTGTATAAAGTTGAGTTAGTCCACGCAATAGAATCGGTTCTGGAAATAAGGCGTTCAGCAGAACTGTAGATTTTGCTACACCCTCTATTCGAGGACCGATCTTGTAATACATATATTCATTTTGAACAGCCAAAATTCTATAACCGTCACTGGCAAAATATCCTGGATGTCCTTGCGTACTGTATAGTGGCTGCGGTCAGGAAGGTCACGCCACTATACAAATTTTGACTATCACTCTGACAGACCGTAAACAAGTTTTAGAAATTTCGAACTGACGGTCGGATTTAATGGAAAGTCTGTCTCTAGCCTCTGCAATGGAAACTAGAGGCAGCGGTTCCGGAAAGTTTCCGAAAAAAGCACCAACGCGGCGAAACTGCGCGGACTTTCCCCTATTCACTGTTGTACTAG
The DNA here is from genome assembly GCA_022606455.1 of Callitettix versicolor. Taxonomy (NCBI): domain Eukaryota; kingdom Metazoa; phylum Arthropoda; class Insecta; order Hemiptera; family Cercopidae; genus Callitettix; species Callitettix versicolor. The sequence continues at coordinate 89,848,422 of CM040183.1, read as the reverse complement.
TTGTCGCTTGCTGTGCTGATTGAGAAGAGCCAGGCGGTCAGTACAGGTAGGCCCTTAGAACCGGCCTGGCTGCTTTACACAGATATTTGTTTAAGAAACAATTGAGTTACAAACAAATTCTAATATTGGTCTCTTGTAAACAAGTTCAAGTATCTTGGGGAAATTATAGCCTGGAATATATACGAGAAACCACCGATAGACAGCAGAACATACAAACTGAAACAAGCGCAACGACTCACCTGGCCAACCTACAAAAAGAAATCGCTCTCAATGAATGCCAAATTTCTACATTATAATTCCGTTGTTAAACCTGAGGCAACTTTATGCTAGTGAAACACTCTTCAAGTTGAAGATTAAATCAACAACTGATAAACTGCAGAAAGCAGATAGAAGGATCATCAGAACAATCATTAACAAGAAACACCAAGTGAATGGCCAACGGAGATTACTACCGAATGAAGTGGTGTATCGAGAAAAAGAATCAATAATAGACACGTTGTGGAAAAGGAAAATGGCTGTTTTCGATCATATAGCACGCCTTCCAGAAACCCGACTGGTGAAACAGCTATTTAGCTATTTTTGGAAGATTAAAACGCAGGCTAATTGGTTCAAAGAGATCCACAGTGATTTGACGGTGCCTCAATTGAAGGTAGAGCAGAGAAGAGTATTCTAAGGAATAAATATCTGCGATTCAAGCTAACAAAATTTGAACGAAATACCTATACTATAACTGATGAACAAAGGGCAGACAGGTCGGACAGGATGAAATTTGGGAACGGAAGAAGAGGCTGAAACGCTAGTCTCTCAATAGCGATGTTGGACTTGGAGGTGTATGGACTGATTGAAGTGCTCCAATGAGGGCGTAAACTAAGGAAAAGGCTCAACGTGGGGCGGAAATATCCAAAAAACCGAAAACAAGCTCAGATTTTAATAAAATGTTCGTGATATGAAAATGTACGATGAGTAGGCCCCTAAATAGGAAAAACAAAATAAAACACGATAAAAGTTTTTACTTTTTGATTTTTTTTTAAAGACGGATGTACTTATTTTGAGAAATTATGTCTGTTTTGGTTCTTAATCTTAATGGTATTTGGCAACCATTTAGACAAAATTTCATTAAAAACCTAAAAGATGACTTTACGAAACCAATACTTTCTGTTACTTTACGATTACAAAAGGCTTGAAACTAATATGTTTTTAATCTGTATACCAGAATTTCATAGAAATCTGTAAAATGGTCCAGCGACGTGCACACAAACAGATAGACATCCAAGTTCAAATTACATTTTTAAACTGTCTTGCAAAAGAATATATAAAAATTACAATCGTATTTACCACGATCCCAATACTCTGCAAGTACTCCGTATACGAGAGAGGCTGAGTTGGACAGTCAAAAAAAATGTAATAACACGAACAAGGAACTCTAATTGCAATAGCACAGCGCGTAGGTTTGACCTGGCATCGTTGTTGTCCTCTATGCAGCGGCAGACTACAATGGAAGAATTCCTTCAGGCACGCGGGGTGCATGCGAAATGAAGACTCCGCCCGGCTCTTCATGACCTCTGTACTGTCCGCGTAATTAACTGTCCTCCACGCATTCCTACGACAACTTCCGTTCCGTGGTTTAAATAAAAACCTAACCTAAAAACGCATCAATAAACTGCAGCGATACTCGGCAGTAGATTAAATTAAAAGATAGAAAAGAGGTTAATGTTTTTGGATTGGTCCGTATCGCGATCATCTTATTGTCTAATGAAGTTACTTTCAGTGAGTGTATGTTATTGATTTAGATAATACATTTCAACTGTTAAAACGAAGAAACTGTTTAAAAAACCGAATGAAAGAATTTCAGTAAAACTAACACACGCTATATATAGGGCTCGTGGGTTTGGTCATCTCTGAATTGCGCACAAGGCTGTTAGTTCTAGTCGCAGTTACTGCCGTTCCTTTACCCCTAGGCAGGGTGGCCACCGAATACTGAGCGGACTACGCATTCAAAACCTTACCTATTGTTTTAATGTAAAAGCGACCACTGAAAGCGTAACGGAGCTGAGCGGCGTCGCATGGCTCCGCTCCGCTTTCAGTGGCCGCATTAGGTTCGGTTTTGAATGCCCAGTCCGCTCCGCTCAGAGCAAATCCGCTCCGTATTTGGTGGCCACTCGGCCTAAGGGTAAAGGAACGGCAGTAACTGCGGCTAGAGCTAACAGCCTTGTGCACAATTCAGAGATGCTGCAGGCTGACCTAACCACATCGACCCATGAGCCCTGTATACAGCGTGCGTTAGTTTTATTGAAATTCTTCCATTTGGTTTTAAACAGTTTTTTCGTTTTAACATTTTAAACGTATTACCTAAACCAATAACATACCTTCACTGGGAGTAACTTCACTAAAAGATCATCGCGATACGGACCAATCCAAAAACATTAACCGCTTTTCAATCCTCTAATTAAGAAAGCACAAGCTCATAACAAGGAACAGAACGTACTGTACGACAAGTACGGGTACAAAACAGCTGATCACGAGGACTTAACAGCTGGGAGTTAATTAAGCCTTAAAAGTTTGGCTACATTATGACCGAGTACACAGTAGAACAATGAACAGAATGATTAGCTGATACGCGTTACTGTCTCCAGCGTGAGTACGCCATTAACGACAGCGTCTCTCACACGTTCTTGGAATACTTTACTCAAGTTAACGCGGCCTGTACAGAGCATACAAGTGCCGTTACGACAGTTCACTGGCAACTTTATAATATAGTATCCCGTTCTCGTTTTACCCATCATTCTATCAATTTATGGCTCTTACAAACTTATAAGGTGTTGGATTTAATCCCGTTTACATCCCATCATAGCCTTTATTCCTTGTGTATTTAGGTTATCTCCACTAAACTGAAGTACTTAGTAATGTGTTCAGAAAGTAACGAGAATTTTAATTTTTGAACAAAATATTTATTTATTCTTCTACATTGATGTGGAATGCCTCCACTGGGATGATCGAGCCTTAGTTTCGACGTCATATCCGTAAATCCATCTTTCGTCACCTGTTATAATACGTTTCAGTAATTCTGCATCGTCGTTGACTTCATTTAGTGACTCCTGAGCAACTTCCATTCGCCGCTGTTTTTGTTCAAAATTCAACAATTTTGGAACGAATTTTGCTACCACGCTTTTCCTACACAAAACATTGGAAATAATATCATTACATGATCCAATCGATATGCCAACATCATCAGCGACCTCTCTAATTGTGATTCGGCGATTGTACATAATCATTTCTTTCACTTTTTCCACGTTTTCGTCGATTTTTGATGTGCTGGGGCGTCCAGGGCGTTCGTCATCTTCAACGTCTTCACGGCCTTCTTGGAAACGCTTATACCACTCGTAAACTCTTGTTTTATTCATAGCAAACTCACCATAGGCCTTTGTTAACATTTCACACACTTTGTTATACTTTATTCCATTTTTTACGCAAAATTTGATACAAATTCTTTGATCCATTTCTTTTAACAAACGAAAATCGCCGAGCTCATTTTCCTCAGTGGTTGTCACAGACAAACTCAACAATGAAAACAGCTGAAAGTTTTATCTGGTATACTTCAAGGGCATGTATACCAACATAATAAAAAAAAAGTTTGACAATCGGACTCACCAAGCCCGCGAAATTTAAAAATTCTCGTTACTTTCTCAACACACCTCGTATAAGTAGATGACTTGTTTTTATTTCATTGAACAATATGCAATATTTAGACTATTGTGACAACTATATTACCATCTTATTTCGAGTTTTAACTGATATATCAGCTGACTAAACGAAAACAATTAGATATCAGCTGACTGAACAGTATTCATTCCTAATGAATGTAACTATATTTACCGTTTATTATTAAACAGAGTGATTCAAAACTATACGACATTCGTTTGACAGCAGAAAAGAAATTAATAATAGACACGAGCGGAACAGTTCACTTGAACTAACTAGTTTACATTTTTCTAAATTAATTTATTATTGACTGATATATTTAATATTTCAGCCTATTATATTACACGCTTAATGTAGGTTTAATTAATTAAATTTAAAAAGTAATATTACACTATAATTTACAAACAGTTACTCAAGAAAAGTCCCCCGCAGGAGGGTGCAGACTAGCTGCACCTATTGAGAAGATTTAGACGTCCCTCGCGGTACCCGAGTCTAACACTTACAACACTACACTTACGACTTTAACACTTTACACTCACACTCACATTTAGGGAGGCGATAATAGCCTCAATGTGCTTTTCGCCTTAAAATAATAAAAAATCAATAATATGTAGGTATTATTAAATAAAAGACTTTGCTTTTAGTAAACAGTAAATTCTAACGTTCAATTACGAATAACGATTTGATAGAAATTACTAGACGTCCTACCCTCTTTTCCTCTTCGCTCATGTAATAAGTACTGACCGAAGCAATTTTGAAAGTAGAATCGGTAAGACAATCTAAACCAGTTCTAATGTGTAAATGTTATTAAATAAAATACTTTGCTTTTAGTAAACTGTAAATACTGTAGCCTAATTTTTGTACGTAATGTAAAATCAGGTTATAGTAGGTTTCATAGAATTCAGTAAATAATTTTATAGGTTATAGTTTTAAATACGAATGTAGTACAAAGTAAGGCGTATTGTATTAAACAACCTGAACATTATGAATGACATTGCTTTATTAACAGGTCATATAACTAACGTATATTTTAACAAAAGTTCATATTGACAAGAAACAGTAGGCCTAAATGGTCCTGTAACGATTTTACTTAGGAAGATATGTACAGTGATCTTAAAATACAAGTATTGAATTAAAGATTAGTGTGTTATAGTAATTAAACACTAGCGGCTGGTAATATTTGAATAACTAGAAGGCCCGTGCGAAATATCGCACATGAAAGTTTGAAGTAAACACAGCCTTGTTGGGGTGAGGGCGGTAGTTGGAAGGAAGGAAAACATGTTGGAAAAATAAATCGGTTTGAAATAATAATCACAAATTTATAAGTCATTGTAGTGTTTTTTTTTTTTTTTTTTTTTTTTTTTTTTTAACGTCTGACTGTTGTGCACACTTGGGCTAATGCAGACGATGGGATGATTTATAGCATATGAAAATGCCAAGCCCTCGCCGGGAATCGAACCCGGGTCCTCGGGGTGAAAGCCTAGTACGCTATCCACTAGACCACCGAGGCGGCTAGTGTATACATTTCAATACAGATAAGTGTTTTTTACAATAGCAATGTTTACAGGACAACACAGTACCTCGTTGTAAACGGTATTTGATGTACTTTTTGTATTTCATTTTCCTTAATGGATACAAACATGTTAGTTGATTTAGTTACCCTTGAGAACGTTACATGCAATTGTCCGTGAATAAGGTGAGTATTTGGTAAACACAATCCTGCTCTTTGAAGTGTTCGATCCTGCGACTTGTTTATAGAAATAGCAAACTCAATTGTAATAGGTAACTGTCTTCTAGTCAACTGGAAAGGCGTGCTTGATAACCTCTAACTGTATTTTGACATTTTAATTGTACTTCGTATTTTACGATGTCCGTATTAACAATAGATAAACGCAAGCTGGAATGAGAAATCACAAATATAATTGTGCAAAAACAGTGTCCAAAACATGAGTTTGGTATTCGAAATGCTTGTCCCTGCTTGTCCCGGCTTGTACGATAAGCAGGGATAGGGACCTCATAACCTGTAAGTTTAATGACTTTTAAGTAAATATTGAAATCGATCTTAGCACGTTATGCAAAAAAAGAGGCGTTTGTAATGGGATTGTCTATTTGTGATTAAGAAGTTAGCTCCCCGCAGGGGGTGCAGACTAGCTGCACCTATTGATAGGATTTAGACATTCCTCGCGGTACCCGAGTCTAACACACACTTACACTTACGACTTTAACACTATACACTCACACTTACATTTAGGGAGGCGATAATAGCCTCAATGTGCTCTCTCTCTCTTTCTCTCTCTCTCTCTGTCTTTCCCCGCAGGAGGGTGCAGACTAGCTGCACCTATTGAGAGGATTTAGACGTCCCTCGCGGTACTCGAGTCTAACACACACTTACACTTACGACTTTAACACTTTACACTCACACTTACATTTAGGGAGGCGATAATAGCCTCAATGTGCTCTCTCTCTCTCTCTCTCTCTCTCTCTCTCTCTCTCTCTTTCCAGCAGGGGGGTGCAGACTAGCAGCACCTATTGAGAGGATTTAGAGGTCCCTCGCGGTACCCGAGTCTAACACACACTTACACTTACGACTTTAACACTTTACACTCACACTTACATTTAGGGAGGCGATAATAGCCTCAATGTGCTCTCTCTCTCTTTCTCTCTCTCTCTCTGTCTTTCCCCGCAGGAGGGTGCAGACTAGCTGCACCTATTGAGAGGATTTAGACGTCCCTCGCGGTACTCGAGTCTAACACACACTTACACTTACGACTTTAACACTTTACACTCACACTTACATTTAGGGAGGCGATAATAGCCTCAATGTGCTCTCTCTCTCTCTCTCTCTCTCTCTCTCTCTCTCTCTCTTTCCCAGCAGGGGGGTGCAGACTAGCAGCACCTATTGAGAGGATTTAGACGTCCCTCGCGGTACTCGAGTCTAACACACACTTACACTTACGACTTTAACACTTTACACTCACACTTACATTTAGGGAGGCGATAATAGCCTCAATGTGCTCTCTCTCTCTCTTTCTCTCTCTCTCTCTCTGTCTTTCCCCGCAGGAGAGTGCAGACTAGCTGCACCTATTGAGAGGATTTAGACGTCCCTCGCGGTACTCGAGTCTAACACACACTTACACTTACGACTTTAACACTTTACACTCACACTTACATTTAGGGAGGCGATAATAGCCTCAATATGCTCTCTCTCTCTCTCTCTCTCTCTCTCTCTCTCTCTCTCTCTCTCTCTTTTCCCAGCAGGGGGGTGCAGACTAGCAGCACCTATTGAGAGGATTTAGAGGTCCCTCGCGGTACCCGAATCTAACACATACTTACACTTACGACTTTAACACTTTACACTCACACTTACATAAAGGGAGACGATAATAGCCTCAATGTGCTTTTCGCCTCAAAAAAAAAAAGTTAGTTTCGTAAAATATACAAAATATAGTTTGCGATGCCGCGCATGCGCATCCAAGATGCCGTTTTGCCTGTGACAGTTAAAAGTGTCTTTTGTGTTAAAATTTTCCACAAACAGTAAGTTTCAGCGCAAAACAGTTTTGCAATGTCAGATGTCGGTTAAAAAATCTTTCATTTATGCCTGTACATATAGTATGTCCTGAGAAATTTGTTTTTTGTGTGTTTAACGTCCGACTATTGCGCACACTTGGGCTAATGCAGACGATGGGATGATTTATAGCGTATGAAAATGCCAAGCCCTGGCCGGGAATCGAACCCGGGTCCTCGGGGTGAAAGCCTAGTACGCTATCTACTAGGCCACCGCAAGTAACATATACGATTACTGCTACAAAATCAAGTTACATTTAAAATTGCAATTTAAATTATAAACTGACAAAACGGTTATTCAAAACGAAACGCGAATGTAATGTAACAACTATCGTGGTGTAAGAATAACACTGTAATTGCTGGATACACATGCCAACACACAATTTGTTGTACTACAAATTGAACGTAACAAAACGTCCTTCTACCCGTACGGCACCGGGATATCTTCATATTTTTCGCGGTAATAAAAATTCAAAAAAACCTGAACAAAAACCCAGCGCCCAACTTGACTTCATAGTCTAACGGGGGTCATATACATACTTGTCCTGTAATTAATTACCCCAGGTAGTCAAATTAACCAACAGCCCCTCATCCCCCCCGCGTAAAACCACTTTATATAAGTTACTGTATCCCCGCCAAAACAAATGTCCCGGAACGCCCCTTGCATGCAAACTATGTTTACTTTGCGAATACATAATTATTCGTGCATTAGCTACAGCTGTGAAAATATTTAACGAATGCAAATTTCGATGTAGAAATATGCATATTTAAAGTGATTCGCGCTGCTTTTAGCGTGCGTTAATAATTAAGCTGTCTAGTCCGAGTGATGGAAACAAATTTCTAAAAAATAAATTTTAATTGTATCACATCGATGAAAACACCGATAAGAGAAAATAGAATTGGTGTTTGTAAAACGTATTACAGGAAATTTTTTCCTATTTTTTTTACACTTTTTATGGCGGTAAAGTTGATTTTCGTATTTTTTATAAACTTAAAAATGCTAATTTATACAGAATTTAACGCTGAGCAATATAGTGAGGTCAGATTTTCAAATATTGTGTAAAAAATGTGTGTGTGTGTGTGTGTGTGTGTGTGTGTGTGTGTGTGTGTGTGTGTGTGTGTGTGTGTGTGTGTGTGTGTGTGTGTGTGTGTGTGTGTGTGTGTGTGTGTGTGTGTGTGTGTGTGTGTGTGTGTGTGTGTGTGTGTGTGTGTGTGTGTGTGTGTGTGTGTGTGTGTGTGTGTGTGTGTGTGTGTGTGTGTGTGGTCGCTCACGTTCAAAATCTTTCCGATTTACTTCAACGCGGCACAAACATCGTGTTTGGTAATACAGTGGCTCGGATAATTCTTATCTAGCAAAACCCGTTTCAAAATGGCGGACGTTTAAAATATTTATGAAATTTGATTTTCTTGGGATCATTATTACTATCATACCACTATCTAACTGTTTTTGTTAAGACAATGATTTTATTGAAATTAGCTTGACCCATTTTGATCAAATACAAAACCACTCGTTACAAAATGTTCGTTTATAATTGAACGTCGTTATTTTTTTGAAAATCCGCTTCCGGTCATTACTTTCCAACTGTACGCTAGGTAGTTTGGTACAACGTGGCGTTTGACCTTGACAGGAAACAGTAGTATTCAGAATAACGTACTGTTACATTACACGCAATCGACGGATGCTGTGTGCGTATTCTTACGCCTAATACTTTTCCATTTAAAGGTATTACGTAAACAACACTCCAGGAGCAGTGTAAAGTGTCCCCGTAAGAGTGCA
>CM040183.1:89794382-89836882 GCA_022606455.1 Callitettix versicolor | reverse complement strand
ATTTCAAGTTTTCGAGTGAGGGTTTTATCATGATAAGCGCTTGAATAGCTCATTTTTAAATGGAAGATCGCTGATTAGCAGCTGAATATGGAAACGCCGATGTTCTTCGGGAAACTTGGCGGTGTTTCTTTTTGCGCTTATCGGGTTACTTAGTGGACATAAGCGGGTTTAAAGAAATAGTTCAAAGAATGTACGCCTCACAGGATATTCTTAGTTCATTGCCTGGCCACCGCTACACGACAGCGCTCGTAATCATTTCCGCCAATTTAACCGGTAACCGTAACATTTAGGAAAAATGCTACTAGACCGAATTTATTGGACATTTTACGCTCTTTCTGCAGAAGGTGTGATAATTACGATAGGTCTTGCCGTTCGGCCGATATTACAGGAAATAGCCAGCAACTACATTCGGCATCGTTACATAAAAGGCGACCATCTTGAAACGGAAGTGAAAGGGGAAAAAACTTACGTACACGTCGTCCGGGCTTTATACAAGGTACCTTGTTACCGAATTTCAAAACAATCGGTCGATACGTTTGGGCGAAACCGCGTAACAAACTAAATGTGGAACGGTCGAGTTGGCTCTTCGTTCGATACAAAATATTTAAAAAAGGTAGGTTGTTTAAAACGTTGTCGACACGGCTTCGGGGCAGTGGGACGTCGAATCGTCTGCAACACCCAGTGTTTTCAGCATGTTTTCGGGCTGGTTGTGATGGATTTTGCGCGTACCACAAATTTATATGGGTTAATATTCCCTGGCCGGGAATCGAACCCGGGTCCTCGGCGTGAAAGCCTAGTACGCTATCCACTAGACCACCGAGGCGGCTTGGGTTAGTAAAAGAACAGTTGTTTTATATTAATTCGTAACTTTAATCAGTAATGTTAAGATTAAAAAGTTTCTATTCAGAGGTGAATTTAATAAAAACGTTTAATACCTTTTATACAAATCATTTTCAAAGCTGATAAAAAATACTCAGTCGTATTGCTGTAAGTTAGTTTACGTGCAGCACAATGTTTTCGGCAAAACATCACACTATATACGTGCCCAACAATACGGGCTGGAGAATTGAATGCCGTGGGGAAGAATGATGGATTTAATGATGAAACAGTACACTGTTTGATTAGTGGAAACGACTTCTGAGAGAAACGACATATGCGATAAGACAAACATGTCTCGGCCTGCGACTGGGGGTCAGATAAAGTCTATTCTTTGTCCGGCGAGCACGCCCCCCTAATGGGCTCCCTTTGAGTGATTGAAGTGTCCTTGAGCTATCGTAACTTTCCCGACAAGTACAATTTGTCACTGCGGATCCATTCTTCTGCAACTTTCTATGATCACTGGGGGGAAACTCCTAATGGAAAAGCCCTCCGGGATTTAAAGTTCAACTTGAACGGGTCTGAGGTTTGCTGAGCTGCCAGTCGGATCGCTTTGAGAGAACGGGAACGATCGGGAAATAATAAATCTAACGGTTTAGCGGTCAATGTAGGGGTTGTTTTATTTCATCGGCGTAGGGGGTTGTTTTATTTCATTTAACTTTATTACGGCGGCGTATGTTCGGAACATGAAAGTGTATTTAAAAAGTAAACGTTAAGCGAAACGAAACAGTGAACACTTTTATTACAACCCCTTAAATTAAACATTTATTGTCAAAAATATGGTGAAATCACAAATCAGAAGTTCTTTTGCAATTCCCTCTCTTTTCCTAATGTCCACACTTTACACCAGTGTCTAATAAGGACGAAGAACTTTAACTGAAACAGAAATCTCGAACCTACGACCTTGAATTGCGTACGTTTAAAAATACAACCAGACAACCCTTTAAACGAATGTCGAATCCAGGTTAAGGGCTGGATATATACCCCCCCCCACCTTTAGAACTGGAAACAATTAGAAGAAATACGAATTTTTAAATTACGATAGGTCTTGCCGTTCGGCCAATATTACAGGAAATAACCAGCAACTACATTCGACATCGTTACATCAAAGGCCACCATCTTGAAACGGAAGTGAAAGGGAAAATATCTTACACACACATCGTTCGGGTCTAATTCAATAAACTAAAAATACCCAACTATTGGAATAATTTTACTCTTTATATTAAAACGGGCGTTCTCGGAATGTAGCATGCACAGATACAGCGGGACAATGGGTGTTTAATTTACCCTCGAAGAGAAAGGGAGTAAGGAGTAATTACGCGCACACATTTGTTAGTCAGGAGCGGATGCGCGGACATGAGTGTGCGCAGAGAAAATCGACCCAAACAAAATCGTTTGTGAATTCACGAATTTGAAAAAAAGGAAATAAGATTTCGTTATCCGAAGTGAAATATCAATTAAAACCATGAACTTGCTAAAAATGTTTATAAAATGTATTTTCATTTTTACTTTTACATAACATTTATTTATATCAATTTACATGTAATTTCATGTATTCCATGTGTCAGGGATTCTCAAAAATAAACCTATGTGTGCTACAATAAATAATATGTTTTGTAGATTTTATAATAAAGATTTAATTTATTGCCCTGAAGTAGATCAAGTATGTACTTACAGGCTCATATAATTACTGCATATATGCATGAAACTATCGGGAATTATAATATTTTACGAGTTAACGGGTTTATCCTTGGGTCAGCCCCCCCCTCAAACTGACTGGATCCGTCCATGCCTCTTGATCACTTCTGAAGGGACATTAAAGACGGGTGCGTGAGAGTATTACCATTATCACGTTCGCCATTTCTGCCCGATTCGATTCAAACTTGGCGCGAAAATCGATTTCTATAATATTTTGAACAAGTCCGTTACCCATCGAAATACGTCCGTTTCAAAATGGTGGCCATTGTCAATCTACAGCGATCCTAACTTGAATATCTTGTACAGTTTTGTAAACCCGATTTCACCAACTCGAACACGCTGGTTCTTCTTGTTCATATATCACGTACTATACGAGGTGTGGCTATTAAATAACGAGACTGACGTTGTAAAAAAAATATTTTCATTTTATACATAATCACTTATTATCACCTTCAATATACACCCCTTCTCTATCCCTATAACGCTCCATGCGAATTTTCCATTGTTGGAAACAGTGCTGGAAATCATCTTCTGACAACTCCTTCAGGATTCTTGCCGCTTTCACTTTTACAGCTTCCACGGACTCAAATCTCGTCCCTTTCAATGCAGATTTCACCTTAGGGAACAGATAGAAGTCACGTGGTGCAAGGTCTGGTGAGTAAGGTGGATGTTCTAACACTGGGATGCTGTACTTGGCCAGGAACCTCTTGACATTAAAGCGGAATGAGCTGGAGCATTGTTTTGGTGGAAAACCCATGATTTGTCCTTCCACATTTCGGGTCGTTTTTTTTTTTTTTACTCTTTCACGTAGTTTACCAAGTACCTAACGGAAGTAATATTGATTAATTGTTTGACCTTCAGGAACCCAGTGAAGGTACACAATCCCATGAATATCGAAAAAAACAATCATTGCTTTCAATTTTGACTTGCTGATTCTTGCTTTTTTGGCTCTCAGTGAAGTTGAGGGTCTTCCAATGCATGGATTGGCGCTTTGTTTCCCGATCATAAGTAAAAAACCACGATTCATCACATGTTATTGTCCTTTCCAATAAATTTGGGTAATTTTCAATAGCATCCGAAGTGTCAGTACAAACATTTTTTCACGGACTCAAATCTCGTCCCTTTTAATGCAGATGTCACCTTAGCGAACAGACAGAAGTCACGTGGTACAAGGTCTGGTGAGTAAAGTGGATGTTCTAACACTGGGATGTTGTACTTGGCCAGGAACCTCTCGTACACCAGGATTGTTTCGCTTACTATTTCACTTGTAATTTATCAAACTATGATAAGAGTAGTTTTGTAACTCGCTAAATAGAAACGAAGAATCAGCGTTAACGTGAAAGAGAACTCATAATCTTGAGGTGCGCTTGTTCGGACACGCCGGCCATTAAAACCAAAAACTTACTGACAAACTCCTTCTATCACTAACAAATACGTACTGACTACTGACACAGCACTGATAACGGAACGTGTAATTTCACGGTAAACACATCTCGAACAAACTATACCATACACAGTCGCTACTACCCTGAAAGCTGTTTCACAGTTCTATTTATGGACGTTAAACATAGATACAGTCAGCATCGGAGCAAACGTATCTTCGCTACAGGCGCTTTTGCACTATAACAGAGTAATGATTAATTAATACAAGCGAAGTTTAAGCAAAAAGGGAATTACGCTTTGATGTGGTATCTGCCGGCTGTACGCTACACCATAGAATAACTAAATAAATCATTGAGAAGCTGCGTATCTGTGGTGGGCAAGGCCGTTTGATGCATCTGTGCTTTCATTTCCGGCCTTTATATTTGCATTAGGCAATCGGACCTCGATTACAATGAATATAAATTACAGCTATTAGTTCTTAAAGGAAAAAAATGTTTTATAACGCTTTTGCTGCCAGTAAAAAGAAGCAGTGTTCTTTATTAAAGCATTAACTTTCTCAGAATTGCAACACAGCCACTGGATCACATCTTTATATAATTAATATTAGGGCCTATTTTTCACCGTCTAGCGGTCTTTATTATTTATTTTTTTTTTTTATGTTTTTTAAGGCTAAAAGCACATTGAGCCTATTATCGCCTCCCTAAATGTAAGTGTTAAAGTCGTAAGTGTAGTGTTGTACCGGGTACCGCGTAGGACGTCTAAATCCTCTCAATAGGTGCAGCTAGTCTGCACCTCCCCTGCGGTCTGTAACTCGCCTTATATAGACTACTGCGGTTTCGAAACGTTACAGTGTCATCTTCAGGCGTACAATTGATCAAACCCTCTGGCGAGGTGGTCACAAAGTTAACAATACAATTTTATTAAAACGCAAAACGATAAGATTTAGTTTGGCCAAGCATCACTGCCGTGCAACTCGTATATGGTTGCAGTCCAGACTCTACCTGGATGAAAATGACTTCTGAAGATTAAACCGTAACGTTTTCAAACCGCGGTAGCCTATACAAGGAGAGTTAAAGACCGCTCTATCATCGCCTAAACAACATAGAAACTGAATTACACAACCTAGTTCCGCTTACTGACACCTAAACAACCACGCTAATCTAAGAACGTCTCTCCCGGCTTTCAAACAGCCTACGCCTGCGAAACCTAGTTCACTATCGGCAACCAATACTCGCTTCTGATTGGTTCACAGTGCTCGCGTATCTCAGGTCTATAGTACGCTTTATCACTTTTCTATTCAGGTATTACCGCCAACGCATCTCCCGTACACAACAGCTTAATTCTGATCGGTTCTTTCTTTGGTTTTAACAATGGAATTCTGAGACATTACGGTTCACGTCATAACTTCGAGTATAAATGCTCGAACATCGAGGAGGACCACACACTACACAACTGCTACAAGACAGCCTACCAACACCCGGAACAACTATACAAGCACCGCAACTTGCTCGGGAGGAAACAGGAGGAATCCGGCCTACTGCAAGGTTACGCGAACTTTTTACCATTCCGAACCGGAAGAGTGCCTCGTTAGCCCGCGGCCGAACTGGTTCTACTTACTTCCGGAGACTACTACACGGTGAAAAATAGATCCTAATCTTAATTAATTAACTTTCTCACAATCAGATAAATTACGAAAACAGAGGTTTGAATAAAACACTCTGTGGAACTTGTCCATATTGAATCAATTTCTTAATAGACTTACGTTAATTAACTATACAGATTACAGATAAAATTATACTTAATTATAGCTCATTTTGAAGATATTAAATGTGGGAATATGGTCAGCTTTATAAAATTTATAAATAAACGGATGAACTATTACAGTTACTATTGCACTGTGACCTTTGAGGTTCTATTGCGCACCTTTTCTACATTCTTGAGATGCTCAGTTACAGCGCCTCCTGCAGTTTTAGTCTATAAATTCTACGATCTGGCGAAAAGGACAATAACTCCTCCACTTCTAACTGGTGACTTCCCATGCGCGATGACATCTCGCGCATTCTATACTCATGGCAACGCTCTCAGCTAGAAAAACTAGGACCGCCCGTACAGAGCCCTGCATGCACGGTAAGCTAAGGGGTCGCCAGGTATCCCAGGACTCCGTTTGATACCCACTAGACCGGTGCCAATCAATCCATCAGCACGGGTCGTGTTACACTTTAGAGTTAGCCAAGCTATGTAGAGTAGTGAATGTGTTTTTTTTTAACGTCCGACTATTGTGCACACTCGGGCTAATGCAGACGATGGGATGATTTATAGCTTATGAAAATGACAAACCCTGGCCGGGAATTGAACCCGGGTCCTCGGGGAGAAAGCCCAGTACGCTATCAACTAGGTCACCGAGGCACCTAGCGGAATGTGTGAATGTGTGTCTGAAGTAGATGAATGAGAGTAGAGCCGGGGTTCTCAACGGGGTCCAGGGTCTATTGAAGGGGGTCGATTGAATTCGGGGTTTTTTTGGGGGTCGATGGAATAAATGCCGTTTTTAAAGACATCCGAACAAAATACGTCAGACTAACAAGTATCAGCGAACCACTATTGTTAGCATTTCCCAGTTCTTACTTGGTTGAGGCAGGATTTAGCTGTGTAAATTATTGCGAAAGACGAGAAATCGATTCAAGATATCAGAACGTGGTGATTTACGATTAATATTAACAAATATTTCGCCGGATAGGCCTATAAATAAGGTAATTTAAGTACATCACATTAAAATTTTAGTTATTTAGGTGATTTATTTTTTATTTATTTCTGCTTCTATGAACAATTTAATTTTTAATGTATATTTACTAATACAGAATACAAATTATTAAAAAGAAATTGTATTACTGAATTCCTCCTAAAAAAAGCTTCATTTTCGGTTATATTTGTGCAACACATTGTAAACATATAGGGGTCTACGGAATAAAAAAAGTTATTTATGGATGCGAAGCAGAAAAACGGTTGAGATCCCCTGAGCTAGAGGTACGGTGATCACTACGCCCATCAGCAGAGGCCGCTCAACTCAAACACATCATACAAAATATTGTTTGCCTTAAATTGTTTTCTCCTTTATCTTTAACAACAAAAATAAACACAAAATATAAAAAGCTGACCGCATTTCCGCGTAGAAGATATTTAGAATGAGGTATCAAACGAAATTTTACCTTGACAAATAGCGGAATAACCTGCAGTCTACCTTTAATTAACACGGATATCGTTTATTGGAAGATAGCAATCGATCAATCGAAACAACACACATAATATTTGCAATGAGACATGTTTACCTAGGCCAAACAGTTTCCATTCACGATCAAAATATTTGAAATGCACTTCGGTAAACGTTTATCTTCGAAAAATTTCACGTCCGTGCCAGAGAAAAAACAGCAAATGAAGCTAAATTTTCGACAATTGTATTGGTTGACAACAAAAACCTAATGCCAATCCCTCGTTAAACCCATTTGATGAACGTAAGCAAGCCTATTGGTTTGAAGTACGAGGTGTGTACAGAAAGTAACGGGAATTTTTAATTTCACGGGATTGGAGAGTCCGATTGTCAAACATTTTTTTTTATTATGTTGGTATACATGCCCTTCAAGTATGATAAAACTTTAAGCTGTTTTCATTGTTGACTTTGCCTGTGACAGCCAATAGGGTTAGACGTGTTTTTATGAGCTCGGCGATTTTCGTTTGTTAAAAGAAATGGATCAAAGAATTTGTAACAAATTTTGCGTAAAAAATGGAATAAAGTGTAACAAAGTTTGTGAATTGTTAACTAAGGCCTATGGTGAGTCTGCTATGAGTAAAGCAAGAGTTTACTAGTGGTATAAGCGTTTCCAAGAAGGCCGTGAAGACGTTGAAGATGACGAACGTTCTGGACGCCCCAGCACATCAACAACAGATGAAAACGTGGAAAAAGTAAAAGAAATGGTTATGAACAAACGCCGAATCACAATTAGAGAGGTCGCTGATGATGTTGGCATATCGATTGGATCATGTCATGACATTGTTTTCAATGTTTTGTGTATGAAAAGCGTGGCAGCAAAATTCGTTCCAAAATTATTGAATTTTGAACAAAAACAGCGGCTAATGGAAGTTGCTCAGGAATCACTAAATGAAGTCAACGACGATGCAGAATTACTGAAACGTATTATAACAGGTGACGAAACATGGGTTTACGGATATGACGTCGAAACTAAGGCTCAATCATCCCAGTGGAGGCATTCTGGCTCGCCAAGACCGAAAAAGGCTCGACAAGTGCGGTCGAACGTGAAGGTTATGCTCACTGTGTTCTTCGATATTAATGGCATGCCACCAGGCGAAACGGTCAATAAGGAGTACTACCTACAAGTTCAACGCCGTTTGCGTGAAGCGAGCCAAAAAAAACGCCCGGATCTGTGGAAAAACAATGCATGGCTTTTGAACCACGATAATGCACCAGTTCACACTTCATTGCTTGTTCGTGAATTTTTGGCCAAAACAGTACTGTAACGATACCCCAGCCTCCATATTCGCCAGACATGGCTCCGTGTCACTTTTTCCTCTTTCCAAAAATAAAGAGAACCTTAAAGGGCCGTCGTTTTACAGCCGTAGATGACATTAAAAACGCATCGCTGAGAGAACTAAAGGCTATCTCAAAGATCGCGTTTGAGAAGTGTTTCGAGGATTGAAAGAAGCGCTGGCACAAGTGCATAATCTCCAATGGGGACTATTTTGAAGGCGACAACATCAATGTAGAAGAATAAATAAATATTTTGTTCAAAAAATTAAAATTCTCGTTACTTTCTGAACACACCTCGTAAATGTCTTTAGTTTAACTTCCGTGGCCTGCTGAAACGGTTTCGAAAAACTAAGTTTTTTTTTTAAGCTAAATAATGTAACGGAACTCAAAACGCGTTCTACAGTTAACGATACGTGTATACTTAACTGTCCCGCCGCTCAAAACAACACCTGCTCGGGATTCGTTAAAAAAGAGACGTTACCCTTTCAATGACGTCAACTCGCGCAAAGTGTCCGCCGTATTTACAGCGCACCCTGTACATTTTGCCTTCAGTAAGAAATGCAGTTGCTTTACAGCGCTTAAAAATAAAACTGTTAGGTCGTAAAACACAATCCCCGCAGATAGTAAAACTCAGCGGGGGGGGGAGGAAGGGGGTAAGTACGGAATTAAATCCAGGAGCTTGTGTGCCCTACGGTAAGGCAATGAGCCTTGTTTTATACTGTACGTCGTACACAGCAGTTGCACGGGTTGCCTAACTACACGGCGAACAATAATAGAAGTTCCGGCTTTTATTATTTCCGTCGAGTGGATCCATGATTATAGTTCGCCCACCACTAGTGGTGTCGAGTGTCTTTCGATGAGTGCTCCATGCAAAAATATTCAACAATCGATAAGTTCCGTTTCGAGTGTGCAATTGTGGAATATCTCGATTGTAGTGGGCAAACGTGTACAAAAACCAATAATACGGGCTATGGGTCGTGTCTTGAAACAGTTACTGTACGGCATTGAAAACGCAGATATTTAAATACAGTAGCTTACGTATTTTATCTAAAAAAAATGACCATAAACCAAATTTTGCGCCAACACGGTTTACGGCACTAGCTTAGCCAGAGAAAAACAGTTACAAAATAGCGACCATTTTAAGTCTATAGCCCCGCAGGGGGTGCAGACTAGCTGCACCAATTGAGAGGATTTAGACGTCCCTCGCGGTACCCGAGTCTAACACACACTCACACTCACATTTAGGGAGGCGATAATAGCTTCAATGTGTTTTTCGCCTCAAAATAACAAACAAACAAAAATTAATCTACAAAAAATACTTTTTTCTCCTAAATGTTTCTGAAACTCTGATTTCCCCATCGTAATCACGCGTTAAACACTGCACACAGTATAATGAATTCACAAAACAGTTGGCATTAAAGAATTTCAGTTGGCATTTGACGTCGGTCAGGGTTCTATTTCATATTTCCAATGAAATCTAAAACTATAAAAAGGAGATTTTAATGCTGTTTGTGACGGTGAAATCGGAATTTCAAAACAGGGTAAAAAAAGTATTAAAAACGGAAACTCAAACTTAATTTATAACCGTATAAATTCATCCTACATTTATGGAATTTTACTTGCAGCTATAGTTTTTAAATTCGGAATCGTTTTTGGCAAAACTTCCAACGGAAAAACGAGTTTGGAGCAGCCATCACGGTAAGATCCAGACCCGGAAATACGAAATGAGCACCGATTCTGATTCCTAGATCACTTTTTGAGAGGTCGTGAAAATGTGTTTCTTTTTATTTGATTCAAACGACGGAAAAATCGAGTTTCAAAATGGCGGCCGTTGCAAATCTTTGTCGGAACGGTTTTTGAAAATCTCAATTTACCATCGTAATCGGCGTTAAAAAATTGGATAAAACGGGTGTTTCAACGGATTTTCAAAATCCGTTGAAATTAACAACTATTTCGACGTCGGCCAGGGTTCACTATTGTATTCTCAGTGAAAGTTTAAAGATTAATATATGCAGATTTTAACGGTGGAATTAGAATTAAAAAAAATGAGTAAGATAAAAAGATAAATACTTTTAGAAATTCGCTTCTATCGCGTCAGCGAGACAGCTGCGTGCCGTAATTATATTCCTTGAGTTCCAGCCGCTCCGAAAACTATTTACGCCAAATTCATAACGCTCGGTCACTGAAGTACATACATTAGAGTGTTACGATACCAGGTACCATAGTAAATGTAATAACGAACAATTATATATTTTTTTTAACGTCCGACTATTGTGCACACTTGGGCTAACGCAGACGATGGGATGATTTATAGCGTATGAAAATGCTAAGTCCTGGCCGGAAATCGAACCCGGGTCTTCGGGGTGAAAGCCCAGTACGCTATCAACTAGGCCACCGAGGCGGCTGTATTCTCAATTAATTACAGAGCCACGACAGCCCTCGTAATTTTCCTGCCAAATTTACCGTCACCGTGACATTTACGAAATATTTTCCTGGACCAATGTTATTGGAAGCTTTATGCTTCTCCGTGTAGCGGTCAAAATTACGACAGGTTTTGCCGTTCAACTAGTGTTGCAGGAAATAACCAGCAGCAACTGCACTATCAAAGTTTTATCAAAATCCGCCATCTTGAAACCAAATTGAGTGGCAAAAAATCTTACAATCAAAATATTTCTGCAGTTTTCAACTCTAATTACGGTGGTGAAATCAAATTTTCAAACAAAAATTAAGGCAATAAGCTTATGAATTTTTAAAAATTTAATATCCCCCCCCATACACAAATGTTAACGAACCCTCAAAAATTGATCTAGAATTTTTTTGTTGTTGTGTGTTTAACGTCCGACTATTGTGCACACTTGGGCTTATGTAGACGATGGGATGATTTATAGCGTATGAAAATGGCCGGGAATCGAACCCGGGTCCTCGAGGTGAAAGCCCAGTACGCTATTGACTAGGCCACCGAGGCGGCTACGAACAATTATATTCGACATAAAACCAACAGAATATACAATTTAGAAAACAATAGTGATACAAATGCACAAAACGCCTTACGCAAGCCGATACGGCATAGCACACCGCCGCTATAACTGTAGTGTTAGGCTAATCAGAGGTCGGTAAACTGAACATTACACGTAATTACAACAGGGGACCGTTAATTGGCTGTAAATATGTAGCGCTGTCAAAACGCCGCCCCCCGGGCTAAATAAAACAAACCAATTAAATGAAAATAGAATGCGATTGATTTGCACTATCAAATGTCTGCATTACGCCTATGACATCCAATTAGTTTGACGGACTGGCTCAATTATTGAGCTGCGAGTGTAATTTGAATTGATTTGAGGATCGTTGTCGAGCGCTGATGTTCACTTCCCGTTCCGGCGTTGTGCGACTAAATTTTCAACACTTAACGTTTTTTTGTAACACTTTAAAAAAAACGGTTAAATTCTGCAACAACCGGAAAATATGACAGAATGGAATAACAAGTACATAATGCGATCAATTGTGCAACTAAACCTCGTGAGTTCGAGTTCAGCAGACCGGTGCCCTTAATAAGTTCCAGCAATCCGCTGACTAGCTCATCCTGAAGGAAGTTCGGGTCCTTAGCCTCCTGCTGACAAGAGCCTTACAATGGTACGTTACTCTGGCTGGAGTTTTCCTTTTCTTTCCTACATAATCTACACACGGTTTCTCCGTGGCATGCCAATCCTGTTCACGTGCACTCTCACCACAGTGTCCTGTAATGAGCCAAACGGTTCTACTAAGTTGTGCTCTGCCCATGATATCAAAAACCCCGCTAAGTCCTCCATAAGGGAACTTTCTTAAGAAGCGTTTGCTATTGGAACGATCTTTGCCTGGCGTTGCTTGCTGTTTCAGATCCCAGCCCAGCCGATCTGTCCGTCTCCGCGTTACCCTCAACCCACTTATACTCCGTAACCCACGGCACCCCTTCCATTCCCGCATATGCTTTAAGGGTTGTTTTGTTATTTTAAGGCGAAAAGCACATTGAGGCCATTATCGCCTCCCTAAATGTAAGTGTAAGTGTAAAGTGTTAAAGTCGTAAGTGTAAGTGTGTGTTAGACTCGGGTACCGCGAGGGACGTCTAAATCCTCTCAATAGGTGCAGCTAGTCTGCACCCCCTGCTTTAATCGCATATGTTTTAATCGCTGCCTGATTATAGACATAAATATGAAATCGAGCATTCATTTTTTTTTTTTTTTAACGTCCGACTATTGTGCACTCTTGGGCTAATGCAGACGATGGGATGATTTATAGCGTATGAAAATTCCAAGCCCTCGCCGGGAATCGAACCCTGGTCCTCGGGGTGAAAGGCTACCACTAGGCCACCGAGGCATTCATAAGGGCCGTCTGAAATTCTCCCGAAACACAAGTCATTTATGACTATTACCACTGCGAGGGATACTGTTCCACGGTGACAACTTTCTTCGCCCCTGGTCTCAAACAATACACCCTACTGCTCATCTTTGTATCGGAATCACATGTACAGAGCAGACGGTTCAAACGGTGAGTAGCAATAAAAACAAATTAAAAACATAAACAGGCACATAAAAGTCAATTAAATTGTTGTTGACCATCATACACGATGTATGGATTAACGCTTTACCTCTAAGGTTTAACATTAAACATAAATTTAGCAAGTGGAACACAAGCCTAGATAGCTGCGTTAAATACTACAAACTATGAACAAGTGTTCAAGGTCAAAATTAATGATAAGATTTACACGTGATAACAGAACCACGAATCCCCAAGGAAAAGAAAAAATACACAGTACCGTGATGAAAAATTGGATGTATGCTGGTCAAAAGTAAACTTACTGATGTCAGCTCTTGCCAACATCGTCTGGAGGCTAGGGGATTTAGTCTATCTTAACCGTTAATACATTTAGGCTTATGTTACAGTTGCCAAGCTTCCAGGCTTACGTTTCAGTTGATCAACAGTCTCGAAACACCATACACTGTTATAAGTAGCAATTTTAAAAACAAGATTTTTATGGGTTATACAATAGAAACCTGCGAACAATATCCTAGGTTTAAACTAATATTTACAGAACTAAATAGAATAAAATATTTGGGATGTTTCCAAAATAGAATACAGCGAAAAA
The DNA here is from genome assembly GCA_022606455.1 of Callitettix versicolor. Lineage (NCBI taxonomy): Eukaryota > Metazoa > Arthropoda > Insecta > Hemiptera > Cercopidae > Callitettix > Callitettix versicolor. The sequence goes on along the minus strand of CM040183.1, from coordinate 89,823,269 downwards.
TATCAGTGGGAAAATACCGAACGATTTTAAAATTGGATTTTGTTTATCAGAAGTTCGAGAAGCGTGAATGCCAATGAAAAAGGAACTGCGAAAGTCGCGATTTTCCAGTATTATAACAAACTGGAAGTGAACAGAACCGAAAAGGAGAAGAATACAATCAACTGCCGAGGACAAGCGGACAGGATAGTGAAGTGATCAGAAATAGAGTATTCTAAGAGGAAGAGAATAAGGATGCGAAAGAAATTATAAATAGTGAAAAGTAACAGACAAGCAATGAAAATATGTTTTTGAAGAATGTTCTAATGTTTCGGTGATTATAACTTTGCAGATTAGGCAGGGAATGTAACGGTGTGTAACCTGTGGTGGGGTGGAGGGAGCGGTGTATCAGTGTATCCCGGTTGTCCCACGGGACTCTGACCTGGTAAAACACCTCTATCAAGCCCCTAAACCGCCGTTCTAATGGAGTAAACAAGTCGAAATAAATGCCGTGTAAGCACGCTACGTTATGCATGCATGGAGTAAGAAGCGGGAGAACAACGCACAAACTTTCTCATAATTAATTTGAAATATTAAAGGAAAAAACTGGTTTTTCTAAGAACAATTTCAAATTTGTGACAACGAAAAAATTGGAAAAAATTGGAATTCGTGATGGAAGCGAATTTCCCAAAAAATACCTTTTTTTAAAATAACATAACCAACACAATCGGCAATAAGATACTCATATATTTGCGTTTTAAACTTTTAAATTACATTGAAAGTACGAAAATGATCCCTGACAACCGTCAAAATAAATTACTTAATTTCAATGCATTAAAAAAATCAAAATGATAAGGCAAAAAAGTCTGTATTTAGGGGCCTATAGATTTGAAACGGCCTCCATTTTAGAACTTTTGAACGAACTTGCTATTACGAAAATCAATTTTCGTGCCAAGACTGAATCAAATCGCCCAAAAAAACGCTAACACGAGAGTGCTAAAAAGCATTTCTCACGCGAATGTATTTTCTCTGATTGTGGTATTTTCAAAATTATCGAAATCAGTATAAGTGTTGAATTACAATACGGACGTGTAGAAGGGAAAAATTAATTAAACTGTGACCAAATTAACGGTAAGAACAGAAAACATAGGCGGTTTTCTGATGTACTTAAGAACGTGTATATCAACTTGAATTTTGTATTTCCAAACTTGTCCGCGATTAAAGTTTTTCAACAACAACATTTCGAAAGGCAACATTTTAACCAAAATTAATCTAGCCGTGCTCGATTGAATTTTATCAAATACCTCATAAAAAAACACAGATAGATTTATATAAAAAAACTTGGCTCAACTAAAAGGCCGCATACACGAAGATACAATGGCTCAACTAAAAGGCCGCATACACGAAGATACAATGGCCCAACTAAAAGCCGCATACACGAAGATACAATGGCTCAACTAAAAGGCCGCATACACGAAGATACAATGGCTCAACTAAAAGGCCGCATACACGAAGATACAATGGCTCAACTAAAAGGCCGCATAAACGAAGATACAATGGCTCAACTAAAAGGCCGCATACACGAAGATACAATGGCTCAACTAAAAGGCCGCATACACGAAGATACAATGGCTCAACTAAAAGGCCGCATACACGAAGATACAATGGCCCAACTAAAAGGCCGCATACACGAAGATACAATGACTCAACTAAAAGGCCGCATACACGAAGATACAATGGCTCAACTAAAAGGCCGCATAAACGAAGATACAATGGCTCAACTAAAAGGCCGCATACACGAAGATACAATGGCTCAACTAAAAGGCCGCATAAACGAAGATACAATGGCTCAACTAAAAGGCCGCATACACGAAGATACAATGGCTCAACTAAAAGGCCGCATACACGAAGATACAATGGCTCAACTAAAAGACCGCATACACGAAGATACAATGGCTCAACTAAAAGGCCGCATACACGAAGATACAAAAGATGAACAACAGCTCTAAAAAACGCCAAAATTGTTTAACAAAAGCGGGCGCGTTTTGAAACCAAGACCAACGAAGGTAACTAATTACGTAGGAGGGGGCTTATCATTGTACGTGGCTGCGTGGCTACGTGGCCAATTTATTTTCAAGAGAATAATCCGCACACAGTACTAGCTCAGGCCACAGTCACTGAGGTCCAGTGTTGTAATTCAACAAACCCTGTAAGATGAGCTCGCAGAGTTAAGTTTTAATTATTTAACGAAAACTAATTTTTAGCGAACTTCCATTTGAAAAATGAGCCATCGGAACGGTCATCATGGTAAGACCCATACCCGGGACCTTCATCCTGATATCTATACTTTTTGAATGTTATTAAAAATGTGTGTGTGTGTATGCGCGCGCGCGTGCGTTCTTTATATTCGCTCAAGCGATTTTGATTCTATCTGATTCAATCGATTTTACCAATAGCTAGGACACGTTCGTTGTACAACAAAATCCGTTCAACAGTTTCAAAATGGCGTGCATTTAAAAAAGCCGTAACGTTTTGAATGTCCGTTCTAAATATCGTAATCGGTATTAGGATCGACATAATTTAGTATTTTAAAAATTTCAAAAATCTATCGAAATTAATAAGGAACAAATTAGACAGCGGTCAGGGTTCGTTTTCGTACTTGCAACGCAATTTTAAAGCCAAAAACGCTGACTTACGCAGCCTTGACCGTGGTTAAGATTTTTTAATGATTGTTAAGTAAAAAATCCGCTTCCATTACGTCGCAATGAAGGCAAAAACACCGCCATCGACCGAAATCAATAACAGATGTTTTTATTTATCCGATATAAAAAATAACACAATATTTCACGTTACTTAAAGCTCAAATTGTGTTGGGACGCCACTCCGTTGACGGTTTTTCTTGACCCCCCCCTCCAGCGGGTTCCCAAAAATAAAATATTTGCGCAGACGGTCTCACATTCCTCGGTCCGCACATCATTACAAGGATGCAAATAGTAATCCCGTTTATTGCTCGGGATGCCGATATGTCCTGACAATTAGTCCGCCATCACTCTTCTGCCTCATAAAGTGCCGTTAATGACGACCGACCGCCTCCGAACGTCCGATCCGATATTGGAACACTGAAAGCATTCCAGGAGGGACCGGGTGGGGGGGGGGCTTCGAAAAATTATTAGATCCGTTTAGGGCTCTTTGTTAGATGGAATTCGTGTCTGCAATACGTCATTTCGTATTGAGACGTTAATCAGCGCGGCGCGTGATAATTGTCTCGCTGATAAAACCGAATTCACCAATGACATCGAGAACAACAAAATTTAAAATTAACACAACAAATGTATTCGGCTTAAAATGGCGGTCATTACAAATTTTAACAATGTTTTTTTCATTGTTACTGAAGTGAAAGCAAACGCTACAAGCGTATACGGAGGTTGTTTTCGCTACAAGTCTCTTCTTGGAATAAAGCCAACACTTGCCCGTTCCGTTTAAAACCTTCGTATGACGTAAATAAAAAGTGGGTTGGCCTTAGTTGACGTAGGTCGACTGATACAATGACCTCCAAACAGCAAATAAATTGCGGGCCATTACGGTCCTACTAAGATCACCTTAGTTTTGTTATTAAAAATTGTCAATTTCACTGGATCTAAATCAGCCGGGTGAATTTGCGTTAATGACGGGTCGGATCTACGTCAACTAGAGCCAACCCAATTTCAATTGGTTGACCTTAGTTGACGTAGGTCGACTGATACAATGGCCTCCAAACAGTAAATAAATTGCGGGCCATTACGGTCCTATTAAGATCATCTTATTTTTGTTATTAAAAATTGTCAATTTCACTGGACCTAAATCAGCCGGGCTAATTTGCGTTAATGACGTTGATCTACGTCAACTAGAGCCAACCCACTTTCAATTCTTGTCATTCAAAGGTTACTAAAGAAACGGATTAAAAAAGCGTTGGCTTTATTCAGTTGGACTTTAGACTTGGTGCGAGAACCATCTCGAAGATACGATTTCGGCGAAACGTCAGAACGACATTTCACCGCGAAACAATTATGTCGAACGGACGTAAAACGGTTTTCAATATAATTCATTATATACTGATACTAATTAACATATAGGCTGCTTAGCTATAGAGCGATAAAGTACAATACAATTAACTAAACAAAAAAACTAGTTTGACTTTACCATTTTAAGGCCGTGCATAGTTCTGTAAGAACACGACATACCTGGAACAAAAAAAAGAACACATTTATTTTACAAACAATACGACAAAAATTTAGATAAACTTATAATTGATTTTAATCAAACTTATCTGTTACAACCTTGTTAACACATAAATTAAACATGAGATATAAACAAACTTCCTAAAAACAATCTTCTTTTTAATTTGTGTGTGTGTGTGTGTGTGTGTGTGTGTGTGTGTGTGTGTGTGTGTGTGTGTGTGTTTTAGCGCCCTCGCGTTCGCAATTTCGGTCAGATTTGATTCAAACTTGGCATAATAATCGATTACAGTAATAGCTAGGACAAGTTCGTTAACCAGCAAAATTCGTTTAACAGTTTCAAAATGGCGGCAATTTCAATTCTCTAGAAATTTGAAACTTTTTTTATTACAATTGTTTTTGAATAACGATTTCATCATTGTAATACAAGTTGAAAAATGGTTAAACAAGCATTTCGTATTTTTGAAATTCGTTGAAATTTAAAAAATGTTTTGACGGCTGTCAGGGGCCATTATTACGTCTAAAGTATAAAATTATAATGAAAACTAACGTTTCAGTTTACACTAATAACACATTATACTGCTACTGTTCAATGTTTTTTCCATAATGTTCGAATTGCACATCATTATCTCTCAAAATTAAAATCATGTTGGCGCATTTCGAACGCGGACGCTTGAAGAATATTATTTTAGGAAATCCAATGAAATATGACCGAAACGTCAGCAATAAGTATAAAACATTTGGCGCACGGTTTTAAAGGAATACTAAAGCAATACATGTTGCGAAATCTAACAAAATACTTGGGTTTATTTGAACGTCAACGAATTTTCTTGCATTTACGTTCTTTTTTCTAAGAATTGAAATCTTTACATTAACAATTATACGTGTGTAATTGAAAAATTGCTACCCAAAAAATTTTTACTTTCGATATTAATATACTCCGAAAGTTTACATTAAGCTGAAACTTTTTGAAAAATCACGGCTGACAGACTTTAACTAGGACTACACCCGGTGTTGTTTTTTCTTTCTATTTTTGTTATTTTAGCCGCCTCGGTGGTCTAGTAGATAGCGTACTAGGCTTTCACCCCGAGGATCCGGGTTCGATTCCCGGCGAGGGCTTGGCATTTTCATACGCTATAAATCATCCCACCGTCTGCATTAGCCCAAGTGTGCACAATAAACAAAAAAAAAAAATGTTATTTTAAGGTGAAAAGCACATTTAGGCTATTATCGCCTCCTTAAATGTAAGCGTGAGTGTAAAGTGTTAAAGTCGTAAGTGTAAGTGTGTGTTGGACTCGGGTACCGCGAGGGACGTCTAAACCCTCTCAATAGGTGCAGCTAGTCTGCACCCCTTACGGGTTTTTTCTTTCTATATCGATCACAAAACCTGCTTCAATACTACAGGTACTACATTTCATCTTAGCTTTTTTTTAAAGATAATTTTTATTTTGTTTTTTTCCTTTATTACATCTTAAATTATGACGCACCTCGAGGTAAGATCAAAAAAAAGTTATCAAAATCGAGAGAGTGTAAAAAGGAAACATTTTTGGTCTTTTAAGAACTTTTTTAAGATTTGGAAAAACCGTTCCCGCAGGGTGTACACACTAGCTGCACCTATTGAGAGGATTTAGATGTCCGTCGCGGTACCCGAGTCTAACGTACACTTACACTTACGGGTATAACACTTTACACTCACAGTTACATTTAGGGAGGCGATAATATCCTTAATGTGCTTTTCGCCTTAAAAAAAAATGGAAAGACCGTAACTATTGAACAGACATTCCTGGTTAACGAAATTGTCCAAGCTATTGCCACAATTGTATTATAATCTGGTTCACGAAAGAAAACACGCGAGTTCAGGACGTTTAACGTTACAGTCGGTTGTTGTACAGAAATTTCAGATATACCAAATGAAAGCGCGTTCATTTCTTTATAAATATATATTAATTCCGTAAATACATTTTAAAATATCAATACAAAATTCACGCAGTTTTATCTCCTACAAGCTACTTCGAAGGTACATAACTTAGTCAATTTTCACTCCACAAAAAAGCTGTTCGAGTATGTTATGGTGTAGACATTTTTTAACGTTTCTGCCGAATTCTACTAACGTTTGACAAAAATTGAAATTAAGCTTTCACTCCGAGGACCCGGGTTCGATTCCCGGCGAGGGCTTGGCATTTTCATTCGCTATAAATCATCCCATCGTCTGCATTAGCCCAAGTGTGCACAATAGTCGGACGTTAAACACAAAAAAAAATTGAAATTATGGCGAATTTTCGTAAAAAAAATATTACATTTTTGTTACCCGCAACTGTACTGAAATAATTCTTTAACAGACTGTAATTTTACAACATCATTGTCGGGACTTAAGTTTAATCACAATTATAATTGTGTTTGATGAGTAAACGTGAAGTTGTTGAAACAAAATTGCAATTAAATTCTTGTAGCACCGGCCACTGTGTTACACCGTATCAAAGCACTATTGGGGGGGGGCTCACGCTATAGCGATAGTTCTGGCACCGATTCCTACAGCAAAAGTCACGTCTACTAAACGTATTTTCCCAACGTATTTCACTAATAAATTACGTATTATTCAACAAAAACACACAAATTACTAACATGTATCACGTTTTATGGTTGGCCGTGACGTTGGATTCTGCGCGATGCGTGCCGATGCCATATTGCATATAATTGTGACTACTTATGAACAGCTGATTTCGCACAACAGCTGTTCGCTTCGATATCGTTTCAATTGAGGTTATGTTGAAAATTCTAAATAGAATGGACGATAAAATTATTTTTTTAAAAATATCTTTTAAATGAAAAAAAATCAAGAAAAAAACGAACGAGACAGACAACAACGATTAGAAAATAACGAAAACATGAAATAACGATGAAAATGTTACAATTAATAAAACAGTTATGACTGAAGGGCAACGTTAATTAAGTGGTAACAAAAACGAGGATTCGAGGAACCATTCAAATTTTTTGGTTTTACAAAACCGTTAGCGTATTAATTTTAAAATTAGGTACACAAAAAAAAAGTTTTAAGTATTCACATATTGATGTACAGAATTTAAACACGTAACTTAATTTTCCGTTTTTTCAATAGTTACAGAACCGGGTTCACAGATAGCGCTACATGTTTGAGACCCGCTTCGGTGGCCTAGTTGATAGCGTACTGGGCTTTCACCCCGAGGCTTTCACGTTCGATTCCCGGCCAGGGCTGGGCATTTTCATACGCTATAAATCATCCCATCGTCTGCATTAGCCCAAGTGTGCACAATAGTCGGACGTTAAAATAAAATTAAAAAAATAAATAAAAAATACATGTTAGAGTTCATTGAAAGAATTCGTTGAAGCTGAGTTTGAAAAATCTTATTCAATCGATTTCGGTATTAGTTTCGACAAATCTGCTAAACAGCAATAACAGTTTCAAAATGGCGGCAATTTCAAATCTGTAAAAATTAATAACTGAAAATGTTACAATAAAAGAGTTACGACTGAACAGAAACATCAGCTAATTAATAACAAAAACGAGGAATAGAGATTTTTTTTTAACTTCCGACTATTGTGCACACTTGGGCTAATGCAGACGATGGGATGATTTATAGCGTATGAAATTGCCCAGCCCTGGCCGGGAATCGAACCCGGGTCCTCGGGGTGAAAGCCCAGAACGCTATCAACTAGGCCACCGAGGCGGCTGAATAGAGAAAACACGTGATACGTGACTTATATTTTTGGTTCGGTAACAGAAATTTGTTTTTTACTCTCAGTTTCACTTTTTATCTCCTAACGCCAGGACTACTGTCACATCTGTGTGACGGCATTAAAGTCTCCAACTACTACCGAATCTCATATCATCCGACATAACAGCCGCATGCACCGCGCGCCTAACAGCAGATATATTGCGAAAGTTTCAGCACACGGGGCAGTACGACGGAGGGGGAGGGGGTAAATAAGGACAACAGGTTCCCTGCATGACATCAGCCGCGCACTTTCACACAGCCTGGCAGCGCATAGGCCTTTGACTTCGGTTCAACTTTGGCGTAACCTTTTCAATCGAGGATTACGTTCATTCAGCGCGCTGTGTTCCGTCTGCACCGATGCAAGAGCCTTTATTAATCCACGTTAGATTAATCACGCCCGGTGACAGCTGATATTATAAGGCGGCGTGGCGTAATGGCGAATGCATCAGCCTATTGCGCAGTCTAATCACTATTTACAGAAGAAAAATTAATTGTTATTACTTTATTACTAACCTCGTCTCTTTAATGTAGTATTGGCAAGTGTGTGTGTGTGTGTGTGTGTGTGTGTGTGTGTGTGTGTGTGTGTGTGTGTGTGTGTGTGTGTGTGTGTGTGTGTGTGTGTGTGTGTGTGTGTGTGTGTGTGTGTATAAGCGCGTGCGTTTGTGTGTGTGTGTGCGTTTGTGTATGTGTGCGTGTGTGTGTAAGCGCGCGCGTTTTTGTATGTGTGTGTGTGTGAGTGTATGCGCGCGCTCGTTTTTGTATGTGTGTGTGTGTGTGTGTGTGTGTGTGTGTGTGTGTGTGTGTGCGTGTGTGTGTAAGCGCGCGCGTTTGTGGTATATGTATGTGTGCGTGCGTGCGTGTGTGTGTGTGCGCGCGCGTGCGTTTTTGTATGTGTGGTGTGTGTGTGTGTGTGCGCGCGCTTATCTATGTGTGTGCGTGCGTGAGTGTGTGTGTGTTTAAGTGCGCGCGTTTTGTATTTGTGTGTGTCTGTGTGTGTGTCTGTGTGTGTGTGTGTGTGTGTGTGTGTGTGTGTGTGTGTGTGTGTGCGCGCGCGTGTGTGTGTAAGCGCGCGCGTTTTTGTATGTGTATGTGTGTGTGTGTGTGTGTGAGCGCGCGCATTTGTGTGTGTGTGTGTGTGTGTGTGTGTGTGCGCGCGCGTGTTTGTATGTGTGTGGTGTGTGTATGTGTGCGCGCTTATGTATGTGCGTGCGTGTGTGTGTGTGTAAGTGCGCGCGTTTTTGTATTTGTGTGTGTCTGTTTGTGTGTGTGTGTGTGTTGGTACGCTCACGTTCGCAGTTTCTGTCCCACTTGATTCAAACATGACAGGAAAATCGATGAAAGTAATACTGCTTGGAAATGTTCGTTAACCAGCGAAATTAGCTCTAAAGTTTCATAATGTCGGTCATTTAAATTTATAAAAATTCGCGACTTTTAGTCTTAACCTTTTTTTTAATCTGATATCAGCGTTAAAATCAACGTAAATTAGCATTTCGAATTTTCAAAATCCGTTGAAGTTGGGGATTTTTTTTTTTGACTGCTGTCAGGGTTTCGTTTACGTATTTCGAATGCGAGGTGAAAGTTTAAAATGCTATTTTACGCAGAATTTAATGCCGACTGTGATAATAGAATCGAAATTTGAAAAATTTGAAGAACAAAAAATATTTTCGGAAATTCGCTACTGTCACACGTCAGCGAGACATTCGCGAGCTGTGTTTATTACTACTAGTCCGCGCCGTTTATTATTTTATTTTTATTTGAAGTCAGCACTCGCGCGTTCAAAATTGGGCACAAAAATCCGCTTTGATAACAGCTTTGGCAATTTCAGAGTCATTTGATTAACGCTCATTTCAGAGTCCCGTATCTTACAACAATGACCGTTCCAATAGCTCGTTTCCCAACAAAAAATTCCCCAAAGAAAATTTTCCATTGATTCCATCGATTCTCTCAATAAGTAGGCATTCTTTTTTCAAACCTCGCAGAGGGTGCATACTAGCTGCACCTATTGAGGGAATTTAGACGTCCCTCGCGGTACCCGAGTCTAACACACACTTACAACACTTCACTTACGACTTTAGCACTTTACACTCACACTTACGTTTGGGGAGACATTAATAACCTCACTGTGCTTTTCGCCTTAAAGTAACAAAAAAAATTGATTTTTCAAATTTTCTAAACTGTCTGCATCCAAAAAAGGAATGCATTTCTTCTGTTTACAGAATTCCACTGAAGGTTGCGTGTAACGAAATGCAAACAGTTTTATGTGTAAACATTTTTATGATAACTGAGGAACGCTTCCTCGTCCCGCAGCCGATAAACACGACAAAAATACGCCGGATGTTTAAAGTATGCGCGCGGTCGGGTCCGCTTCGGAACAGGTTTCCTGGGAATGCAATGCACTACGGTGTAATGCAACACACTACGCCGTTATTTTAGGCGGGCCTGACGTGCAATGTTGTGATTGGCGTTTGTATACAACACACACAGTTTACCAGTTTAGTTTACATTTCTACGATACCGTAACCATAAACCCGCCGAGTGTTTGTAGAGAACATAGTTTATGAATTCAGTTTATATTTCTACAACTATAAACACGTTGTTAGCGCCTCGAGGGTGTTTGTAGAGAAAATATTTTATAAATTTAGTTTATATTTCTACAACTATAAACACGCCGTTAGCGCCTCGAGGGTGTTTGTAGAGATCATAGTTTATGAATTTAGTTTATATTTCTACAACTATAAACACGTTGTTAGCGCCTCGAGGGTGTTTGTAGAGAAAATATTTTATGAATTTAGTTTATATTTCTACAACTATAAACCCGCCGTTAGCGCCTCGAGAGTGTTTGTAGAGAAAATATTTTATGAATTTAGTTTATATTTCTACAACTATAAACCCGCCGATAGCGCCTCGAGTGTGTTTGTAGAGAAAATATTTTATAAATTTAGTTTATATTTCTACAACTATAAACACGCCGTTAGCGCCTCGAGTGTGTTTGTAGAGAAAATATTTTATAAATTTAGTTTATATTTCTACAACTATAAACCCGCCGATAGCGCCTCGAGTGTGTTTGTAGAGAAAATATTTTATGAATTTAGTTTATATTTCTACAACTATAAACACGCCGTTAGCGCCTCGAGAGTGTTTGTAGAGAAAATATTTTATGAATTTAGTTTATATTTCTACAACTATAAACCCGCCGATAGCGCCTCGAGTGTGTTTGTAGAGAAAATATTTTATAAATTTAGTTTATATTTCTACAACTATAAACACGCCGTTAGCGCCTCGAGAGTGTTTGTAGAGAAAATATTTTATGAATTTAGTTTATATTTCTACAACTATAAACCCGCCGATAGCGCCTCGAGTGTGTTTGTAGAGAAAATATTTTATGAATTTAGTTTATATTTCTACAACTATAAACCCGCCGTTAGCGCCTCGAGGGCGTTTGTAGAGAAAATATTTTATGAATTTAGTTTATATTTCTACAACTATAAACACGCCGTTGGTGCCTTGAGTGTTTGTAGAGAAAATAGTTATTGAATTTAGTTTATATTTCTACAACTATTAACCCACCGTTAGCACCTCGATTGCGTTTGTAGAGAAAATATTTTATGGATTCAGTTTATATTTCTACAACTATAAACATGCCGTTAGTCCCTTGAGTGTTTGTAGAGAAAATAGTTTATGAATTTAGTTTATATTTCTACAACTATAAACACGCCGTTAGCGCCTCGAGGGTGTTTGTAGAGAAAATATTTTATGAATTTAGTTTATATTTCTACAACTATAAACCCGCCGTTAGCGCCTCGAGGGCGTTTGTAGAGAAAATATTTTATGAATTTAGTTTATATTTCTACAACTATAAACACGCCGTTGGTGCCTTGAGTGTTTGTAGAGAAAATAGTTAATGAATTTAGTTTATATTTCTACAACTATTAACCCACCGTTAGCACCTCGATTGCGTTTGTAGAGAAAATATTTTATGGATTCAGTTTATATTTCTACAACTATAAACATGCCGTTAGTCCCTTGAGTGTTTGTAGAGAAAATATTTTATGAATTTAGTTTATATTTCTACAACTATAAACCCGCCGTTAGCGCCTCGAGGGCGTTTGTAGAGAAAATATTTTATGAATTTAGTTTATATTTCTACAACTATAAACACGCCGTTGGTGCCTTGAGTGTTTGTAGAGAAAATAGTTAATGAATTTAGTTTATATTTCTACAACTATTAACCCACCGTTAGCACCTCGATTGCGTTTGTAGAGAAAATATTTTATGGATTCAGTTTATATTTCTACAACTATAAACATGCCGTTAGTCCCTTGAGTGTTTGTAGAGAAAATAGTTTATGAATTTAGTTTATATTTCTACAGCTATAAACACGCCGTTAGCGCCTCGAGGGTGTTTGTAGAGAAAATATTTTATGAATTTAGTTTATATTTCTACAACTATAAACCCGCCGTTAGCGCCTCGAGGGCGTTTGTAGAGAAAATATTTTATGAATTTAGTTTATATTTCTACAACTATAAACACGCCGTTGGTGCCTTGAGTGTTTGTAGAGAAAATAGTTATTGAATTTAGTTTATATTTCTACAACTATTAACCCACCGTTAGCACCTCGATTGCGTTTGTAGAGAAAATATTTTATGGATTCAGTTTATATTTCTACAACTATAAACATGCCGTTAGTCCCTTGAGTGTTTGTAGAGAAAATAGTTTATGAATTTAGTTTATATTTCTACAACTATAAACACGCCGTTAGCGCCTCGAGGGTGTTTGTAGAGAAAATATTTTATGAATTTAGTTTATATTTCTACAACTATAAACCCGCCGTTAGCGCCTCGAGGGCGTTTGTAGAGAAAATATTTTATGAATTTAGTTTATATATCTACAACTATAAACACGCCGTTGGTGCCTTGAGTGTTTGTAGAGAAAATAGTTAATGAATTTAGTTTATATTTCTACAACTATTAACCCACCGTTAGCACCTCGATTGCGTTTGTAGAGAAAATATTTTATGGATTCAGTTTATATTTCTACAACTATAAACATGCCGTTAGTCCCTTGAGTGTTTGTAGAGAAAATAGTTTATGAATTTAGTTTATATTTCTACAGCTATAAACACGCCGTTAGCGCCTCGAGGGTGTTTGTAGAGAAAATATTTTATGAATTTAGTTTATATTTCTACAACTATAAACCCGCCGTTAGCGCCTCGAGGGCGTTTGTAGAGAAAATATTTTATGAATTTAGTTTATATTTCTACAACTATAAACATGCCGTTGGTGCCTTGAGTGTTTGTAGAGAAAATAGTTAATGAATTTAGTTTATATTTCTACAACTATTAACCCACCGTTAGCACCTCGATTGCGTTTGTAGAGAAAATATTTTATGGATTCAGTTTATATTTCTACAACTATAAACATGCCGTTAGTCCCTTGAGTGTTTGTAGAGAAAATAGTTTATGAATTTAGTTTATATTTCTACAACTATTAACACGCCGTTAGCGCCTCGAGGGCGTTTGTAGAGAAAATATTTTATGAATTTAGTTTATATTTCTACAACTATAAACACGCCGTTAGAGCCTCAAGAGTGTTTGTAGAGAACGCAGTTTATGAATTTAGTTTATATTTCTACAACTATAAACACGCCATTAGCGCCTCGAGAGTGTTTGTAGAGAACGCAGTTTATGAATTTAGTTTATATTTTAATTTTTAAATTTTAAAATCAGTTCTCCAGGCACTTCCTAGTGATAGATTTTCCTAAAACATTCTACACCTGCGTGTGTGTGTGTGTGTGTGTGTGTGTGTTTCATTTAATTTGAAGGCAATCACGGTGTATTACGTTTAATAAGCTAATTTATGCAAATTTTAATGCTGCCTGTAATGGTGAATTCAGTGTTTCAACAAGAGGTTAAGGCTACCTTCAGTATAATGATCTGCCTTCCCTAGCTTCGTCAATTCTACTTTCGTTGACGCGTTTCGGAGAACCTCCATCTTCAAAAACTACATCTATACTGGTCACCAATATTATGGCCCGTCCTATTTATAATTTTCTATCTCCACCTCGTACCCCTCCTCTATTCAACACGCGTACATTAAACCTGACGTGCTCGCTTTTGATTGGCTCTTCGAAATCACATGTTTTCGCTTTCTTTTAAACTTTCCCTTCTACGGTCGTCTCTCCTGTTAATTTTTGAAAATGTTTAGATTTTTAAACGTAACATCTGCTTGGCAGAAAAGAAGAAGAATATAAAAAGAGGTTAAGGTTGTTTTCAAAAATTCGCTCATATCACGTCAACACTACGCACAAAACGAGGCCGCAAGCCGAAATGGAACGCAGCGAGTTTTTATTAAATCTGTTTACCGGATTCGCAGAAGTTGCTGAAAATAACACAATAACGTTTAACACGGTTTAACGCCGTGCTGACAAATTATGAACGGAAATACAACGTACAATTTTATATTGATAAATCGATGCTTTTTGTCGTAGTTCTGGTGTTTATCACGAGAATGCAGTGCTACAAGTAGGCTATTGTAAACAACGTCTTGTTTAGTTTACAGGTGAAGTAGAGTCATGCGATAACGAAGATACTGTACTGATACACTGTTTTTAAATGCAGTCTTTTATTAACCACCGACAAATGAGCGTTTAGAAGTGTTATATCGCGGTAAAACGAGAACGTGGACCTTGAACACTAATCACGACTTCTAGGAGACGTTTTGAAACACACACGCGCGTGCTCGCACTCACACACATACACACACAACTCAAAAAGTGCTTTAGAGGTCAGGTTTTGTGTATATTTCAAAATCCTGTGTACCTCACCATACTGGCCACTAGAGTATCACATACTGCAATAAAAATTCGCTAAACACGGTTAAGTATAAAGCATTTTTAAAATTTTGCTTCCATCACGTCAGCGAGACAAACGCGTGCCGCGATCACGTGAATTTCCATTGCAAAATAAGGCTTTTCCACTGCGTACATTCGTATTGGAGAGAAATAAAACTACTTTCATCAAGGTTTTAAAAGGAAAACTTTCTCGGAGGATAAACGTCACACGGACGCCATCTTTGGAAGTAAAACACTCCTACGGACGTTATAAAACTTGATTCACTCCATAACAACAAATTTCACATTGGAACGGACATCACAACATGACCTTGAAATAAAAGCCTATCCTAAAACCTATATCACGTTTTATTTTAAGGCGAAAAGCACATTAGGGATATTATCGCCTGCCTAAATATAAGTGTGAGTGTAAAGTGTTAAAGTCGTAAGTGTGTGTCGTAAGTGTAAATGTGTTAGACTTGGGTACAGCGAGGGACGTCTAAATCCTCTCAATAGGTGCAGCTAGACTGCAACCCCTGCGGGGATGTCACCTTTTAAAAAGATTCAAAAATTGCTTATACATTATGAGTGTTAGCACTATCACGTGATTTCAATTGCAATTCGCACTTGGCATACAAATCGATTTCACCGATAGTTCGGGCGAATTCGTTACGCCGCATAGTCCGTTCAACAGTTTCAAAATGGCGAAACCTTTAAAAAATCGCAACACGCAAACGTCTCGCTGTCGTTATAGAAGCGAATTTTAAAAAAATGTCTCTACCCTTTCTTAAAATTCCAATCTCACAATCATAATCAGCATTAAAATCTGCATATATTACCATTTTTAACTTTCAAATTACAAATAACCCCTGACCGCCGTAAACAAATTTCTTAATTTCAACAGATTTTGAAAATTCTAAAAAACATATTTACCTTTTCAACGCAGACTACGACGGTGAAATGGAATTTTCAAAGAACAAATGAGACGAAAACGTTATACATTTTAAATGATTTGAAATAGTCCGCCATTTTGAAACTGTTCAACGAATTCGTGGTGGTTAACAAACACGTCTAAGTTATTACCATAATCGATTTTCGTGCCAAGTTTCAATCAAATTGAAAATAAAATTGCAATCGTGAGCGTGTTAAAACACACACACACACACACACACACACACACACACACACACACACACACACACTCACACCCACAAACACACACCCACACACACACACACACTCATACACACCCACACACCCACAAACACACACTCTCTCTCTCTCTCTCTCTCTCTCTCTCACACACACACACACACACACACACACACACACACACTCACACACGCGCACACACACACACACACACACCTCCTCTGTAACGACTCCTCTAAATCTAGAGGTGTCTAAATCTATAGCTGTTCATTTCAAGGTTTCGGGTCAGGCCTTACCATGACGACCGCTCCAATAGCTCATTTTTCCCAAGGAAATTCGTTAAAAACACACGTTTTCGAACAGCTCATCTCACAACCGTTATCAGCGTTAAAATTTGCGTAAATCAGCATTTCAAATTCACTTAACAGCGTTTTGAATTCCAATGTCTGGGTTCATTTTATATTATCTACGTAATTTAAAAATTTTAAATGTTAATTTACACAGTTTTTAACGCTAGTTACGATGTTCATATCAGATTTACAAAAAAAATCGCTTCCATTACGTCAGCGATAGTTTTTCACCCTTGACGGGAGAAAACAAAAAAACCACCCGAAATTCCGCAACAGCGGAACGATTCCCGCGCTAAAGGTACGGCTTATTTAACAACGGCCGAATCCCCTCGAGCCTGCGGCAATTATAATTAATAATTTGGGCATGCGGTCAATAACACCACCGGCATGTGTGTGTGCGTGTGCGTGTGTGCGCGCACCGCGCTGTAGGCACAACTTTCGCTGCGGCCAAGTCAAGAGGTCATTGTACCCGTTAAACACCTGTTTACTTTTACTTGATTACACCCAACTGCGGCGTCCAAATTTCACGTCTTCCGTTCCTTCCAAGTCTGATGGACTGTTAAACGACATTAAAATTGTAAATACACCCGCGCAAAGTGTCAAAAAGCAAAGCGGAAGGTCGCGCGACAAGAATGAAATCTGTACTAAACACTTTCAAGTACCGAACAACATCTGAGTCCATTATCGATTACCACTCTCGATATTCAACCCGTGTCATCGTTTCTGTTGGGAAATAAGTTAATGGAGCTACCATTATAGTAACACAAACCCAAGACCTTGAAACGTGCGTTGATCCTGACCTCTGGAACACTTTTTAAGAGGTTATAAACACATGAAAGAGCACAGGGGAAAAAGGATGAATGCCCACTTGTTTACGTTCTGAAAAAAATATAATTTTAATTCGGAAACGCTATATATAATTTACAAATAATGTTTTCAGATTGGCGAGTATATTATCAGTTAACTGATTAACAATACGAAAACATTAAAATTAATTTAGAAATTACAAAACAAATATATTAATAACTACTTGTTCTTGTTTTAATATTAATATTAATAACTACATTAATAATAACTATTAACTCCTAACTAATAACTATTAATTTTTTTTTGCGACGAAAAAACGGTAAGGTTATCATCGCCGTCATAACTATTAATAATAACTATTAACTCCTAACTAATAACTATTAATAATAACTATTAACTAATGACTCTTGAACTCCAGAAGCAAGCGTTAAAAATGGGACTTAAAAGTTTCATTTGAAAAGACTAAAATATTGACAAACATACAAAAACCACCAAAAAAGCTTCAAGTGGGAGAACAATACATTGAGATAGTGAAAGAATTCAAATATCTTGGGGAATGGATCAGCTGGAACGCCCTAGAGAAAAAAAGCTATGGAATCTAGGAGAAATAAAGTTGAATTAGCCTTCCAACTTACCAAAGACACATACAACAAGAAGTCCCTCTTCTGGAATACAAAGATAAGGCATTATCATACGGTAATTAAACCAGAAGCCTTATATGCAGCTGAAACATTATCTCTCACAACCCAGGGCCCACTTGAAAGGCTGGAGATTAAAGAAAGAAAGATATTACGAAAAATCTTAGGCCCCAAATTCCGTAACAACCAATTACTCCACATCAGTAATGAAACTCTTTACCAAAAAACTGAAACACTATCAGACACAATAAGAAAAAGGAGAATTGATTTTTATGGGCACATCCTCTGAATGGACAAAAATAGACTAACCAAAAAAATATTTGACTATTTTCAGTAGAAGAGCCAAACCACTTTGGTTTAGAGAAACGGAGAAAGACATAACAGAACTGCAGATCACTGACACTATGCTCATGGACAGAACAGCCAAAACAATAACCAAGGACAAGAAGCAACGGTTCCAAGGCAAAGTCAAATCCAAGCGAACGATCCAAATCTCTGACGAAGAAAGAAAAGCAAGATCACAACGAATGACGCAATACTGGGCTACGAGGAAGGCACAGAATATTAAGAAGTGATTGATTTAGTGTACCCTAAAGTTGGGTGAAACAAATAAAGAGAGAATAACAACTATTAATATTAATAACAATATTAATAATTACTTGTTTTCTATAGAATGCCTAGGCATTGTATATAATTAGGCAAGGTATGAAATACGAGAAGTATTACACAATTTACCTAGGCATTGTGTATAATACCTAGGCATTCAATAGAATGACAAATGCTATTTAGGCAAAGTATGAAAAAAACGTCCTTGATATGTATATTCTGAAAAAATAATGAGAGTGCCATTAAAAAAAAGAAGAAAAATGAAAGTAATACAGAACAATTTATGCCTTTCGTATTAAGGTAAACAAAATTTTCATATAAAAAATAAGAAATTAACCAACTTGTTGCAACATGGCAGGCTTGAATGACATTTTGAATCACATTTCGTTACATTTTTCACGCAAAGACATTTCATACGCTGGCACTTTGTTTTACACATACATTTGACGAATCCTTGGCCGCTGCCACTGGACATTGCAACTGACCGGAGAGGAATTTCGTGGTCAGGAATATCTTCAGTTCTAAGCAAGTTCTTAGGGTATGATCTCGCGTATAATTGTTTTAAAATTCCTTCGGAAGTCGACAGAAACCATCCTCTGTCACACTCATTACGGCTGCCAATATATTGCGCGAATCACCTCGTCAGCTCGCCCCTTGTCGTCGTCAGGAATAGGAACGCGCCCAGTAGCTCCCGAAGAAGCAGTGAGGAATATGTTTTCCGAATTCTTTTGCTTGTATTTCGAGATTGATTTTAGAGTTCATTCTACTTTCGAAACGAATCGGAGATGTATTTTATACTTTGCCGGTTTCTAAAGAATGCCTAGGAAACGAATGAAATATAAATTGTTTATACATTGCCGGCTAGTTTTAGGCATTGTATACAATGCCTAAGCATTCTACAGAATGCCGGATTTCAAAGTTTGCCGGTAACATATATACAAAATAGAAAGTTTCTTTATATCAGAAAGTTCCAAGATATAATATCAGTTGATCGTCACACGGAATATATAGCCAATATATATATATATATATATATATATATATATATATATATATATATATATATATATATATATATATATAGTCGGACGTTAAAAAATATATATATATTTTTTTTTTTTTTTAACGTCCGACTATTGTGCACACGAGCTAATGCAGACGATGGGATGATTTATAGCGTATGAAAATGCCAAGCCCTGGCCTGGAATCGAACCCGGGTCATCGGGGTTGAAAGCCTAGTACGCTATCAACTAGGCCACCGAGGCGGTTAGAAAAATGAGCCATCGGAGCGGCTATCACAGTAAGAAACAGTCCCGTGATTATGAAATGAGCACCGATCCTGACCGATATATCACTTATTGAAAGGTCGTTAAATTATGTTTGTGTTTAGGACGCTCGTGTTCGCATCAAACTTGACACGAAAATCGATTACGGTAATAGTTTTAACAAATTCCTACAAAGTAAAATTCGTTTAACAGTTTCAAAATGGCGGCAATTTCAAATCTTTAAAAATTTGTACTTACAATTTTTTTAATCAATCTACAGCGTAATCAGCGTTAAAAATTGCGTAATTTAACACTTCGAATTTTCAAAATCCCCGAAGGCGGTCAGGGTTCATTTTCGTACGTTAAAATGTAATTCGAGAGTTTGAAATGCTTGTGTAAGCAGATATTCATTCTGATTGTGAAGGTAAAATTGGAATTTCAAAAAGGGTAAGATAAAGAAAAATACTTTTAGAAATTTGCTTCTATCACGTCAGCGAGACAGCTGCGCGCCGCGATTATACAAATTATAAATTTAAAGCTCAAAAAGAGCAATATCTTTAACTGCCTTTACAAAGAAGCTTTGATGGTTGTGTATGAGTTCCGTGTATCTGTATCTATATACATTTTCGCTTAACATCCGTATTTTTATACCAAGTAGGACTAACCAGGAATCAGCGTTAACGATAAGGGTAAAGTAACGGCAGTAACTACGGCTCGAACTAAGAACTAAGGTTTGCAGCGGACTGACCGGTGCCTTAGCCACTTTGATCACTGAGCCTAAATCTATATTTATAAAATTTAATCAAAACTATGTACGTCCGGAATAGCCTATAAATCTAAACTACGGCGTGAACTGTCACGTGACCTTGCATACAGACACTTCAGTTACTGGGACAAGGTTTTTCTTGCAATTTCAGTCGTGAAATCATATTAATTAATGCAGCTGTATATGCGCGGACGCTTACACTGCCCTCTATGGGCTGTCTACAATACAATGTTATCGATCGATCTATGGTATTCACAGATCATTCGATTACTGAACGAGCGAAGCGAGGTCTCTGTTTCAACTCAACCGACAGGTATTTGGTTTGTGCGTTCGTAACGTTATTTTGGCCAAACGCACAGACCGATTGTTTTGAAATTTTGTACAAAGGTCCTTGTATAAGCCTGAACGAAGTATGTGTACGATTTTTCCCCATTCACTTCCGTTTCAAGATGGCGGCCTCTGATTTAATGATAACGAGCTACGCAGTTTTGGCCAAACCGCATTGACCGATCGTTTTTTCTTTTTTAATTTGGTGCGAAGATACTTTGTATAAAGCCCGAACGAAGTATGTGTAAGATTTTTTCCCCTTTCACTTCCGTTTCAAGATGGCGGCCAACGATTCAACGATAACGAATACACACAGCTTCGGCCAAACGCATTGACCGACTGTTTTGAAATTTGGTTCTATAACACCTAAACGACATGTGCACGATTTTTTCCATTCACTTCCGTTTCAAGATGGCGGCCTCTGATTTAATGATAACAAGCTACGCAATTTTGGCCAAACCGCATTGACCGATCGTTTTTTCTTTTTTAATTTTGAGCGAAGATACTTTGTATAAAGCCCGAACGAAGTATGTGTACGATTTTCCCCCATTCACTTCCGTTTCAAGATGGCGGCCAACGATTCAACGATAACGAATACACACAGTTTCGGCCAAACGCATTGACCGACTGTTTTGAAATTTGGTTCTATAATACCTAAACGACATGTGCACGATTTTTCTCATTCTCTTCCGTTTCAAGATGGCGGCCTCTGATTTAACGATGACAAGTGTACGCAGTTTTGGCCAAACCGCACTGACCGATCGTTTTGAAATTTGTTACGAAAGTACCTTATATTCCTAAACGACAGGTGTACAATTTTTCCCATTCACTTCGTTTCAAGATGGCGGCCTCTGATTTAACGATGACAAGTGTACGCAGTTTTGGCCAAACCGCACTGACCGATCGTTTTGAAATTTGTTACGAAAGTACCTTATATTCCTAAACGACATGTGTACAATTTTTCCCATTCACTTCCGTTTCAAGATGGCGGCCTCTGGCTGAACGGCACTTTAATAAGTTCGACCGCATAATAAGCGTAAAGTTGCCAATAACGTTTGCCCGGTTAAATTTTACGCCTAAACAGTACGGTTACCGGTTAAATCGGCGTAAAAGGTTAGCGGAGCTGTGGAGGAGCGGCGGCCAGGCAATACACTGGTAGGCTACTCTGTCAGTTTAAACATAACCTCAACAGTTCCCTGTGACACTAACGATACACAGGTATTACAGTCCACGATAAAACTTTGCAGCCTATACGTACGGTACAAACTGCAAGCAACAATGTACAGTCAAGGCGCGCGCGTGTGTGTGTAGGAATGTGTTTAGGCGCACCTCGTGTACATGAGCGAGAGCGAAAGCGACCTTGAACGACCTCTATAAAGCATTCGTTCTGCCCGCTGAATAATCTGTAAATTATTTCCAAAGGCGTGACCCAATGTTATGTGGGCAGCATCATTCATTTCACTACACTGTACAGTCAAGTACAAATATTGTTTTGTTCCCTCTTTTGCAATCGTTAAGCTTCTACTGTGCGTTTGCTGAAACTTTGTGCCCTTCGCAACTCAACTTTTTTGAATTTAAAATCTACAAAGCTTGGTTTAATCAATAGAAAACCTTCATTATTTTCGATTATGTTCGGCTTAATACAATCGTCATGCTGACGTGATGTAAGCAGATATAAAATGTATCATGTTTTAGGGCTGGTTGTGACGGATTATCCGTGATGCGAGTGCACAAATTTCTATTGGTAGTTATAATAAATGATCAGTTATTTTATAATAATTCTTAACGATCAGCTGATTTCATCGAACAGCTGATACGCTATAATAAGTTTCAGGTTATGTTGTTAAAAACTAGCAATATTAACAACAATTATTATAAACGTTTATATCAATTTCCAATGCATTACAAACGGTTACAACGTGCACGTGTTCTTCAACTAAGGAAAAATACCGAAACCAAAGCAACATAACGTTTTCGTACAATACGCGTGTAGTGTTATCGAAGAAGAGGAAGAAAAAGACAGAAATAGAAATGGACTAATTTCGTTCCATATTTCCGTTACATTCTTCCGCCCAACAAACTTTTATTCTGTTACGTAATTCCTCCTCTCCTCAAAGCTAACATTAAAAGCGAAAAAAATTGAGGCGAAGTTAAAAATTGTGTGGTGCGCGCGCGTGCGTGTGTGTGTGAGCGCGCGCGCGTGCGTGTGTGCGTGCATGTGTGTATCTCTCTCTCTCTCTCTCTCTCTCTCTCTCTCTCTCTCTCTCTCTGTATCTCTCTCTCTCTCTGTGTATCTCTCTCTCTCTCTCTGTGTGTGTGTGTGTGTGTGTGTGCCTGCCTGTCTGTGTGTGTGTGTGTGTCTGTGTGTGCGTATGTGTGTCTGTGTGTGTGTGTGTCTCCCCCTCTGTGTGTGTGTGAGTCTCTCTCTCTCTCTCTCTCTCTCTCTGTGTGTCTCTCTCTCTCTCTCTCTCTCTCTCTCTCTCTGTATGTCTCTCTTTCTCTCTCTCTCTCTCTCTCTCTCTCTCTGTATGTCTCTCTCTCTCTCTCTCTCTCTCTCTCTCTCTCTCTCTCTCTCTGTCTGTCTGTCTGTCTGTCTGTGTGTGTGTGTGTGTGTGTGTGTGTGCGCGCGCGCGCGCGCGCGTGCGTGTATGTATGTATGTGAGTGTGTGTGTGTGTGTGTGTGTGTGTGTGTGTGTGTGTGTGTGCGCGTGTGTGTGCGTGTGTGCGCGCATGTGTGTGTGAATTTCGCTTTCCAAAACGAACTTCAAGAATCCGACGGCTGTCAGGGTTGCTTTTCGTATACATTAAAGTACCCATTTCTTCCATTCGGCTTAAAACATTCTCCGGCGCCTTCCGAGTCCTTTCATTTTTCCAGTCATTCCACAGATCTCCAATCCTTTCTCTCACTTCCCTATCAGTTCCTTCTGTCCAACTAAATCTCGGTCTTTCCCTTTTTTTCGGCGACCACGTGGTTTCCGTTTTAAAATCTCTTGAGGGAAGCCGATTGTCGTCCCCATCCTTTGGACACGACCAAACCATCGAAGTGGTTTTGTCTTGACGTCGTCAAAAATGGTGTACTTGAAGCTACAGAAACGGACTACTGGCGAAGAACAGCAGGTCGGTCCAAACGGGAAACGATAAAAAATGTAATAATTTTCAATGTAGTCTACTAATTTACACAAATTTGTAATGCTGTTTACAACGGTTTAAAAAAATAGAAAATGTGAATTATTCGGCGCGCGTTGTTCATTTTCGCATTATTATTGTAAAACTCAAAAATATGCTGGTATTATTTAATTTCGTTACTTTTTGAAAACGGTTTCCGTTATACCAGCGACACAGCTGCGGGACACACGGACGCAAGTGTTTACCGAAATATTACGACACACCTCGACGGACTCAAATTTCCATTCACCCCTTTATCGCCCGCCCCACACGCGCACAATGCACGCTGTAATTTATTTACCCGGCCGCCGTGTGTAATCAAAGATGCATGCCCTTCCTGACATTACGCAATAAATATGCGACGCGCATGCGCAACGAACAGCTGACTGGTGGCGTGAATCATCGAACCTAACCTCCATTTTAATTACGGGCAACGAAATGGCAGTGCACATCCGGTGCGTCAACTGCGTTTCCGGGAAACCGTGATACGGAAAAAGGAATGCATTTTTGCGGGCGCAGTAACTTTCCGCCTGGGAAATACGTCAAGGTCACGAAATAATTGTTGAAAACAAACGCATTTTTATTGATCAATACGACGTTCAGATGCCATCATGGTAAGGCCCAGACCCGGCACCTTACAATGATCGCCAATCGTGAAATCTTGTGTGTGTGTGTGTGTGTGTGTGTGTGTGTGTGTGTGTGTGTGTGTGCACGTTCAACTTTGACACGAAAAACGAATCCCCCACGAATCGTCCACCAGCTTGGACGAGCGTTAGTTAAGCGGTGTAATCCGTTTAACAGTTTCAAAATGGCGGCCATTTCAAATCATTTAAAAAATGCATCGTAACCGGCGTTGAAATTTCCACGAATCAGCATTTAACGTCTTCAAAATGCGTCCAAATTAAGAAACTGAATCTGACAGCGGTCAAGGTTCAGTATCTTTTTTTCAAAGGAAATTGGGAAGTTTACAGTGCAAATGTATGTAGGTGACAATGCCGATTAACTGTGATAAAATCCGACTTTCCGAAATAGCTTTTTTTTTTTTTGTTTAACGTCCGACTATTGTGCACACTTGGGCTAATGCAGACGATAGGATGATTTATAGCGTATGAAAATGTCAAGCCCTCGCCGGGAATCGAACCCAGGTCCTCCAAAAAGCCGCCGGAACACCGAGGCGGCTTTCCGAAATAGCGCGAAAGTTCGCGGATTTAAGGTGCATTTTCGTATTTGTTATTGTAAAACACGTGCTGGTTTCAGTAACGAGAAGTGCGTTTAATGGAAATTCGCTTCTATCACGTGCCGCGGTCACGTTCATATTTCCGTGCGTTAAAAAGTGCAGACCTAACCTAAAAGTGGACGTAAAGCTCAGCGCCACAGTAATGCCAGTTCAAAGGGAACCATGTCAACAGCGATGAATGAACCGCTCCGGCCGACGTCTTTCTGTTCTCGGTTAAACAACTGACAAAAAGATCATCTTGTATTCCGCCCAAGAACGTTTCCTCAACACGAATGAACGCCCTTTGATCACCCGTCAAGCGCCTGTCACTCGCACAACCCCGCGTGGTCATATCTGACTCTAATTAAATCGCATTTTGTTTCTTATAAATTAATCCACTTCCCCTAACTCGGGCTTCCAGACACTAATTGGATACGTTTACTGTAAACAAGTATTTTGATAAATTACTCACGCACAAAACACTCATTGTACGGTAAGCCTCACTCATGTAGCTTAGTGAGAATTCAGGGGCTCCGTCAAAATACAAGTTACTGTATTTTGCTAAAAGCTATTTTATATTGATATTTGGCTAAAAGCTGCTTTAAATTGATATTCTGCTAAAAGATGTTTTACTTTGATATTTTGCTACAAATAACCGTAGTTTGATATTTTGCTAAGAGTATATCGATATTTTGCTACTAGATGTTTTACTGATATTTTGCTACAAATAACCGTGTTTTGATATTTTGTTAAAAACTACTTTATACTGATATTTTGCTACAAGATGTTTTACTGATATTTTGCTACAAATAACCGTATTTTGATATTTTGTTAAAAGATACTGCACATTGATATTCTGCTACAAGATGTTTTACTCTGATATTTTGCTACAAATAACCGTATTTTGATATTTGGCTAAAAGCTACTTTAAATTGATATTCTGCTAAAAGATGTTTTACTTTGATATTTTGCTACAAATAACCGTAGTTTGATATTTTGCTAAGAGTATATCGATATTTTGCTACTAGATGTTTTACTGATATTTTGCTACAAATAACCGTATTTAGATATTTTGCTAGAGTAAATCGGTATTTTGTTACTAGATGTTTTACTGATATTTTGCTACAAATAACCGTATTTTGACATTTTGTTAAAAGATACTGCACATTGATATTCTGCTGCAAGATGTTTTACTCCGATATTTTGCTACAAATAACCGTATTTTGATATTTGGCTAAAAGCTACTTTATATTGATATTTTACTACAATATGTTTTACTCTGTTATTTTTGTTACAAATAACCGTATTTTGATATTTTGCTAAATGGTACTGTATATCGATATTTTACTACAAGATGTTATATTCTCATATTTCGCTACAAGTAGTTTTACTGTATTTTGATATTTTGCTAAAAGTTACTATATACTGATATTTTGCTAAACGCTACTGTACACTGATATTACTAAAAGCTACAATATATTGATATTTTACTACAATATTCTAAATTTTGATATTTTGTTACAAGCTACTGTATTTTGATATTTTGCTAAAAACTACTATATATGTTATTGATATTTTACCAAAAGCTACTGTTTATTCATATTTCGGAAAAAAAAGTACTGTATTTTGAAATTTTACTGCAAGAAAATTGTATTTTGATATTTTGATACAAGATACTGTATTTGACTAAAAGCAGTATTATAAAAGATCTGTATATTGATAATGTGTTACAAGATACTGTATTTTAATACTTTCCTAAAAGCTTCGGTGTTATGGTGTCATCCATTGTTTTTTTTTACTTTTATTTTTACCTACAAGCTACTGTACTTTTATCAGTAGCTGAAGAATATTTTGCTACAATCTACTATGTTTTTATATTCTGGTAAAACCTACTGTATTTTTATATTTTTCTGCTACTTATTGTATTTTGATATTTTTCTACAATCTACTTTGTTTTGATATTCTTTAATAAGCTACTGCATTTTGATATTCTGCTAGAAGGTACTGAAATTGATACTTTGCTAAATGCTACTGTATTTTGATATTTGCTATTATCTACTTTATTTTTATACCATTTAACAAGCTACTGCATTGTGATATTCTGTAACAAGGTATTGTATTTTGATATTCTGCAAGAAGCTACTTCAATTGATATTTTGCTACAATCTACTTTATTTTGATATTCTATAACAAGGTATTTGTATTTTGATATTCTGCAAGAAGCTACTTCAATTGATATTTTGCTACAATCTGCTTTATTTTTATATTCTGTAACAAGGTATTATATTTTGATATTCTGCAAGAAGATACTTCAATTGATAATTTGCTACAATCTGCTTTATTTTTATATTCTTTAATAAGCTACTGTATTTTGATATTTTACTACAATTTACTGTATTTAGATATTTTGCTACAAACAACTGTACTTTGATATTTTACTATTACTGTATTCTGTCATTTTGCTACAACTTATTGTATTAAGATATTCGGCTACAAATAATTGTATTCTGATATTTTGCTATTGCTTACTGTGTTTAGATATTTTGCTACAACTTACTGTATTCGGCTACAAACAATTGTATTCTGATATTTTGCTATTGCTTACTGTATTTAGATATTTTGCTACAACCTATTGTATTTAAGATATTCGGCTACAAACAATTGTATTCTGATATTTTGCTCTTGCTTACTGTATTTAGATATTCTGCTACAACTTACTGTATTTAGATATTTTGCTACAAACAATTGTATTCTGATATTTTGCTATTGCTTACTGTATTTTGTTATTTTGCTACAACTTATTGATTTAGATATTATGCTAAAAAAACTGTATTTTGATATTTTGCTATTACTTTTTTTGTTATTTTGTTACAACTTTTTGTATTAAGATATTCGGCTACAAACAATTGTATTCCGATATTTTGCTATTGCTTACTGTATTTTGTTATTTTGCTACAACTTACTGTATTTAGATATTCGGCTACAAACAATTGTATTCCGATATTTTGCTATTGCTTACTGTATTTTGTTATTTTGCTACAACTTATTGTATTTAGATATTTTGTTATTACTTACTATATTCTGTTATTTTGCTACAAACAACAGTAATACTGATTAAATCAAGATTTATAACATCAATTACTTTCCAAATTTGAAAGGATTTTTCATACGGAACAAGACTTCGTTTCTGTCCACTTTCCGATAAAGTTGTTACCGACAACTCTGCATCAAACTGTTACTGGCATAAATATGTTTCAATGCTCAATGCTGAATTTATAAATTTTACAAATTTTAAAGTAATATAACTACGGCTGATATTAAAGTGACTGGCAGACTGTGCATACAGCTGGCAGGTCCGAGGGACAGAGCCGTTGCATCGGGTTTATGTTAATAAGAGATAATCCATTGATAAAACGGACGAGAGAGTTTCAACTTTAATATTAAACTTTTGAGACGGGAGCCGTATTGATTGGGATTGTGAAGTGTACTCCAGAGCCCAGAGCCCCACGGCTGAGAGGAACGGGAGAAATGGACGATAGTGTCTGGATGCCAGGAGAGGGGTGGGGGCAACTTTTGTTGTGATTAATTCGTAAACAGGTAACTCGTTTCTTTACGTGCCAGTATATGGCGGGATTTTTGATTTATTTACGGTCTGTGAGCGAGTGTTATTGCATGCATTCTTCACAAAGCATTGCCACGTCTCAACTGGTTATATTTTTAACGTAGGAGATCTCACCGTAAAACCTAGACACTGACCCCCCCCCACATACACACAGCTCATTTTAAGGTTTTTGTTCGTAAATCCCGAATCGGATTGTATTACAG
>CM040183.1:89776882-89789382 GCA_022606455.1 Callitettix versicolor | reverse complement strand
TCGATACGATCAGCTGATTTCATTGAACAGCTGATAGGATATAATAAATTTTACGTTATATTGTTAAAAACTAGCTATGGTAGTTATAGTAAAACATCAGTTGTTTTATATTAATTCGGTACGATTAGCTGATTTCACTGAACAGCTGATAGGATATAATAAGTTTCAGGTTATGTTGTTAAAAACTAGCTATGGTAGTTATAGTAAAAGATCAGTTGTTTTATATTAATTCGATACGATCAGCTGATTTCATTGAACAGCTGATAGTATATAATAAGTTTCAGGTTATATTGTTAAAAACTAGCTATGGTAGTTATAGTAAAAGATCAGTTGTTTTTTATTAATTCGTAACGATCAGCTGATTTCATTTAACAGCTGATAGGATATAATAAGTTTCAGGTTATGTTGTTAAAAACTAGCTATGGTAGTTATAGTAAAAGATCAGTTGTTTTATATTAATTCGTAACGATCAGCTGATTTCATTGAACAGCTGATAGGATATAACAAGTTTCAGGTTATGTTGTTAAAAACTAGCTATGGTAGTTATAGTAAAAGATCAGTTGTTTTATATTAATTCGTAACGATCAGCTGATTTCATTGAACAGCTGATAGGATATAATAAGTTTCAGGTTATGTTGTTAAAAACTAGCTATGGTAGTTATAGTAAAACATCAGTTGTTTTATATTAATTCGATATGATCAGCTGATTTCATTGAACAGCTGATAGGATATAATAAGTTTCAGGTTATGTTGTTAAAAACTAGCTATGGTAGTTATAGTAAAAGATCAGTTGTTTTATATTAATTCGTAACGATCAGCTGATTTCATTTAACAGCTGATAGGATGTATTAAGTTACAGGTTATATTGTTAAAAACTAGCCATGCCAATTTGTCGTGTTTTCGAACAAATTATCGTAATTAAAATAAAAAAGAAGAGATAATAGATGATTTTTATTTGTAATCAACGTTAAACAAATTCCGTAAATAATCTAGCAAATTTAATCTTTCAAAAACTTCACGGAAAAAACCAGTCTTCGTTTTTACCGAATTTCACACGATTTAGAAGTAAACGCTCATAACGCTCTCTGAGCTTATAACAAAATTATAAAACGTGTAGACAATAAAAATACAATTCATGACAATAATCACTTTATAGTTCGTATTCTCACTGGTCTAACAAACATTTTAATACCGACAATAAAAACAGAATTAATAACGATTCAATTGTTGTTATAAAAACTAACCTCAACGTGCCTGAAAAACGTTCAAAAAGAAACGTTCTTCCGACGTTTCGCCGAAATCAATTCAGACATCTTTAATTTCGTTTTTGCTTTAAGTCGCAGTGCTTTTACGCTACATGATCACTTTAATGCAATAAAAATATCGATTGTTTTTAACACAAAGTAATACTCACCGATTAGTGATACGAGGTTCCATTATATTCTACATAGCAGTTCAAACATACCTGAAAAAAGAAATGTGTTCTATAAGCAGGTAGTATTAAGTGTGTATTAAAATTAAAGTAAGTCAAAAACCATGTTTTAATATCAATACATCGAAGTAATAAACCATACTGTATTTAGTCGTTTCGTTAGAAATAAAACTTTCACTTTAAATAAACAGGCTCTTGGTCAGTGGCAGAAGATAAATTCTCCCCAGATAGCGATTTTGTTTCTGTTTTTAAACATTTACAAAGTATGTTTTTATAAGTGGCTTTATTGCGTCTTGTCTAGGTGAGAAATGAAGATGTGGGTCGGGCTTGGATTTTTATTGAGATTTATAATTTGAAGAAAGTGACTATGTGAGTGTCACATGAGTCACTTTATGGAGGTTCGTAGACTAGATACAGAGGCCTTTTTCTGTATCTTAGTGGGGGAGCGGGATCTGTCACAATGGCGGACAGATGCGCGTGCGTGGAGCTTTCTGCTCGCGAAACTAGGTTTTCGGTGAGTGTGAGGGAATATTCCTCGAGTGTGAGGACTTTAAGGCCGTGGCGCATGATCTCGTTTCTGACGAACCACGGGGATTCAGTCAGTAAATGTAGGGAGCGGTTTTGGAAGGATTCCAGCCGTTTCCTTCGAGAGTTAGAGATGAGGGAGTACCAAGCCGGAGCTGCATAAGTAAGAATGGGTCTGATGTACATTTTATACATAGTCAGCCTGATTCTTAGTGGTATTGGGCTTTTGTTCGCAAGAACAGGAAAAAGCTTACTGCGAGCCGCAGCAGCTCTGCCTATCGTTTGCTTGACATGTGGGGCAAAAGTCAGTCGTTTGTCAAGCGTGACACCTAGGTATCTGACTTTAGGTTTCCATGCTATGGGAGTATCGTTGATTTGAAGTACAGTTTTGGGAGGATGACGTTTGTTCGTGAAGGCGATGGCTTCTGTTTTATCTGCATTCACTGCAATTCTCCACCTACGAAACCATGGCTCCAATAGGTCCAAGTGACGTTGAACAAATAAACAGGCAGGCTACTATAATTTTTTAAAATTATTTCTTATAATTACTTCTAGCGGCCGAAGCTATTCCGGAGTCCGGAACTACTTTTTTCCTTTCCGCACAAGATCTAGAAATCAGTTCGGATCCGAGCCTCCACGCGGTTCGGCTGGGTAGCTTGGGAGGTAGCGCAAAGTCTCCCAAGTGAACTAAATCGGAATCGTTTCCAGTTAACAACTGGGATTGTAACTCGAGAATTTATTCCCAACATAAGGTAACGCCTTTGAGAGTCAAGCATGGAAAGTCTTTTGAAGAAACATAATCCACCGTCAGTGGCCATCAAGAGGTCACTGAACTGTTGCCGTTCGGATTCGGTAGGGCAACATTCAGAAGATATCGACGAATCGGAGCGTCTGCAAACCTCCATACAGGAACCAAAAAAGTTAAAACTAAAATATAACCAAATCTCTTACTCAATCGGTTTGCGGATCGAGGATGCACCGGACAGAACGAGAATCAGAAGCATTCTGAAAAACGTCAGGTGTGACGAAGGAAAGCCGGAACGACGAGGGACGGTAGAGGTGTCAGACTAGGTCAGGATGAAGGAGTATTGGAGGAAGAAGTTGGAATCCTCACAGTGCACTAACACGGATAAGAAGAAGAGACCGAAATATTGATTCAAAGTGGTCCCATGTGGCCTTAAAATTAAAATAATTTACTTCTAGCTTCTTTTATCACAACTAATCCAGCCGCCTCGGTGGTCTAGTGGATAGCGTACTAGGCTTTCACCCCGAGGACCCGGGTTCGATTCCCGGCGAGGGCTTGGCATTTTCATACGCTATAGATCATCCCATCGTCTGCATTAGCCCAAGTGTGCACAATAGTCGGACGTTAAACACAAAAAAAAAACACACAACTAATCTTCAGCCTTTAAGCCATTTGTGATCATTTATAGTAAACGAAAAACTGTAATTATTACCATCTGTTCGTCCATTTGCCATACTTTGCATATGCTGAAACAATATACATTTCGAGAATACGCACTCTCATTCTCAAGTACCAAACTTAAAACACAAACTTAGCTACAAGAACATAAGCCCAGATGCATAGTCTTATGATAACATAATAAAAACAAAGAACAAACTCTCCAGACTGATATACAGAATGGTCATAAAATAAAACCTAAGACTTATATGTAATCAGGTAATGAGGAGGCAGACCGACTGGCTGGACCAGGATCTGCATCCGAGTTTATCTGAAAGAACCGGCTTTTCGAATCTCTCTGTCGTTGGCCGGGTCTTAGCAATAGTTGGATTAACAACACTGGGCAAGATGGGATAACCTTCATGGGCATTTCTATGGCAAGCGCCTCTTGGGTAAGGTTCCACACAGAGGACTTCAGAGGGGCGGCAGAGCACAACTCAAGAAAATCACTGTGGTCTGAGGATGCACATGAACAGGATAGGTACGTACCACGGGGAAACCGTGCGTAGGTTATGCAGTAAAGAGGAGGAAAACATAATTGCTGAATGAGTCCCTTGCTAACAGCAGGCTAATGCTTTTTAGTGTCCAGGAACCTAGGATCCTCCAGCAGGATGAGCTAATCAGCAGATTCTTGGAACTTACTGAGGACACCATCTGCTGAACTAGTGGTAAAGGTTTAGTTGCACAATAGGTACGTCGATCACTGTACCTGGGGTTTTATAATTCCTTCCTCTAGTAAATAATCTAATCAAGGTGCGATCAGGGAAATAGAAGTAACTAAGAAAAATGTTTTCTTTTGACCAGCACACATGTTTTCACATGGTACTTATCAGTTATTGTGTTGATCACGTGCCTTTCTTTTATTTTTATTTTGCTCACTCAGTGTATCAGCTTTGTGTATTTGTTCTTAACTTAAGTAATTTGATATAGGCACTTGAGAAGGAGAGGTAACTATACTGTATTCTATACTGTATGAGAGGAACGTCATGTATTCTTTACCTATACATACTCATTACAGTTCAGTCGATTCTAGGGGCGGGGGGGACGGACGACCGTTTTGACGGCCAACTGTACGTAACTGGCGTTCCATGAAGACATTCCAGCCAGGCGGTGCTGAGGAGAAACGGATCGGCAGTCTACATAGTAAGAAGACAGTTTTGCGTACACTTCTTCTCCTTCTATTTTTTGGGTTGTATAAATTTGGAGCACAAAGGAAAAAGTATTTTGAGAAAACTTGTAGATCCGGTAATACAATTTGTATCTTGCTGGTTACAAGTTCGTCTGCCGATTCTGGTGTGATCGGGACAGTCGATTCTAGAGGGGACTGAAGGGTCAGGTGATTCTGGTGGGACCGGAAGGACAGTCGATTCTGGTGGGACTGAAGGGTCAGTCAATTCTTGGGAGAAGGAGGGTCAGTCGATTCTGAGGAGACAGAGAGAGAGAATAGAGAGTCAGTTGATTCTGGTGGAACAGGAGGGTAAGTTGATTCTGGTAGGGTCGAGGGCCAGTCGATTCTGGTGAGACCGGAGGGTCAGTCGATTCTGGGGAGACAGGAGGGGGACAGTCGATTCTGGGGAGACAGGAGGGGGTCAGTCGATTCTGATGGGACTGTAGGGTCAGTCGATTCTGAGGAGACTAGAGAGTCAGTTGATTCTGGTGGGATTGGAGGGTCAGTCAATTCTAGGGAGACCGGAGGGTCAGTCGATTCTGGGGAGACAGGAGGGGACAGTCGATTCTGGGGAGACAGGAGGGGGTCAGTCGATTCTGATGGGACTGTAAGGTCAGTCGATTCTGAGGAGACTAGAGTCAGTTGATTCTGGTGGGATTGGAGGGTCAGTCAATTCTGGGGAGACAGAGGGACAGTTGATTTTGGTGGGACAGGAGGGTCAGTTAATTCTGGTGAGACCAAAGAGTCATTTGATTCTGGGGGACTGGAGGCCGTTTGAAGGCCAACTGTATGTCGGAAAGTAACTTGTACTCTAAAAGGACATTCCAGCCAGGCGGCGCTAGGGAGAAACGAATTGGCAGTCTACGGAGTAAGTAGACATTTTTGGGTAGCCTACACGTCTTCCCTTTATCTTTTTAGGTTAAACAAACTGAAACACGAGTGTCCCTGGTATCTTGAAACATTATTTTTAGGAAACTTTCAGAGTTATATAATACAATAGTGTTCATTTTTTATCAAATGAAGAAGTAGCCAAACGGATACAGGAAGACTGTAATATAGCTATATGTATAAAAAGACATTTTTCAATCATCGATAGTTGATTATGTAAAGAACGCCGGTTAGGAGAGATTCTTAAATTCCAAACAAATATTCAGAACGAACGACGCGAGTCCGGTCCGCCTAAACTTGAAGTTCGGCCTGAACAAACAGTAATAATAATAGCATAAATATTCCATCGAAAAGTAACAATTTTAAAAACAAAAAAGAACTAAGAAAGTAAAAATAACGAATATCGGTTGTCACCAGGACAATATCTTTATACACTAATAACGTTTCCACGGCAAATAATGAAACTGTTTAAATTAAACGTTATTTAAAGACGTTACCATAGTAACAGGCTCGGCAGCGCTGCGCACGCGCAATTAAAAGTTCGCCAAACGTGTGCGTACACGAATTTTTTCTTCGCTTCCCAAACATGAACATAATTACCGCAGATGATGTTCGACAAACACCGAAACGTAACGCAAATATTTGTCGAACAGCGAACACGTTATTCGACCGCACGTGTATTCGAGTCGCATCCGCTATTGTGCCTGTGCGAAACAATTGTTCCGGAAGTCGATTCACCCAACTTACGCACGCGCGCGCACGGGCGCCATAAATCCTGTTACCCAGTTTATTATTCACTTAGAAACGAGTACACCTTTGAAATTAGCCAACATTGTAAAGTAGATACGGTAAAGTTGGGTCACATAATGGTGGCGAAAGTTTAACCGAACAATGGCCAACTTGAACATTACGCTGTTTGGCCTACGCAGAGGTGTAGCTGGCTCTAATTAATTCTTGCAAAACCTGTTCAACAAACACACAAGAAAACAGTGTAACGTTTTACCTTCTTCCACAAAGGCACTCCAAGTTCTTAAGACAACAATGTCTACTAGAATTTCATTAATTATAAATGAATTTTGACATATGAGTTTTTAATTGTGTTAAAAAAATTACCGCGGGGCATGCAAACTGTCTCGCTGACGTGATAGAAGCGAATTTCCGAAAGATTTTTCTTAATCTCGCCATTTTTTTTTTGCTGCAATTCTTATTTCACCATCGTAATCAGCATTAACATCTGCATAAAATAAAACTTCTACAAAAATGAACCCTGACCGCCGTCAAATTAAATTTATAAATTTCAGGAGCCGCCTCGGTGGCCTAGTGGATAGCGTACTAGGCTTTCACCCCGAGGACCCGGGTTCGATTCCCGGCCAGGGCTTGGCATTTTCATACGCTATAAATCATCCCACCGTCTGCATTAGCCCAAGTGTGCACAATAGTCGGACGTTAAACACAAAAAAAAATTATCACTTTCAATCGATTTTAAAAATTAAAAACACCAAATTATGCAACTTTTAACGTTTAAGTACAATAGTGAAATCGGATATTAAAAAGAAATACGGTAAAAAAGTTATGAATTTTTACAAATTTTAAACGACCGCCATTTTGAAACTGTTCAACGCATTTCGATGGTCAACGGACTTGTCCAAACTATTACCAAAATCGATTTTCGTGACAAGTTTTAATCAAATCGCACCGAAATTGCTAACGTGAGCGTGCTAAACACACACACACACACACACACACACACACACACACACACACACACACACACACACACACACACACACACACACACACACACACCACACACACACACACACACACACACACCACAACACCACACACACACACACACACACACACACACACACACACACACACACACACACACACACACACACACACACACACACACACACACACACACACACACACACACACACACACACACACACACACACACACACACACACACACACACACACACACACACACACACACACACACACACACACACACACACACACACACACACACACACACACACACACACACAGCGTACATCACTGTTATAACATAACAGGAACTGTTCAAAGTTCCGTATAATATTTGGGAATAAACATATCAATTCAACAAAAAGCCGGCATAGCATTAGTCGTTTATTAATATTAACCCTTATGATCACTTCGACTAAAAATCCACTTTATAGTTACAAAATGGCAGCCATTTAAAATTTTAAAAATTTAGAAACCGCTCGTCTTACATTTTTTTTTTGTTCACTTCGCTCTTATGTTTGGAATATTCACGAAGAACGTATTTGTAGGCGGTATATATAAAGAGTGACAACGGTTAGATACAGTGCCAAAGTAATAACATTCAAAGTTCCATTTAATATAACATTACCTTTAGAAATACTCTAAACATAATATTTCCACCTCGTTCGCCTCCCCCCCCCCGCTATACAGTTTGTTTAACGATCTGATGAACGCACAATTCGGAATCAAATAAACGCCCACCGGCATCAGATTTGCAAACAACCGGGAGCAATTCCTGAAGGAATAAGGAATAAGGAACGGGTTATAAGCGCAATAAAAGGAGTATTAGCGACATCGGGAACACAATTTCCTCGCAAATATCGCTGAACGGATCAATCATGTTCCCTGAAATATTCTGTCACCTACGGACGTTCAGTTAATACGGGAAAGATGGAAGACTTCGGGATCAGACTGGTGATAACGCGAGGTACTGTCTCGCATTTAAAGCTAAACACAGAACTTAGTGTAGCAATAAATTATTCGCATCATGCATTTAAAGCTAAACAGCGAACTTAGTGTTGCAATAAGTAATTCGTATCTCGCATTTAAGACTAAACGCAGAACTTAGTATTGCAATACGAAATTCACATATCTGTGAATTCTATAGAGCACTATTCACATATCTGTGTATTCTAAACTGTATGCATTCTGTTAAACTAAAATCAAAGTAACTGACTGATGTTTTGTACAAGGCGGTGGATTAATTTAACTACTGTACTGGATGCACGCAGCTGTCTCGCTTATGCGACTGAAATGAATTTTCAAAAAGCAAGAAATACGCGATAATCTTTTTCATCGTATACCGAAAAATTCGTTCTCTCTCTCTCTCTCTCTCACACACACACACACACAAGCTCAAACACTCATGCGCGCAAATATAAACAAACGTGCGCGCGTGCTTAGAGTGATATAAAGGGAAACAAATCTGAAGTTCCCAGGTTCGAGTCTTACCACAATGACCGCCCAAATAGCTCACATTTCTAAGTGTAGATTTGACGAAACGACTTTAGTCATGAATCGTCAAACAAAACCAGTATTTTCACGACTAACGGACTTTTCTTTTCATTAATTAGCTTCTTCTAACATGCCTAGGGGATATACCCGGGCGTGTGCCCATTATACCCCCTATAATGCTGCGCTTTGCATTTACATTTTCCTTAACCTAGTATACATCTTATTTCTAACTTAGCCTAAACTTATATCTAATACAATTTTTCAAACTCAAATTAATACCTTTATTACAAAATGCAACTGCCATTTTCAGAAAAACCCTAAGTGCCAAAACCAAAATTAAGTGCCATTGTGCCATTTGTGCCTTTTACTTATTTCTACTTATCTAAATGCTTAATCCTAACAAAGAATAACAAAACCGCAAAACCAAACAGAAAACAAGCGAGTCCATTTAACAACCTTTGTTAATCTTGCGGAATATTTTTACCTGAACCATAGTGACAGCTATGCTCCAGGTACACTTTTATATGGTGCCACTCATACTAACATTCAATCTCTTACTTTTTACAATCTCAGCCACAAACTCTTGGATAAGCTTTGTGACTAACGGACTTTTTTTTTTTTTCATAAATACAAGCTTAGGGGGTATCCCCGGGCGTGTGCCCATTATACCCCCTATTTAGCCACGCTTCGCATTTACATTCTATTAAATTCTTAAATCTATTAAACATCTTATTCCTAACTTACATCTAATACAATTATTTAAAAACTCAAATTATACTTATACCCTAAAAATGCATCTGCCATTGTAATTAAACCCTACTTGCGAAAATAAACCAGTGTGCCATTGTGCCTTTGTGCCTTTATGACTTATACTTATATCTACTTATAATCTAACAAATAATAACTATATAAAGAAATAAAGAAAAACTGCAAAAAACAAAATCAAAAATTTAGCAAGTCCATTTTTTAACCACCTTGGTTATTCTTGCGGAATTAAGTTTTTACCTGAGCCATATTGACAGCTATGCCTCAGGTACACTATTTATATGGTGCCACTCACACTGTGACTAACGGACTGCGTAAATTATTGGCAAAACAATACGGACGCTCCATTTGTGTCCGTATATACAGTACAACGGCAGACTGTACACACGCAACTGTCTCGCTGATGTGACGGAAGCGAGTTTAGGGCGATTTCTTTCTTACGGCCATTAGAAAATCATATCACAATCACAATCACAATCACAACCGTGCAGTGAAAATAGGAAAATAAACCCTGACCGCCGTCAAATGTTTTACTTCAAAGGATTTTTGATAATCTAAAGTGTCAATTTAAGCAGATTTTTAAAGCTATTTGAGTTATCTGTCTTTCAGAGAAGTGTGTTATAAAAACTAGTACAGATTTTGAAAGACATGAGTTCCTAAACGGTTGCCCAAGTTGTTAACGAAAACAGTTTTCGTTTCAAGTTTGAATCAGATCGGTCAAATACTACTTCTTCGCCTTAAAACGTTCTCCGGCGTCTTCCGATTCCTAGCTTCCATTTTTCTCTTTCGTTAAACAGATCTTGTTCCGATCCTCCTCTCTCTCTCTCTCTCTCTCTCTCTAACGTGCTAAAAAAACACCACACACACACACACACACACCACACACACACACACACACACACACACACACACACACACACACACACACACACACACACACACACACACACACACACACACACACACACACACACACACACACACACACACACACACACACACACACACACACACATACACACACACACACACACACACACACACACACACTCTCTCTCTCACGCACACGCACGCACGCGCACACATGCTCTCTCTCTCACACACACACACGCACTCACACATACACACACAAAACCACACACACACAACACGCGCGCGCGCACACACACACACACACACACACACTTCCAATTCCTTCTCTCCATGTTTTCCATGTTAAAATCTGTCTGGGAAATAGATTTTCGTCCACCCTTTGGACATGACCAAACCATTGAAGTTGTTCTGCCTTAATGTCATCTACAGTGGTGTGCTTTGCATCCATGACTTCACTGATTTATAATTTTTTGATCTTTTCCCGTTTCGACCGACATGCGGCTCTTCGCCAGTCCATTTCTGTAGCTACAAGATATTTTTCTGTTTTTCGTTTCAGT
Source organism: Callitettix versicolor (assembly GCA_022606455.1). Taxonomy (NCBI): domain Eukaryota; kingdom Metazoa; phylum Arthropoda; class Insecta; order Hemiptera; family Cercopidae; genus Callitettix; species Callitettix versicolor. Next base: position 89,778,440 of record CM040183.1, on the reverse strand, counting down.
GGCCACACCTCGCTTCCATATGAGATTATAATTCTTAAATTATACAATATATTCTGCTTACTTATTAAAGCGAAGTTTTTAATGTTAGCTTTGGCGAGAGGAGTCAATACAAAATGTCTGCCGAACGGAAGAAATGTAGCGGAAATACGGAACGAACGAGCAAACGAATTTCGTCTGTATTTATGTCTCTTTCTTTTTCTTCCTCCTTTTCGATACATGTGTAGTATATGAAAAAGTTGTTTTTTTTTTGTTTCGATTTTTTCAAGAACACATGCACGTTGTAATCATTTACAATACACTCGAAATTAATATAAACGTTTCTAATAATTGTTGTTAATATTGCTAGTTTCTAACAACATAACCTAAAACGTATTACAGCCTATCAGCTGTTCAATGAAATCAGCTGATCGTTACGAATTAATACAAAACAACTGACTTCAAGAACACGTGCACGTTGTAATCATTTACAATACATTCGAAATTAATATAAACGTTTCTAATAATTGTTGTTAATATTGCTAGTTTCTAACAACATAACCTAAAACGTATTACAGCCTATCAGCTGTTCAATGAAATCAGCTGATAGTTACGAATTAATACAAAACAACTGATCTTTTACTATAAGTACAGTAAACAATATCTAAGCTAGGTTCACGTATTTATTTAAGCAAAACAACATATTTATATTTGTAAACATATTTCGAACTAATTCACCAAATATATCACTAACAAAAGCTTCACTTCTGTCTGTAACTCCCTAGTTCAACATGCGTACTTTTCGATATCTGTCGATCCCATACGATCGTATTCACTATCCTTATTGGTGTTCTTCCCAAGGTGTTTCGTTCTTTTATCATTGTGTCCAAAAGTCAAGCACTTATAATTGTCATTCTAAAATACTAGTTACTAGTAGGCCTATATCCTTTGATTTATATGCTGTGTTCCAATAGAAGATAATATTGCTTCAACATACAATATGTTTAACGATCCGTCAAAAAGTGTTTTACGGAAAGGGGACTAGTATTGTGAAGGCCGTTGCAACAGCTCAGATTTAATTGGAAATTCCCTGACTAAAAAAATATTCTGCGCGTCGGTGAACTTGTAATTTCCAATTTTACAAATCGACCGCACGACGGTGACACAATTTAATTCCGACTTAATTGCTTCCAAGTAAATGTTGCGAGGAAAACTACAGACATAATCGATTTTCCCGGCTGCCACTCTGATGACTAAGAGCCGGAGTGTACGGAGTAGTTTTGATAAAGTCGACGGTGTTTAGAAGGAGTCATTAAGGGAAGCCTATCTGAGGATGCGCCGGAACACGCCTCCACCTAAGAGGGCGATAGCTGCTATCACAGGCTTAATGATTTCACTGTTACGATATGTTTTCTTTTCAAGAAATGGAGTTTCAAGATATCAAACAGACATTTGGGAATGCTTTGACACGGGCAATGTCACTGGCGTTATCAACTGGAACGCCTGGTGAATAGAATAGGTGCAGTAGTTATTTTATACGCATTTCCTTTCCTTCAACTTTACGTCATGCAGACATTTATTT
>CM040183.1:89756882-89766882 GCA_022606455.1 Callitettix versicolor | reverse complement strand
CACGAAAATAAAATTTTTCAATTTTGTTTCAAACTATTCGCGATTCGAGGTCACGGGGTCCGAGTCTGACCACGATGGCTGCTCCAGCAGCCCAATTGATATAATATTTGAAATGCATTTTCAACAAGTCAGCGAGACAGCTGCGCTAATAACAGACGTGACTAATGCTCTTTACCAGTGATGATATCAAGTAACCATAATACAGTACAATGTTTAATATCAAGAGTTTGAATGTAAAACAGCAGTTATTCGGTATTGGCAATGGTTAACCCATATAGCTCGCTCACTTACAAGCACAATAACGCGATAGTTATTGCTAAAGTTATTTTAAACCCCCTCTATAAAGTGTTAATTTCCCCAGTCAGTTTCCTGAACGATCTTTAAGCGAGTGCTTTTATAGTATCCTGGTTTTCTGTAATGCGCATCTATTAAATGTGAAAGCAGCTTGTTTAATATTGTACGTAAAACTAGTGGAGTCGCAGTTAATGGGGAAAAGGAACGGATAATATACAAGAGGTTGATCAGGTTGTAGCACTTCTCTATAGGCAATGTTCCGAATAACACATGAAACACGGCAATCATAAATTTCGTTGTTGGTCCATGAACGAAAAGGAAAAGAGGTTAGGTTTTTTTTTAAGTATATAATCGCTGTCCATATTAAAAGTTAAAAAGCATGAATTCTGTAAATAAAATAAATCAAATTATATAATTGTTCGTATTTATTTACTATAATATACTAATCTAATTCAATTTTTTTCAAGTACAGTTAAAGTACTTACTGCTCAATAAAACAAGAGACTTGTATTTCATAACATTTACATTAGAACTGTCTTAGATTGCCTTAACGATTTTACTTTCAAAACTGATTCGGTCAATAATTATTTTAGTCATAGATACAGTATTAATTTAAATATTACTTTCAACAACGTTTTTTTAACAATCAGCTGATTTGGTACACACACAATTCAATTATTTCTGTCTTCTATGCTTGCTGCGCTCTCATAGGGAGCATTGCACTTTATACTGTTCCTCAGCCGCCTCGGTGGCCTAGTTGATAGCGTACTAGGCTTTCACCCCGAGGACCCGGGTTCGATTCCCGGACAGGCTTGGCATTTTCATACGCTATAAATCATCCCATCGTCTGCATTAGCCCAAGTGTGCACAATAGTCGGACGTTACAAAAAAAAATATATATATATATACTGCTCCTCGTAGCCGCCTCGGTGGCCTACTTGATAGCGTACTGGGCCTTCACCCCGAGGACCCGGGTTCGATTCCCGGACAGGGCTTGGCATTTTCGTAAGCTATAAATCATACCATTGTGTGCATTAGCCCAAGTGTGCACAATTGTCGGACGTTAAACACAATATATACACACTGCTCCTCGAATTTACAGATCTTTTTATCGGTTTTAAGTTAGTTTACTGTAAATTCCAAAAAAATGGAAAAGTATGAGGCGTGAGAATGCCTTGGTATACAGTGCGGAATGTAACGACATACGAGTTGCACGTATCGTTCGGCCAAACGAAATTCTATCATATGTATTTTAATCGTGTAATTGTGTTTAGTGTTTGTGGCGTGTTTTCAATGTTTTGTTTAAATTTGTGACGACCTCGACAGAGGGATTTGACATTTCGTATTACGGCCTGAAAATGAAATAGTAAGGTTTCGAAAATAGCGATAGCCTTTACGATGAGCAATATGCACAGACAGACATATTCAAGGCACGCACGCACGCGAATACACACGCACACGCACACTCACACATACATACACACACACACACACTCACTCTCTCTCTCTCACACACACACACTCTCTCTCTCACACACACACACACTCTCTCTCTCTCTCTCTCTCTCACACACACACACACACACACACACACACACACACACACACACACACACACACACACACACACACACACACACACACACACACACACACACACACACACACACACACACACACACACACACACATTTAAGGCATGATAGACGGCCTATTAACATATATAAATTAAGATTAATTATTTTCCACGATCAATTGAAGCTCTTTATGCTTCGTATATTGAAAGACGAACAACGATTAAATATAATAATGGACTCGTCATACAAAGCGCCATCGAATGAAAGAAACACAAATGGTCCATCTTTTACTGTGCATGCTGTACAAAGACAATTAAAATAAAACTGCAAATGACGTTACAACACCACAATGCAGCGAAGGTCGGTCCCACCATAATGTACTTGAGTAACGTACAGCTGACCAACCAATTACAGAATAAGTCAAAGGTTAAGTGCGCCTTAATATAATTGAACAGGTAAAAAGTTACTTTAGGTGCAATTAGATAGATTCACTCTTAGGGAACGTGTAACCGGCGAGTATTAACTTTTAACTGAGTTAAACCGGTAACAGAATCCGTTACGATCACTGTTACTGAAAATACTTTTTCTCTGTTACGATTTGGAACGTTGGACACGAATTTCAAAAAAACTAATATGTAAAGAAACATTTTGGTAGAAAAAATAACTGCCTCGGTGGCCTAGTTGATAGCGTACTAGGCTTTCACCCCGAGAACCCGGGTTCGATTCCCGGCCAGGGCTTGGCATTTTCATACGCTGTAAATCATCCCATCGTGTGCATTAGCCCAAGTGTGCACAATAGTCGGACGTTAAACACCAAAATATATATATTTTGAACTAAAGCCCTCGAATTTACAGAACTTTTTATCGGTTTTAAGTCAGTTTTATTTTACTGTAAATTCCAAAAAATGGAAAAGTAATGAGGCGTGAGAAAAAAAATTGGTAGTAGCTTTGATAGGATCCAACAGTCAGTTTCAAAATGACGACCGTTCAGATTTTGAAACAATGATTATTTAACAATTTTTTTAAACCTGCATAAACATTGTACAATGGTAAAATCTCACAGCAAACGAAAACGAACCAGTATTTACCTTTAATAATATATTTTCAACCCGAAACACGTCCGTATTTTCAATAAAAAATTCTATTTTTTGAGCCAGAAATAAAAATCACGTATCATGTTTTCTATTCCGTTTTATTTTAATTACGATAATTTATTCGAAAACACGACAAATTAACGTAGCTAGTTTTTAACAACATAACCTGAAACTTATTATAGCCTAACAGCTGTTCAATGAAAACAGCTGATCGTTACGAATAAAAAACCGATCTTTCACTACAACTACCAATATAAATTTGTGCACTCGCATCACGTGACGCGCGAAATCCGTCACAACCAACCCAAAAACGTAATACGTGTTAATTTGAACAAATTATTTTAGCACATTTTGAAAAAAAAAACTATTGCCCGGTCTCAAGAACGTTTAATCTCTTGTTACGTAAAGAATGTTTATAGCTTTGTTTAATGGCTGGTAAGATGGCCGTCCGACGAACAGCTGATCATTTAAAACCGTGTGTCCAATTATTTTGAAGGTTATGTACTTTGTTTACATACGTTTTTCTTATTGTGCCTAACAGCAGATCTGTTGTTGCTATTTTTGTATTTCCAAATAATCAAAACCATTAAAAAAACTAAAATATTTGCTTTGCACACAAAATTAACAATTAGTTGAAACTAAATTTTAACAAAACCGATTCTACAACACTATAAAATGAGCACTTTTATCGACTGTAAAACATAACCTCTAAACAAAATATTTAAGCACTATTTAAAGAAGCTGCATATCCTTTTTTTTAACAAGCGTGTAACGGTCCTTAAAATTTTTAACAGACGTCAATTAACATAACATTTAAGCATAGATTTAAAGCTTTAAAGGTCTGTTATATTAAGTGATTTTTTAACATATTTTTTGCAACCAAATTCTATGTTTAACAGGCTTTAAAATTACTTTAAAATGTAAACTCGTTTAAATAATTTAATGTACGTACTTGCAACCGGGCTTAAGAGTAACAAGTTAAAAATGAACGGTGTATATATAAAATAATAGGACTGGAAAAAACGTAGAATTACAAAATTGTCGAAAATTTAATTTCTAACGATTTTTAATTAAAACTTAGATCGTAGCTATTGATTAGGCGCTATGGATCGAAAAACGGGACAGAACACAAGCGTTTCCTTATTCGGACAATGTTTCCGCCATTTTGTACTAATACGATAAAAGCTACGTCGGTTTTGTTGAATTATTTGAAACCACCTCGCCGAGGCGATCAAATCGAGTGCGGGTGTTCGATATCTGTAAGTTGCTGAACGTTCAAAGTACTGATTCACCGCTTTACATATTTGTATACAAGATTTTAACATCTGCTGCTGCATATCGAATTCAGAAAGATCTCGGAAACGATCGATACACATTTCACGGTCGTGGATAGTTGCGGGTACGGCCGGCAAACTTAAATACATTCTTAGGATATTACGTAACTATAAAGTGGGGCGTACAAAGTCAACGGAACTTTGCAGTTTACGACTTCAACTATGCAGTTATCGATTTAGTTCAGTGGGGAAATTGGTAAAGTTTTTACGGCCTGTTCGATCATTTCAAAACTGCGGCAATTCAAAATATTTTAAAATACTGTTAATGTTAAAAATGTTAATGGACCAAAAATAAAAATCATTCTTTATTTTAATTACGATAATTTGTTCTAAATCACGACAAATTAACATAGCTAGTTAAACAACACAATCTAAAACTTATTACAGCCTATCAACTGCTTAATGAAGGATCGTTACGAATAAATATAAAACAACTGATCTACTATAACATAGCTAGTTTTTAACAACATAACCTAAAACTTATAATAGTCTATCAAGTGTTCAATGAAATCAGCTGATTGATACAAATTAATATAAAACAACTCATCTTCTACTATAACATAACCTAAAACGTATTACAGCCTATCGGGTGTTCAATGAAATCAGCTGATCATTATGAATTAATATAAAACAACTGATCTTCTACTATACCATAACAAGATTTTAACAAAACATCTTAAAACGTATTATGGCCTATCGGGTGTTTAATGAAATCAGCTGATCGTTACGAATTAATACAAAACAACTGATTTTTTTTACTATAACATAACTAGTTTTTAACAACGTAACCTAAAACGTATTATAGCCTATCAGCTGTTTGATGAAATCAGCTGATCGTAACGAATTAATATAAAACAACTCATCTTCTACTATAACATAACTAGTTTTTAACAACATAACCTAAAACGTATTATAGCCTATCAGCTGTTCAATGAAATCAGCTGATCGTTACGAATTAATATAAATCCAGCATCACAACCAGCCCTAAAACACAATACATGTTAAAACAACACAATCTAAATATTTCACACTGTTGGCAACAAACAGCTTGACGCTCTTGTTATTATCGGGTCAGCGTGTTGGTAGCACTGCAAAGGGAATAATCGTTCAATGACACGCGAGAAACAAAAAAAAAGCAGGCTACAAAGAAGAGTCGGTATGAAAATTCTCCATTAACGCCCTCGGGGTAGCTGTTCGGAATATTAATGGATCCGCCCCCCCAACAAAAAGCCCAAAGTCTTCTAATGATGCAAGTTTCAGGCTCAGCTGGGCTTCGGCAAACTTTCGCCAAGAGATCAATTTCTCCCGCAGACAGTTTTGTCATCGCTTGATATTCCGCGCCGATCGACTCGCGGCGTCACCGCCAGCTTGAGCCGGACCCGCTTTTAATAACAGAACTTTACTTGTTTCCTTACGTTTAGGCCCGACCAAACTTTTCGCATTTGTTTCTCGTACGGCGATGCGCAATGTCAGCGCAGGGAGCTTGGCTAGTGCAGGAAATGATTTTGTAAGACAGCGTGAGCTGTCTCGCTGACGTGGTGGAAGCAAATTTCTAAAAGTAATTTTATTACTACTTCTATTGGAACTGATTCCACCATCGTTTAAAACTTTCAAAAATGCATTTAAAATACGAAAAACGAACCCTGACCGCCGTCAGATTAATTTCCTTAATTTCAACGGATTTTGAAAATTCAAAACTCTAATTCACGCAGTTTTTAACGCCGATTACGATCGTGAAATCAGATTTTTAAAAAAGGTAAGTGTTTTTTCAAGATTTATAATGGCCGCCATTTTGAAACTGTTGAGCGGATTTCCCTGGACAACCGATTTGTCTTGGTTATTAAGAAAATCGATTTTCGTGCCAATTCGCAATCAAACCTGACCGAAATTGCGAACGTGAGCGTGCTAAACACGTGCGTGTTATAAATCGAACGCGTTCATATCAATGTCTCACGGATCCGGGTCTTACCATGATGGTGCTCTAACAGGTCATTTTCCATTGAAAATTCGCTTCTATCACGCCAGTCAGACGGCTGCTTACCGCCATTATTAAGAAATAATATTTGCCAGGAAAGTCTTAGCAAATTAAAACAAGACAACATCTGCAAGGGGTTGTTTCTCCCCCCCCACCCAACGTTTCTGCGCCATATTCTTACACGTTAAACACAATGCGTTGGGATTTTTCCGTTAAACTTTTGATTTAATTCGGTTAATTAAGTTTTCCCTAAATACTTAATACCCTGTTTGGCCGCTTTTATTATACAAGTTACCGAACAGCGTACAAAAGATAAAGAAACACATTTTCCCAACGCTATACACATAACAAATGTCTCGGTATTGTCTACAACTCACTAATTAAGTTTTATGTTTTCGGTTTTTTGTCGGTAACTCGTTTATCCCTATAGCTAAAGTAAAAATTTAAAAACCATTGTGATTGTCATGGAAAATGTAAACTTTTATCTCTCTAGTCAAGTTTTCGTAAAATAAACGTTCTGCAAGATATTCTGCTTTTAAAATGTTAAACGGTCGCCATTTTGAAACTTATAAGAATAAATTCTTTGTTTTCGTAAAGTTTCTCAAACGTAACACAGAAAATACGTACAGTCCAACAAATCTCAAATTCATAACTCAATACAACTACTACCAAAGTTATTAACGTTTTCTTAAAATAATAACAAAATGGCGGACAGATATGTACATACATATTGTTACTGGTACTGCTATTGCTGTAGTTGTCTGTCGCTATCACTGACACTGTCACTGTCACTATAGCTATCGCGGACGCTGTCACTATCGCTGCAATTGTCGCTATCGCTATCACTATCACTATTGCTATAGCTGACGCTGTCGCTATTGCTTGTCATTATCGCTCACGCTGTCAATATCGCTGTCACTATCGCTCACGCTGTCAATATCGCTGTCACTATCACTGCAGCTGTTACTATCGCGAACGCTGCCGCTAATCGCCGACGATGTCACTATCGCTATCGCTGTCACTACTATCGCTTACACTGTCTATATCGCTGCCACTAACGCTTACGCTGTCACTATCACTGCAGCTGTCAATATCACAAACGCTGCCGCTAATCGCTGACGATGTCACTATCGCTATCGCTGTCACTATCGCTCACGCTGTCAATATCGCTGCCACTAACGCTTACGCTGTCACTATCACTGCAGCTGTCAATATCACGAACGCTGCCGCTAATCGCTGACGATGTCACTATCGCTCACGCTGCCACTGTCACTCACGCTGCCGCTAATCGCTGACAATATCACTATCGCTGACGCTATCGCTATCGCTGTCGCTGTCACTATCGCTCACGCTGTCACTATCACTGCAGCTGTCACTGTCGCGAACGCTACCGCTAATCGCTGACGATGTCACTATCGCTGACGCTATCGCTATCGCTGTCACTATTGCTCACGCTGTCACTATCACTATCACTGCAGCTGTCACTGTCGCGAACGCTGCCGCTAATCGCTGACGATGTCACTATCGTTATCGCTGTCACTATCGCTCACGCTGTCAATATCGCTGCCACTAACGCTCACGCTGTCACTATCACTGCAGCTGTCACTGTCGCGAACGCTGCCGCTAATCGATGACGATGTCACTATCGCTGACGTTATCACATTTATTAATATTGTTATTATTATTATTATGACAATTTTATATCGAATATTTTACCCTAACCGATCAGTACCAGTAATTTCTGGACGCTGTAAACATAAGTATAAACACCACCTCAAAACGGTTTCTACAGATCCTTGCCCGTCTCACAGTCCGGGCCCGGGTGTTACCATAACGGCCGCTCCAGTAACTCGTTAAACATGGTAAAAAATTGCGAACAACGTCTGACACGCGAGCGCTGTTCCTGAAATCTGTTTTTAATTTCTTTCGGAAACCAGCCTCGGTGGCGCGAGTGGTGACGGCCGGGATTTGGAAACGTTTACCAAAGTTCGCTGCGCCCCGCAAAGCCAGGGCTCAGAAACTTCGCTGCTGCCGAATTTAAATTTTAAGTCCGATCGACTTTAACGGGAATACTGATAGACTCGCGACGGACTTTGGGAGACACTTTAACGGCAATACCGCGGTTTTTGTACGTTCCGTGTAAGATGATTATTCAAATTGCGAAGAGCTGCAGCCTCCCTTTTGAGAAACAACTTAAGCGTCTTTATGGACGCTCCGATAAAATGGAATCATTCTACAATCATTTTTGTAATTGTTTTTTCCCTCGAGGATTAAATTTTAATGTATATATCGGCCCCACTGGAGCACAAAGTGTTCGAAAAGAGGCTCAGTCTTCTTTATGGTAAAATAAAAAAAAAAAAAAAAGGGATTTTTGGTATTTTACTCATATAACGACCTTAAAGTTTTATTTGGGTAGTTATTGACAACTAATTTAAGCAAAATTAGATTCTTAAAAGTTTATAATTTAAAATAAACATCGTATAAGTTTTAAATACTAAAACTTGTAAGTGTAGTTTGAACACATAACAGATCAAAATAATTTCGTTTTTTATTAATTATTTTTAAATACTTCGTTGTTAGGAAACATAAGATATTAATAAAACTACGATCTGTTCAAACGATTCTGACCTGATCATTGACTCTGACCCCAAAAAAACCTTTACATCGTTGAGTTTACAAAAAAAATATTTCTCTAAATAAGTCTACTTTTATATTTTACAAATCGTTTTAAGCTTTAAAAGTATCGCAGGTTGAAAATCAGAAACGAACCTGACCGCCGCCAATTGATTTTCTTAATTTCGATGATTTTTTAAAACTTTAAAACGCCCATCAACGCGGATTTCAACGCTGAAGGCGACGATGAAATCAATTTTTAAAATGTAAGTTAACGAAGTTATGATCCGCCATTTTGAAACTGTTAAAACAAATTTTTGTGAGTAACGAAACTTTCTCTGTTATTACCAAAATTAATTTTTGAGCGAACGTACGCGCGCGCGCGCGCACGCACACACATAAATATTAAATTGTTAGCGATTCAAAATGTGATCCAGGGGTGAACAACGCTCTTTTCAAAGTCCCATATCCGGATCTTAACGTAATGGCCACTGTAATAGAACATTTTCTGAAAATTCGCCACTAACACAAGACTGCCTCTGAGAAGTAACTAGCAGTCGCCCTTCTGTCTAGGCCATCGCGTGCCGCCCCCCCACCACAATCCGCAGTCCATTAAAAATCATACCAAATTGCCAGACCCAATTCGCATGACCCATTGGGAGAACCCGGCAAGCGGTCATAAACTATAATTAAATAAAGAACGTTATAATTGTTTATTACCCGAGCGAATAAGAAATGATTACTTTATACGTGCGTCACGTGACCCACACAACACCCCGGTGTCTCCGTTTAGTTTTTTTTTAATACATCAGGAATAAATCGTACCAACGGAAAGTCCGCAGTAATTTTTATTTCCAAACTCTTGTACTTATTTACAGCTGTGACGTTCAATCACAGATAAATATTAAATTTTAAATCTAACTGGCAAAGCACAGATGAATCGAATAAATAACCAAGCCTATTTCAGTATAACGGTAAGATAAAACGAAAGCTCGACCAAAATATCTACGATTTTATTCACGATCAAAATTCGTTTCGCGATGTTCAATACAAATTATGTTCGCTTCTCGAAATGTTGGTCTATGTCTCCTGTGTTGGGCCGGGCGTCCAACA
>CM040183.1:89741882-89751882 GCA_022606455.1 Callitettix versicolor | reverse complement strand
AATAAGACAGCATCATAATAACCAGCATTAAAAGTATGAAAATGAACCCTGACCGCCGTCTGATTAACTTTACTATATTTTTTAACTGAATTCAAAAAAATGACTTTAACGTAATTTATGCAGATTTTAACGCTGTCCACGATTGTTAAATCGGATTTTGAAAATCGTGTAAGGTAAATGTGTTAGTTGTTTTTACTATTTGAAATTACCTACCTGTATATAACCTGAGAAATAATAATACACACTTTTATTTTAATAACGTAATTTAAAATGGAATTTTTGTTGAAAAAACATCAAGGCAAACAGAAAAAACTTTAAATTACCGTTAAAAACATTAAAACTTCTCTAATTTTTGTTCTCTAGTGCCACTTCTCTAGGTACAGTTTTTTAGTTCTAATGCTATGTATTCAGTTCACTAGATCCAGTTTCTAGTTTTTGTTTTAGTTCTAGTCCTCTAGTGCCACTTTTCTAGGTACAGTTTTTCCATTCTAATGCTATGTATTCAGTTCACTAGTTCCAGTTTCTAGTTTTTGTTCTGTAGTTCTAGTTCTCTAGTGCCACCTTTCTGGATACAGTTTTTCAGTTCTAATGCTATGTATTCAGTTCACTAGTTCCAGTTTCTAGTTTTTGTTCTCTAGTTCTAGTCCTCTAGTGCCACTTCTCTAGGTACAGTTTTTCAGTTCTAATGCTATGTATTCAGTTCACTAGTTCCAGTTTCTAGTTTTTGTTCTATAGTACTAGTTCTCTAGTGCCACTTCTCTAGGTACAGTTTTTCAGTTCCAATTCTATAGATTCAGTTTCTAGTTTCTGTTCTCTAAGTCCAGTTTTTTAGTTCTAATGCTATGGATTCAGTTCACTAGTTCCAGTTCACCAGTTTCTATTCTCTAGTTATACTTCTGTAGTGTCTAAAACCAGAAAAAAACGCTTCTTCGATGACCGGAAAGTCGCCGAATTTCATTGTTTGTCATTCAATTGAAACAAACCCACGGGGCTTCTGAAGTACGACTCTAAGTTTTTAAATTGTTTTAAAGAACACAAATAAATAATACCGACGGATTACTGGACGGACCGGATTCGCAAATATATACAATATTCAACGACCCCTCAAAAGGAGGTCTACAGAACAGGCTAAGAGCTCAAGATTTGAAGGTCCCGGGTCTGGGTCGTACCAAGAAGGCCACGCGAACGCGACAGCGTTACATAGGAAAGCCGGATAAGTAAAGGACAATGGCGCCTTGACACAATCAAGTTTTCCCATGAAGTTGTGCAACCACTTTTCCTTTCCATTCATTCCCAGCGACGACCTCGGACGAATGTCACAGTTCCCGTCGGCTCTTGAAATAATAACACCCGAACTGTGTGAAACGTAATGAAACTGGCATGGGACAATTCTAAATTATAACTTTTGTACCGAAGTACCAGCATAGTTACAGTCGGCGAGGCCATACAGTATAAGTACTGTTTTAGCCGGTAAAATTGTTATACTGGTATTGTAGTTCAAAGAACAACAGACCTCGCAATATGTTCTGGCCACCGCTCTGCGACAACGCTCTGACACGTTCGTAACAATTGTAACCGGTAACCGTAGTATTTAGGGAAAATGTTAAGGGTCCAGTTTTATTTGAAATCTTATACTCGTCCTCCATCCACGAAACGGAGAAAATTATAAACCACCATCTTGAAACGTATGTGAATGTGGAAAAACCTTACACACGTAGTTCGAGCTTTATACAAAGGTACTGCCAAATTTCAAAACAATATGTCTATGTGTTTTGCCAAAACTGCGTACACATCTTGAGTACGCCATCTTGTAACGGTAATTACGAGAAAACATCTCACACAAAAGTTGTTTCGGTTTTATTCTGGATATCGTCGTATCAAATTTCGAAACAATAGGTCAATTAATATGGGTCAAACTGTTAAAACAAAAGCCGCCATTTTGAAACGGAAGTAAACGGGAAAATATCTTACACATATGTCGTTCGGGCTGTGTACAAAGTACCTGCGTACCGAATTTCAGAACAATCGGTCCATGCGTTTGTCCAAAACTGCGTAACAAACACACCAAATGCCGAAAGAACGACTTGAAATAGGCCCCTCGGTGAAAAAACCAGGTAGCGACAGTTTGATATTAGAATAAAGTTTACAAAATTAAAACAGTTACTCTACTGTAGAGGGTTATTACTCTCTACTGGTTTCGACCTTCACGGGCCATCGACAAGTAATGTACCAAACTACTGAGTTACAAACATAACTAAACCTTCCAGAACAGTTAGGCTTTAAGTGGGTAAGGCTCAGGGGATAAATTATTCTACCTGCTCCAGTCTAAGCAGTTACCACCACACTCATACGTCCCCTTTCTCCTGTATTCTAGATGATCCAGTTATGTTTGTATATCTGAAGTTATGTTTGAATCGTTAAAGTTATTTTCTTGTTGTTGTTATTTTAAGGAGAAAAGCAAATTGAGACTATTATCTCCTCCCAAAATCTGTGAGTGTAAAGTGTTAAAGTCGTAAGTGTGTGTTAGACTCGGGTACCGCGAGGGACGTCTAAATCCTCTCAATAGGTGCAGCTAGTCTGCACCCCTGCGGGGCGTGTAGTTAAGTTTGTATGTCTGTAGTTATGTTTGTATATCTGCAGTTATGTTGTAGTCATGTTTATACGGCTGAAGTTATGTTTGTATGTCTGTAGTTATGTTTGTATGCCTGTAGTTATGTTTATATGTCTGTACAGTTATGTTTGTATGCCTGTACAGTTATGTTTGTATGTCTGTACAGTTATGTTTTTTACGTTTAAAGTTATGTTTGTACGTCTGCAGTTATGTTTTTATGTCGGTAGTTATGTTTGTATGTCTGAAGTTATATTTGTATGTCTAAAGGTATGTTTGTATGTCTGAAGTTATGTTTGTATATCTGTAGTTATGTTTGTATATCTGAAGTTATGATTTATGTCTGTAGTTATGTTTGAATGTCTGAAGTTATGTTTGTATGCCTGAAGTTATGTTTGTATGTCTGAAGTTATGTTTGTATGCCTGAAGTTATGTTTGTATGTCTAAAGTTATGTTTGTATGTCTAAAGTTATGTTTGTATATCTGTAGTAATGTTTGTATGTCTGAAGTTATGTTTTTATGTCTGTAGTTATGTTTGCATGTCTGAAGTAATGTTTGTATGTCTAAAGTTATGTTTGTATGTCTGTAGTTATGTTTGTATGTCTGAAGTTATGTTTTTATGTCTGTAGTTATGTTTGTATGTCTGAAGTTATGTTTGTCTGTCTGAAGTTATGTTTGTATATCTGAAGTTATGTTTGAATGTCTGAAGTTATGTTTGTATGCCTGAAGTTATGTTTGTATGTCTGAAGTTATGTTTGTATGTCTGAAGTTATGTTTGTATGTCTAAAGTTATGTTTGTATGTCTAAAGTTATGTTTGTATATCTGTAGTTATGTTTGTATGTCTGAAGTTATGTTTTTATGTCTGTAGTTATGTTTACATGTCTGAAGTTATGTTTGTATGTCTGAAGTTATGTTTTTATGTCTGTAGTTATGTTTGCATGTCTACAGTTACGTTTGTATGTCTGAAGTTATGTTTGTATATCTGTAGTTATGACTGTATATGTTGTTATATTTGTTGCTTAATATATAGTTTGTCAACGACTTGTAAAAGTCGAAAGAAATACCGCGTGATAAAGCCTTAGGCCGAGTGGCCACCAAATGCGGAGCGAAGTATTTAAAACGTATTGTTTTTAATGTGAATGCGTGTACTGAAAGCGTTACGGAGCTGACGGAATCAAGCAGCTCCGTGTACCTTTGACTGTGTCTAGGTTCGGTTTGAAGCTTTCTCCGCTTCCCCCCACCACAATGACCACGCCTGTAAACGTATTATTATTTAGCGTTACCTAAATTACGGTTTTTAAACATAATAGTCCCTACAAGCCGTTACAGTAGGCTTAAATCAGGGGTGTAGACTAGCTGCACCTATTGAGAGGATTTAGACGTCCCTCGCGATACCCGAGTCTAACACACACACTTACAACACTACACTTACGACTTTAACACTTTACACTCACACTTATATTTAGGAAGTATTTAGATTAAGCCTTATTCCGTTCAGCTCTGCAGTTGGTGGCTGCCCGGCCTTACAGTACATTAAAACTGTGTTTTCAGTTAATAAACTCCAATATGTTTGAGTAACGCTTAAGTAAAACCTTCAATTTCAAAATACGCAATAGTTCGAGCGAATAAACTCTCATTCAACACCGAATTCGTTTTATTTTATTATGAAAAATTCAATCGAAATTTACAAGAAATTGTAAATATGTAGAACTTTTAATGACCAACGATCAATGTTAAAAAAAAACTAATTACAAATTATTACAACCTAATTAGTTGTAATAACAATTCTTTGTCATGCAAAATCGAATTTCCAATTTGAAATTTCAGTAAAGCTCGATAATCACGACGCAGAAACGTACGGAAATCTAACTAAACACAATTTTACATCGATCTTTGGTAGACTAAACAATTTAGATCAGTGCATATGTTAATCAGCTGACTGCATCAAACAGATGACTGCAAAATAATCAACGTTACGATTTACTCAGCTGTACATAACGGGTATTTACCGTATGTTAGTCAAGCAAATACGTACACAATACAAACTAATGTTTACACGAACAATATACATTTATGCAACAATATAGGCTATTGTACCCGAACATTTAATCCCTCACAATATATTGTGGCTTTTTGGATCTGTCGTTACTCATCTTTTATTTGTGGTCAGTACAGTTTTTATTTTTAGTGAAATTCTATTGAAAAATGAGCTATTGAAAAGGCCATCGCGGTAAAACCCGAACTCAGGACTTTGACAAGAGCCGCGAGCCTGACAACCATATCGCTTTTTTAAAAGTCGTTATTTTATATCATATACATTTCAAAAGTTAGCGCAGCGCAGTGTACGTCTGAAGTTATGTTTGTATGTCTGTAGTTATGTTTGTATGTTTGAAGTTATGTTTGTATGTCTAAAGTTATGTTTGTATGTCTGTAGCTACGTTTATATGTCTAAAGTTATGTTTTAAGTTATGTTTGTATGTATGTAGTTATGTTTGTATGTCTGAAGTTATGTTTTTATGTCTGTAGTTATGTAGTTGCCTTTCCGTTACCGTTAACGCTGATCCCTCGTCATCATTAATTTAACTGGCATAAAGTATGGACTTTAAAAAAATCTATTTTGGTAATAACTTCTAAACGTCGTTACCCCGTTAAAACCAGTTTCAAAACAGCAACCGTACCACATACAAAATAAATCACATTTTTATCTTTAATATTTTTCCCGCAGGGGGGGTGCACACTAGCTGCACCTATTGATAGGATTTAGACACACCTCGCAGCACTCGAGTCTTAACACACACTTACACTTACAACACTTACGACTTTAACACTTTACACTCACACTTACACTTAGGGAGGCGATAATAGTCTCAATGTTCTTTTCGCCTTAAAATAACAAAAAAAACTTTTCTTTTGAAAATCTAATTCTATAATCGTAATCAGCGTTTAAAATCTGTATAAATTATTTTAAATTTTCAAAATACTATGGAAATTAATAAGATTGCGGTCAGGGTTCATTTTTCATGCTTTGAATTAAATTTGACAGTTTAAAATGCTAATATACGCAGATTGTAACGCTGATTACGACGGCGAAGACAAAAAGCGCTGCCATAAATTCACTTCCATCACGCCAGCGAGACGAGCCGTAACAAAATTATACCCAAATTAAGATTGCCAACCTGATAACGCCCCGCTGTAATCAACACTTAACCTATAAAACAGCGTTTTATTTGGACAATTTTCGCGCAGCCCACTGTTCCGTTATTTCGAAATAAGACGTAAAATTTGCAGTAATTAACGAAACAGTTAAAAGTGGAAACTTTTCGGCAACTAAACGCCCCGAACCCAACGATATACTAATTTTTGTAAAAATGGAACCGAGGCTTTAATAATAATTAATTGTTTTCCGTAACTTCCACCGAAACTCTTACTTACTCCTTCGCTTAGTTTTTGTTTTTTACAACCCTAAATTAGGGGTGTTGAAATTACAGAAGTTGCATAATGAAGAACACAAGAACGGCGGCGCGGGGTGGGAGGGGTGTAACAGACATTGCTGAAAGTGATTTATGCTTTTTTATGACAGCGCACTACACACAAATCCCATTACGGTAGACTTTTATTTTGCTCCGCGAATGGGAACGCATGTTCCGACGCGTTTTTAATGGAAAACTTAGTTTTAATACGCTGCTACAAAAAGGGGTACGATACAGCTTTAAAGTTCTGTACAACTTGTGCGCTTTGCACAAATTGTTTTACCAGCGTGCACGCCGTATATTGTCCGGCGAACAGAATAAATTCGGTGTCATTATAATGTCGGGCTGCCACCGGAAGCGGAGTTCATTATAAAAAACGCGTTTGTATCTTTTAAGTATAAATAATTAGATCTACTGTAACGGATTCTAGGAAACTACAATTAGGTAACCAGAAATAATAACTTTGGAGGCGTCGTAAGCGTGGTGGGGGGAAGCCATCCTCAAAACCGAACCTAGACCGAGTCGAAGCTACGCTGAGAGGAAGCCAGCGACGCCGTTTGATTCCGCTCATCTCCGTTAACATACTTTAGGTTTTCAAAGCTTAGAACGCTTCGCATTTATTGGCAACACGGCCTTAAAGTGTTTACTGTGAACAGAACGTTGTGAAGTCAGAACTCAACACGTACAAGGTAAATTTAATTAAAATCGGCAGGGATTGCACATGAGCTACTTCTCTTACGGACTGAATTGTTTAAGACACCGTTCTCTGAACCTGCGCGCATAACAACTTGACGTTTAAACCATAATAGATTTTTTAAAAGTTTGAATAAAATCGGACTAGAATTAGATGTAATGATCGGTCATTTCTAGGTCCCGGATCTGGGTCTTAGCATGATGGACGCTCCAACAGCTGAGTGTCCAATGGAAATTCGCTAATAACAATTTTTTGACGAGTACTGTCCAGCCAGCCCTGGCGCTACAGTCCTGGTGGGCTTTGGCTTCTCTCACAATTCGCCTCCATTAATTTTTAGACCCCCGCAGGAGGGGTGCAGACTAGCTGCACCTATTGAGAGGATTTAGAATTTCCTCGCGGTACCCGAGTCTAACACACACTTATACTTACAACGCTATACTTACGACTTTAACATTTTACACTCGTACTTACATTTAAGGAGGCGACAATAGCCTCAATATGCTTTTCGCCTTAAAATAACAACAACAAAAAATCCTTTCTAGATTGGACTTTCTGCCACCATCTCCAATCTTCACGACCACTTCCACATCCTACATTCCATGTATCCCTCGGCCTTCCATTCTGCAACGTAAGAACTTCTTGGCTATTATTTCTTCCCCCATACGCTACACTTGCTCCATGTAGACTTTACACCGCACTATGTTTTTCCCTGCAGTACATCTTCAAGTTTCCTATTTATTCTTACTCTTCATTCTTCTGCCTCCCATACGGGCCCATATATCCTTCTCATAATTTTCCTTTCAAATATACGTAAATATACTTATTCTCACCATCTACGTTGCACTATTCTGATCATACATATTATTTCTCGAGTCAACAAATAGACAATCAAATTACAAATGCCATTTTTTTTTTTGCATAACTTGCTTAGAACAATTTCAATATTTACTCAAAAGTCATTAAACTTATAGGTTATGTGGCCCTACTGACATTCTCTTATCCCTGCCCATCGTACAAGTCGGGACAAGCATTTCTAGTAATAAACACATGTTTTGGACACTGTTTTTACACAAATATTTGTGATTTCTCCTTCCATCGTACATTTATCTACAGTTAATAAGGACATCATAAAATACGAAGTACAATTTAAATGTCAAAATACAGTTAGAGGTTATCAAGCATGCCTTTTCAATTGACTAGACGACAGTTACCTATTAAAATTGCGTTTGCTATCACTATAAACAAGTCGCAGGGACAAACACTTCAAAGAGCAGGATTGTGTTTACCAAATGACGTCTTTACGGACAATTGTATGTTGTCTCTTCAAGGGTAACTAAATCAACTAACATGTTTGTATCCATTAAAGAAAATGAAATGCAAAAAGTACGCAAGAAGATTACATTCTTACATCAAATATCGTTTACAACGAGGTATTGTAATGCCCTGTAAAAATTGTTATTAAAGAAAACACTTATCTGTACATACTAGAATGACTCATAAATTGGTGATTATTATTTCAAACCGATCGTTTTTCGATTTATTTTTTAAACATTTTTTCCCTTGCTTCCAACTATCGCCCTCACCCCAACGACTACTCTTATTCAAAAGGCTGTGTTTACTTAAGACTTTCATAAACCGGCCCCCTGGTTTATAATAAAATTTGATCTGTTAATTTATTTTCCCACAGAAAAAAAACCAGACTAAAAACAGACCATTGAAACTATGTAGGCCTACTTGTTTCACTCAGTGAATCTGAAAACCGATAGCGTACAACCATAATTTCTCTTGTACAATCACCGAATTATAATTGTATACATTGTACAATGATAAAGTCACAGATAACGTTCACGCCGCACCTTGCATATCTCAGAATGAAATGTTTCATATTCTAGTTGAATGCTTGACGCAGAGTAAGACATTAGACGGAGATACTGCGGTAGACTTTACAATTAACATAATAGCCAGCGTGGCTACATTATCTTCCCAACATTAAGTAATGCAAAACAAGTGACTCCAGATAAAGTTTATACCTCACAATACGGTCAGGCCAAAACTCGATGAAATCTATTAAGGCCTATTAACCTATTAACCTATGTACAAGTTGTTATTGATTTTGTTACTTTTTAATACCACTCGCACGATTTTTTTCAGTTAAACAGCCAATACTGAACAGTTAAAAAACTAATACTGAACCTTTAAGGAACGAATATTGAACAGTTAAAGAGCCAATACTGAACAGTTAAAGACTAATACTGAAGTTACAACCAGTATTGAATATTAGAGCCAATATTGAACAGTTAAAAAACGAATACTGAACAGTAAAAAAAGAATACTGAACAGTTACAGCCAATACTGAACAGTTAAAGAACCAATATTGAACAGTTAAAAAACAATAATGAATAGTTAAAGAACAAAAATTGAAGAGTTAGAGCCAATATTAAACAGTTAAAGAGCCAATATTGAATAGCTAAAAAGAGAATAGTGAACAGTTCACGAACCAAATAACAGTTAAGCAATCAATACTGAACAATTAAAAAATGAATATTTAACAGTTAAAGAACGAATATTGAACAATTAAACAGTTAAAGAGCCAATATTGAACAGTTAAAAAGGGAACATTTAACAGTTAAAGAGCCAATATTAAATTTTTAAAGGTCCAATACTGAACAGTTAGACCTAATTTTGAATAGTTAAAGAGCTAATATTGAACACATCAAGGGGCTCTATAACTGAACAGTTAATGAACCAATATTAAACACTTGAAGAGCCACTACTGAACAGCTGAAAAACAATATTGAACAGTTAAAGATTCAATTAGACAGTCAAAGAGCCAATGTTGAACGGTTAAAAAGCTAACATTAAACAGTTAAATAGTGAATAATGAACAGTTAAGAGGTAACACTGAACAGTTAAAGAGCCAATATTGAACATTAATTATAAATGTTCAAACATATTTTAAACAGAAACTTAACGAAAGTAAAGTCCAATAAGACAGTATAAAACAGGTCATTATGGTCCATCGATCGACCTGTTCTAACCTATAGCCTTCAATTTCTATCATTAGGCTATGAAAGTTTTGTCCTTATACGAGTACAATCTTATTAGTTCCAAATACGGATATCAACCACACAAACAAAAATTTATTTCATCGCCTACAAAGGCAATTTAAAGATAGGCAAAAAACTACCCGTTCCAAAGTTTACATTTGCAGTTCGTTGCAAGTCACA
>CM040183.1:89726882-89736882 GCA_022606455.1 Callitettix versicolor | reverse complement strand
GACAGAAGAAGTAGAGGTATCTATGGAATAGGGTATTATTTTCTCCTTAAACCATAAAACATATAAAAAATGCTGCTTTTAAAAAAATTAAAAATCATGTTCCATAATATAAACACTGTTGAAAATTAACCGATTGTGTGTAATTTTATATTTCTGTATTTCGCAGTAAGTTTGAATACCACTCGCTTTAAAAGCTTCAATTCTGGTTTGATTTTTTAAGTTACAGTCTAAATATTTATTCGGACAAAAATCATTACAGGAATTAGGTAAAATTAAATTTTATGTTTTACATGTAAAGTGTGATTCATTTAGTCGCATTTCACTTCTACAGTTAGTGGCTGCTACCTACAGCTACGGGAGCGATAGAGCTTTAGCCGCCAATCACATCACCGGTTAAAATCACAGCGTTTCCGTAGTAGCAATCAGAGTTCGTACTGTGAAAGCAAAATCACTGTTAGTCACATCACTAGATTGCAAGTCGAGATTCCAAGCTCCGTCACCGCGAGAGGGGGAACGTACGCGAACCCTGTTGGTATTTCAAGGTCAAGCTCCTCCCTCGACAGACAGGACTCGTGGCGCTCGCTACAGTTATTTTTACTTCCGGTTGGAAAAAAATTGCAAAAAAAAACACTTAAATTCCATTCCACAAATGAATTACGCCCTCATAAAAACACCTTAATAGTTACATAAATAGCTGAAATCAAACCATGTCGGGACTATTAAAATTTAATTATCGTTTCCAGATAGATTTAGAAGCACTAAATTATACAAGCAATAAAACTTTATTGTTATCACTTAGGAAAATATATACGACACGGTATTTATGATTCTTTGCGTTGCCGTTGTGTTACTTGATCAAGTTAGAGGGGGGGGAGGGTGACAATCGATATAAGTAATGTTGGGAGGGTGGGTGGGGTAATTTACAACGTAAATCGTATTTAGACCGTGCAAAAACTTTATCACATTCAATAATACCCCTAAGTTATCCAGCACCACAAGATAAGGAAGTTGTCTACAAGATAAACGAAAAATTGACTTAATTTCTCCAAATCTGTTTAAAATATTACCATCCTCACTCTTGATTAGGTATATTTTTTTTCTTTTCCTGGTTTATAGTGTCTGTCCAATTCTTTCTTGGGCGTTCCGTGTATTTCCTTCAGTTCGGTGACTTATCTCTTGCAACAAGCCATCTTGTTGTTTGCCGTCTTTCTATTTCTTTCTTTCCTTTATCCATCCGCTAATGTTTTATATTAGGTCTTTACTCGACCTTTCACAGTTCTTCTCCATTCACGAGAGGACTGGGAAGGCGGCAAACGACCGGTACGTCCAGGTCAGATTGTTTGGTACACTGCATGATCAACATGTCTGGATATGGAAGATACTGAGAAACCACTGGGGCAGCATTTACTGCTAGTCTAGGTAGGTATTGCACAGTGTTCCAAGCTGAGGTCTGTGCAATCTCGGCATGTGTTCATCGAGTATTAGAGGAAGGACTTACAGATAAGGATATTCTAATACTGACAGACAGCCAGACGGCATTACAGGCTCTCAGGTCTGTAAAATCACATTCAAGTTGGTATGGGATTCTCTCCGCTCCCTCTGTGTCCTGTTGAGTGCTAACATGGTGCAATTAGGATGGGTACCTGGGCATTGCGGCATTGAAGGAAATGAGAGAGTAGATATGATGACCAAGAGAGGAGCTGCTTATCAACTAGTAGGACCAGAGCCCGCGTGCGGCATTAGTCGCACAACTACGAGAGGAGCAGTAAGGAAATGGGCTAGGGATGAACACATCAAACGATGGAGACAATTCCCTGTCCAAAGATTGGGGAAACGCCTTCTCTCGGGACCAGACCCTGTATTGACAAGGACACTTGTTCAGTTTAATAGGAGGTCGCTGAGGCACGGCCACATCTGGAACCATTTACATAAGGTGGTATTGTTACAAATCTAGCCAGAGTGTCGTTTGTGCAGGCAGGGTGTTGAAACTGCAGCACACATACTCCTTGATTGCAAGGTCCTGGATGCCAAAAGAAGGAGCCTCTTCGTACCTCAGCAACCAGATCAGAAGTTCAACCAGGACTCCTTACACAAGATTCTGCAGCTCGTTAAGGGCACTGGAGTCGGTTTAAGGTGACGTGATAGGAGTACACAAAAAGCTTTTTGGCTGACGTGTCGGGAGCCATAGAGCCACTGTTAACCCCCATTAAAAAAAAATGTTTTATATCTTCAACTCCTTTCTCTATTCCTCAGTGTACTCTTGGAGTACTCGTTACCGCTGATACCATACTGATTCCACATTTCAGTTTAACGTATTGAAAATATTAAAAAAAATATAAAGTAACACATGCAAAATCATTCACAACTCATCCAGTCGTCATCGCAAAACAACACAGGAACTGAGTTACATAACCTAGTTCCGCTTCCTAACACCGAAACAACCACGCTAAAAGTCACCGTACTTCTTTCCCGGGCCTGAAAAGGGCCGTAGCCTGCGGAAAATCACTGCCGTCAGCCAAAACGTGCTTCCGACAGGTTCGCAGTGCACGCTAGATCATACATTTCTGCCCAGACACTACTGTCGGCGCATCACATCGCATCTCCCGCGCACAAAAGCTACATTCTGATTGGTGCGTTCATTCTTTAGTTTTAACATTTTAATTCTGAGAAATTATGTTGACCGCCATATAAATACAGGTCGAAAATCGATGTTCGACAGATCTTGCGAACAGGCCACTACCCCACATCTTGGAAAGGAGCCAAAGTCAACCATACTCAAACCACGAAAATCGGCTCTCTTTCCTCAAAGCTACCGACCAATCTCGCTGCTTCCTGGTCTCTCGAAAGTGTTCGAAAGACTGGTGAACAGGCAACTCACTGAACACCTTGCAGACACAGTTAGGCATGAACAGTTTGGCTTCCGCAGAGAGCACTCAACTACCCACCAACTAGTCCGAGTTATCAACAGCTTATCAGATGGCTTCAACAAACGCCTCCACACAATAGCTGTATTCCTGGATATCAGCAAAGCTTTTGACAGGGTTTGGCACGAAGACCTCCTGTACAAACTAGCTCACAGCCCTATTCCTCCATGCTATGTCCACTTAATTCGATCATACCTCGACAACAGATGGTTCCAGGTGTCCGTCGATGGTACACTCTCTACGCCCAGACCAATTACGGCTGGCGTGCCACAAGGATCAGTCCTAGGCCCGTTGTTGTACAATCTGTACACCAACGATATGCCTGTCCAAGAACCTGTGTCACTGCGGCTCTTCGCCGACGAATCCATGTTCTATTATTCTTCAGCGAACCTCGAGTTTGGAGCCAAAAACGTTCAACGTCAGTTGGACATATTGGAGCCATGGTTTCATAGGTGGAGAATTGCAGTGAATGCAGATAAAACAGAAGCCATCGCCTTCACGAACACACTACGAGGTTTGTCCAATAAATACGCGAACTGGTCGAATATGGTGGCCATTACGGAGAGTTAAGCCACGCCCACTGGCCTCACGTGTTGTCTGGGACCCAATGAGCCGTCAGTGCTTGGCAGAACGTTACGCTGTGCGGATCTTGCGAGTAGAGTTATTTTTAGTTTTGCATTATTTTTTTGTTCGTCGATATGGAAATTGACCAATTCACTGAACAACGAATTAACATCAAGTTTTTGGTAAAGCTTGGTAAAAATTACCAAGAAATTGCTGAAATGTTGAGAGTTGTTTATGTTGATAATGCTATGAAGAAAACAGCCATTTTCAAGTGGATTAAGCGCTTTAAAGAAGGTCGAGAAGACGCCACGGATGATGCAAGAATTGGACGACCTTCAACCTCTTGTGTGCATGAAAACATTGATCGTGTGCGGCGTCTTGTCCTTACCGATCGCCGAAAAACTGTCCGAATGATAGCTGAAGAACTATATTTAGGAAAATCAACAGTGCACACAATCTTAACCGAGCATTTGGGCTTAAGAAAGGTTTGTGCGAAAATCGTGCCAAAACTGCTGACTCCGCATCAAAAGTTGAGAAGAGTCGAATGTGTTACTGATTGGAAAAATTCCATGGAAAATGATGTTGGATTCTTAAATAGGGTTATCACTGGTGATGAATCGTGGTTTTTCGAGTATTACCCCGAATCGAAATCGCAAAGCATGGAGTGGAAAGCAACAGGTGAAGCTCGAACAAAAAAATCAAGGAAAAGCCGATCAAAAATCAAAGTCATGCTCCTGGTTTTCTTTGATATCAAAGCTGTTGTTTATCACGAATTCCTTCCTGAGGAAAAAACGGTAAATTCTGAATTCTACCTTAACGTTCTCAAGCGTTTGAGAGATCGAGTGCGTCGTGTGCGACCACATTTGACTCAAAACGATGGATGGATTCTTCATCAAGACAATGCACCCGCACATTCGGCTTTGATTGTTCGCCAGTTTCTGGCTAAAAATTCAATCACTATCCTTGATCATCCCCCTTATTCACCGGACCTCGCCTCCTGCGACTTTTTTCTATTCCCTAAATGCAAAAATGTGATGAGGGAACAGCATTGGGAAGATGTGGACACAATAAAACAAGAAACGACGAGGAGACTGAAAAGCCTGACTTCCGAGGACTTCCAAGGGTGCTTTGAAGAGTGGAAAAGAAGATGGGATAAGTGCATAGCAGTGAATGGAGAGTATTTTGAAGGGGACAAAATCAATGTAGATGAAATTTTGTAAAATAAAGTTTTTATGACCTTAGTTCGCGTATTTATTGGACAAACCTCGTACATCCTCCCAAAACTGTACTTCAAATCAATGATACTCCCATAGCATGGAAACCCAAAGTCAGATACTTAGGTGTCACGCTTGACAAACGACTGACTTTTGCCCCACATGTCAATCAAACTATAGGCAGAGCTTCTGCGGCTCGCAGTAAGCTTTTTCCTGTTCTTGCGAACAAAAGCCCAATACCACTAAGAATCAGGCTGACTATGTATAAAATGTACATCTGACCCATTCTTACTTATGCAGCTCCGGCTTGGTACTCCCTCATCTCTAACTCTCGAAGGAAACGGCTGGAATCCTTCCAAAACCGCTCCCTACGTTTACTGACTGAATCTCCGTGGTTCGTCAGGAACGAAACCATACGCCACGGCCTTAAAGTCCTCACACTTGAGGAATATACCATCAATCTCTCAAAAAGCTAGCTTCGCGAGCAAAAGGCTCCAAACACGCGCATCTGTCCGCCATTGTGACAGATCCCGCTCCCCCACTACGGTCCTCGGGGTGAAAGCCCAGTACGCTATCAACTAGGCCACCGAGGCGGCCGGTAGAGTTTATAGTAAATATATATATATATATATATATATATATATATATATATATGTGTGTGTGTGTGTGTGTGTGTGTGTGTGTGTGTGTGTGTGTGTGTGTGTGTGTGTGTGTGTGTGTGTGTGTGTGTGTGTGTGTGTGCGCGCGCGTGTGTGTGTGTGCGCGAGCGCGCGCGCGTGTGTGTGTGTGTGTGTGTGTGTGATTTTTAATGACTAGTCAAAAAGGCGATCTAGTTGTTACAAAGTCCCGGGACTGTATCTTACCATGATGGTGGGACAGCTGATTTTGCAGTGTAAATTCGTTAAAAATACCAATAAAACAAAGTTGCCACAAATGTAACGCCAAACTGATGCAAGTTTCATTACAGTTAACCAGTGACAACATGTTTTGGTCTCGGCGACAGACACGCCAAGCGGCTCAGCTGTCAATACGCCAACAAAGGCTACAGTCAAGGTCAAACTGGCTGTTAAACAGATCAGTGTGTCAAGTAGGACACTTTGTCGCGCCAAACTTCCGTCTGTGAGTCGCGCTCATGTATACCAAATAAACATACTTATATATATATATATATATATATATATATATATATATATATATATATATATATATCGATCATTTTGCTTCATTTGCGAACTTGCGCACTTCAAGGTCGTAGATTCGACTCATTGACAAATAAACAATAACGATACGTTTTAAATTGCCCCCGAAAATTATAGTAAGGGCAATACGGCAAAAACAATATTGAGGGATAAAATTTTGTATTTTACCTCAAAATAAAAAATTGTGCAAAATTATTGTTAATTTTTTTTAAGCGCAGATGTCAAAGCAATACGTTTCGAGAATATGAAATAACCTTCATGGCATTCCCACAGTAAGAGCCTCTTATGCACGGTTCAACATAGAGGCAGCAAACGTCTTGGGCATAGCAAAACTCAGGAAAATCATGGGGCTTATTACTGGACACTGTGGTCTCAGGGTGCGCATAAACACGTATGCACCACGATGAAACTGTGTGCAATTCTTTATATATTCTTCTTCTTTTCTGCTAGGATTATTGTCACTATGTTCAGTATAATAATTTGCCTTCCCTAGCTTCGTCAATTCGTTGACGCGTTTCGGAGAACCTTCGTCTTCAAAAACTACATCTATACCCAACTATAGAGTATAGATATAGTTTTTGAAGATGGAGGTTCTCCGAAACGCGTCAACGAAAGTAGAACTGACGAAGCTAGGGAAGGCAGATTAATATACCGAACATAGAAACCGTGTGTAGGTTGTTCAGGAAAGAGGAGACTGCAGGACACATAATCCTTGATTGTGAAGCTCTTGCTGGCAGGAGGCTAGAGGTTTTTGGTTTCCAGGACCCTAGGGATCTTCAGCAGTCAGTGGATTGTTGGAACTTTCTAAGGGCACCAATCTGCTAAACAAGTACTGAAGAGGTTTAGTTGCACAATAGATCTGTTGATCGCAGTGCCTGGGGTTGCATTATCCCTTCCTCTAGTTTGAATCTATTTATGGATGGACTCCCTTTACGACTCGGTGATGTGGTTGAGGCACCGGTCATTCTGTTGCGTCTCTGAACTGCGCACCTAAACGTTTTGGGTTCACGTTACTGATGTTTCTAGAAACGCCGACCTCTAGTAAGCAGTAGTTTAACTGGCATAAAATATGGACTTAAAAAATAAAATTATAATATTATAAAAAAAGGCGATATCTCGTTCTCAGGCGCCTAACTGGAACACAATGCCTAAGCCTATGCTGCAATACTAATAACTACAAAAAAAAATGTTGCATTATATATTTACTAGTGTAGTTTTACATAATAGTAAATTATATATAAAAATAATTACTTCTGCATACCAAAATACTGAGCGACATTCCGCAGCTGATGATATTCAAAAATTTAATTGCTTTCTTGAAGAATCCTTACCTGAAACAAAGAAAGATAATTTAGTTTGTATACAATACTTACAACTGAGAAATTACTTCTTGACAAAGACCAACAGTGTAAGGTAGCAATTTCTTATCAAGGTAATTTTGTGCACAGTATTTTGGCAACAGTTATTTGTGCAACTTGAAGAAGAGGAAATATTAACGCACAAATTTTCTTCAATTGAAAACGGACACATTGTATCCAATTTTTTTTACAGTATTATTTGAAAGTGCTAATTCAACGATACAAATTTACGGTTCAAACACAGTTTGAGGTTATGTTATACAATGAAGTTATACGGTAACTAAAAAACAAAATGTTGCCAACTGAAATACCGAAAACAAAAAATTTCCGTCAGTTCTAACAATCACGCACGTGTAAAATTATTGCGTCTAGTATTTATTTAAATCTTGTTTTTTGTTCGTGTTTTAAAAGAACTGGCAATTTCGTAGCAAAGTTCAAGGTCAGCAAAACAGTCACTCTGCTCAATACAATAGGACAAACAATAAATGCTATACAATAAGATTAAGATTATTTACTAGACGAAGAGACAGTTCAACTCCAAGCACTGCGATCAACTGACCTATTGTGCAACTTACCTCTTAAAATACCTAGTTCAGCAGATTGGTGCCCCTAATAAGTTCCAACAACCCACTGACTAGCTCACTCTGCTGAAGATCCCTAGGGTCTTGGAAACCAAAAACCCCTAGCCTCCTACTAGCAAGAGCCTCACAATCATAAATTATGTGACCTGCAGTTTCCTCCTCCTTCCTGCACAATCTACACACAGTTTCTCTGCGGTACGTACATATTCTGTTCATGTGCACCCTCAGACCACAGTACCCTGTTATGAGCCCCATGTTCCTCCTGAATTGTGCTCTCAGGACATCTGCTGCCCCATTGAGTCCTCCAAAAGGAACTTTGCTTAAGAGACGTTTACTATGGAAATGCTCATGAAGGTCATCCCATATTACCTGGTGTTGATTTGTAATCCACCTGTTAATAGCAGACCTGGCCAACGATAGAGAAATCCCTAAGCCGGCTCAGGTTCGACAAACTCAGATGCAGATCCCAGTCCAGCCAGTCGGTCTGCCTCCTCATTACCCTCAACTCCCCTATGCCCTGGAACCCAATGAAGTTACCCGGCTACCCAGGGACAGAGCGTCAAGGTTCTTCCGACACTCCCAGACAACTTGGACTGTATTGTAAGACCCGCAAGTGCTTCAACTTTACTAGCAAGAGCCTCACAATCATAAATTATGTGACCTGCAGTTTCCTCCTCCTTCCTGCACAATCTACACACGGTTTCTCCGTAGTATACACCTATCCTGTTCATGTGCACCCTCAGACCACAGTGCCCTGTTATGAGCCCCATGATCCTCCTGAGTTGTGCTCTGCCCATGACATCTGCTGCCCCTATGATTCCTCCAGAAGGAACTTTGCTTAAGAGACGTTTAATGCTGTAACAGTATTTCCATGTCCCGCTTTGCAGTTTAATCTGGTTCAACCAACCAGTGTCTATCGCTGCGATTACACTTCTGGCTCAAGATTATTCAAAATAAAATATCAACAGTAAGCACGACGACACAACAATCGCAGGACGTGATGGAAGCGAATTTCCGACAATTTTTTAAACACTTTTTTGAAAAATCTATAGACCGTCACGATCAGCAATTATTAACATTACATTGAAAACACAAAAACTAACTTCAACCGCCGTTATTTAAAAAAAAATTCGAGAATTTCCTGAAATTTACATTTTGCCTAATAAAACGTTGACGTATTAATACGAATCCAAAAACTTAACGACAACCGCTTTTAAACATCTGGTATTAAGTATTTAATGAATCAATGTATAATCACACGTATATTTACTTAATTTGCTGAATTTTCTGTTAAAAAATAAACAATCACGTCACGCAGCTGTCTCGCTGACGTGACGGAAACACATTTCCCGTAACCAGCATTAAAACCTGAATTTTTAAAGTAAACAAAAATGAACCCCGACCGCCGTCGATTAAATGCCTTAATATAAACGGTTTTTGTAAATAAAAAAAGCCAACTGATGCAGTTTGTAAAACCGGTTACGACAGTGTGATCAGATTATCAGGCAAAACACGTTATTAATTTTTAAAGATGTGAAATGGCCGCCATTTTGAAACTGTTTAACGGATTTTCACGTTTAACGAACTATTCAAATCAAGTCGGGGCTCATTATAAGTTCCCTGATTGTGCATTTAGTTGATGCCTACTCTTTTAACTGTTTTCAAATCCACACATCGTGGCATAGATTATCTGTTAGGGGTTGATTATTCGACTGTCGGTTTGCCATGAATCTCTGCTTATAATATTTTCCCAGATATCAGTGTAACCGTCTAGTACAGTCGCTGACGCACCTTTGCGCCTGCGCATTGCACCACTATCCACATGGGACTCGGAGCGGCTGAGTATACCGGGGGGTAGCTTCTGCTTCTATTAGCAGAGTAAACTTCGAATCGGTTAACAGGCTTACCGTTACTTAATGCATACATTATTATTTAATTAGTAACGGCTACTAACTCCAACGATTACAGACCAAGCTTCGATCGGATGAAATTTTACAATAGATAACAAACTGATACGACGTTACGGCCGCGTGGCTACAATACATTCAAAACCTAAACTATTGTTTTTAATGTAAGTGCGGCCACTGGTAGGCAGTTTTCCAAAGGAAATTCACTCAAACTAGGATACTTTTTTTGTTAGCTAATTTCTGTTTGGAAAAT
>CM040183.1:89706882-89721882 GCA_022606455.1 Callitettix versicolor | reverse complement strand
ACAGCAATAAAAATATAACGAGCGAATCTAGCGTATAAACGTTAAGTCGAAAGTAATGTAGGCTTACTGAGTCAAATCTAATTTGAAAAACATCGGTTATTTTATTTGCTAATATCAGTAGGATAACATAGATATTGGAGCTATATCAAGGCTCCACCGGGGGTGGCCGCCTCGGTGGCCTAGTTGATAGCGTACTAGGCTTTCACCCCGAAGACCCGGGTTCGATTCCTGGCCAGAGCTTGGCATTTTTAAACGCTGTAAATCATCCCATTGTCTGCATTAGCCCAAGTGTGCACAATAGTCGGACGTTAAAAAAAAAAAACTCTATGAAGGCAGTGAATATAAACGATAACCCTTATGAGAGATATGCGAGCGCTAGCTGCTTGTGGTATCTTACGTTAGAATTTAACTACAGTTAAATAGATAACAGTACTGTCTATTTTCTCAAATTATTTCAACCTTGTCCGTGTTCTTAGCGGCAGATAGTCCAGTTACTTGTACTTTAGCCTTTGATATCGGCCATTTTTTTATAATGGTGGCTGTACTTCTGAACCCACTAAAATTAAATTTCTGACTTTCAACTGATTTCGAAAGTTCAAAATGCTAATGTATGCAGTTTTTAACGCCGATTACGAGGGTGAAATTAGATTTTCAAATATTTAAGACAAAAACTTTACGAATTCTGAATATACGTGAATGTAAACGTACTAGAAGGACAACCCTTATGGGAGATATGCGAGAGCTCGCTGCCGGTGGCATCTTGTGGCAGAATCTTCTACTACAGTTAAGTATACAATAGTACTGACTATTTTCTCAAACGATCTCCCTCCTGTTATTTGCAGGTGGCAGCGTTCTAGCGGCAAACGGTACAACTACATGTACTTTAGCCACTGATATCGAGCACGCTTTTTATAATGGTGGCGGTCGGACCCAAACCCGTGACCTTGTATGCGTAACGTTTCACATATGCACTAGCTTTAAAAAAATTAATGTTTCAAAAACATCAACTACTAATTTTCGCACAATTAATTATTTCTACGAAAACATCGCAACAGATTTCGCGCATGTGTCGTTATCGAATCGAAAACAAAACAAAATGACGGCGGTCAGGGTTTACATAACTTTTTCGCTTTTTACTTTCGAAACGTTGTTATTTTATGTAAAATTTATTGGGGTGACTGGTCATAAATTTTCATAATCGATCGAAAATTTTAGCAAAATATAACGAACCTATTTTGAAGAACTAGGCCGATTTTTTTACATTTTCCTAAATAGTTCACGAACCCAATTTTGTAAGAGATTTTTTCTGAATCTTTTTACTTATTTTTTGATATTTTAAGGCGAAAAGCACATTGAGGCTATTATCGCCTCCCTGAATCTAAGTGTGAGTGTAAAGTGTTAAAGCCGTAAGTGTAGTGTTGTAAGTGTAAGTGTGTATTAGACTCGGGTACCGCGAGGGACGTCTAAATCCTCTCAATACGAGCAGCTAGTCTGCACACCCCTGCGGGGAAATCGTTTTACAAAATTCGAGCAAAATTTGATAACCTCCAGAGAGCCGTTATCGAGAAAAACGTTTTTTCAAAGAGAAAAACTTAATGTCGCAAAATTTTTAAAATGCGATTTTTTTTAAACCCGAAGCATATATGCAAAATGTCATCAAATTCGTATATCTATCGATCAGACAGACAGACAGGTACTTGAACCACTTTTTTATACTCGAAGATCTGAAAAAAATTCTCAATATCGATTTTTTAACGATCACCAAACTTGCTTTATACTTCATTGAGTAAGATGGAAAAATGTAACGTACTGGTTAAGTTAGTACCAAATTATTCTGTATTTTAAACTGGTAACTGAGGCTTACTTCAACTTCATGCATTCATTTTATTCATTCATAATTTTAGCTTTAGCTTAATATGCTCGATAATTTTTCTGTGATGACACACACACACTCACTTCCACTCTCACTCATATTCACACTCACTATCACACTCACACTTACTATCATACTTACACACACTCACACTCATTATCACACTCACACACACACACACAGACACACACTATCACACTCACACACACTCACTATCACACTCACTCACACACACACACACACTCACACACACACACACACACACACACACACACACACACACACACACACACACTGACATTCACTATCACAAACACAAAAAAACACACACACACACTCACTATCACACTCACACACACACACTATCACACTCACACACGCACACTATCACACTCACACTTACGCTCACACTCGCTCACACTCACTATCATACCCTCACACACTCACATTCATCATCACACACACACTCACTATCACACTCTCTCACACACTCACATTCATCATCATACTCACACTCACTATCACACGCACACTCACTATCACACGCACACACATACACTATCACACTCACGCTCACTATCACACTCACACATACACTTACTCTCACACTCACTCTCACGCTCACTCACACTCACTCTCTCTCACACACTCACACACACTATCACACGCACACTCACTATCACACTCACACATACACTTACTCTCACACTCACTCTCTCACACACACTATCACACGCACACTCACTATCTCTCTCTCACACACACACACACACACACACACACACACACACACACACAATGACAAAATAATTTTAAAAATTACCCCCTAACTGAATGCAACGTATTTCTTAGTTGCCAGGCAGAGTAGGTATATGTGATTTATCTACACGGGTGTAACCATTTTGCATAACTTGCGCCCTAATCTGACAACGTGGGTCTGTAATTCAACAGAAAACCATTCATTAGACAACTGTTATCGTCATAATTTTAGCAATCCTAACGGTTCAAGAGAATCCTATTTTTCCTTTCATTGGAGACTATTAAACCCCTTTTTACTCCTTCAGAGTGTGAAATTTGGAAAATGTTGAATACATGTTTACTTTTTCGTGTTTTATAGTTTCTTGAGAATTTTCAAAAAATCCGACAATAACAATACTTTTTCTGAGCAAAATTTTAGGTCCCTTTTCATTATCCTTTTAGGAGTTAAATTATGGAAAACGCTGAAATATTTGTTTCATAATTTGTGTTTTAGAATATTTTTAAAAGCTTCCAGAAAATTAAAAAAAAGTATTTTTTCAAATGCCAACATTTATACCCCTATTTACATTTTTATTTCTTTCGGACGTGAACACTGGAAAATTCTGAAATACATGTTTCACTATTTGTGTTTTAGAATACTTATGTTTAGTTCTAAAAAAATCCGACTTTTTCGAAAATGCAAAATTTTAGAGCCCTATATTCAGGGGGCAAATTATTGATACGTGTTTCATTATTTATGTTTAGGAGTTCCAAAAAGAAAACTAATTATTTTTCCCCAAATTCAAACCTTTGTTTCCCCTTTTTTACCCTTTCAGGATTGATAATGGAAAATGCAAAAATACGTGTTGCATAATTTCTGCTTTAGAATACTTTCGTTAACATTCAATAACATCCAATTAAAAAAATATTTTTCTGCAATGTAAATATTTACACCTTTTTTTACACGTTATTCCTTTAGGGGACGAATTCTGAAAAATGCTAAAAAACGTGTTCATTATTTATGTTCCAAAGAGAACAAGAAAATTTAACCAAAAACATATTTTTTCAAATATAATTTTTTTGAATTTCTTTTTAAATACTATTGGAAAATAATATTTTTGTAAAATCGTAATTATGTGCACCTGTACGCGATAACGCAAAGGTACCTTGAAAATGCCAAGTCTCTAGCTGTCACAGTTTTGGCAGTGAATTGATTATGAGTCAAACTTGGTACCAAATTCATTTGTGGTAGTAGCTCGGACAAGTCTGTTCACCAGCAAAATTCGTACAACAGTTTCAAAATGGCGGTCATTTCATATAATTAAAAATTTGTACGTTTGACTTCTATTGAAAATCCGATTTCACCATCACAGTCAGCGTTAAAAATTGAATAAGTCAGCATTTTCAATTTTCAAGATCCGTTGGCATTTAGAAATGCATCAGCCCCTAATTTCCATATTTTCAATGTAATTTAAAAGTTTAAAATGCAGATTTCGGTGATATCATAATTTCGAAAAAAATAAGATAAAAAAATATTTTTTTGGAAATTCGCTTCCGTCACGTCAGCGAAACAGCCGAGTGCAGCGATTACTTTGGAAGGAACCAAGGCCCTTTCTCTGTTCATTGTATAATTAAAATGACTACCTATAAATGACTCCCTCGGGGGGCGGGAGGCCTTTGTAGCAAAACAAGATGAACTCAAAGGGGATTATGCGCGGGGATTTCTCTGTTCGTTTAATTAATCATTTGTCCGGATCAAAACGGAAACCGTACAAGTTGCGCAGAAACAAACAACACAAATAAGGAGATCCGATAACTGAACGCCACACAATCAAACTGTGTCGCGGTAAATATTATTTTACTCACTGCAGTTCTCCTTGCCAGCTTTGTAATGTTTTCCAATTGGAAAACGTGCTACTGGAGGGAGCGGATATCAAGATAGCAACTTTAAAATGAACGCTGATCCTGACCTCTGTATCACTTCTTGACGGGATGTGTGTGTGTGTGTGTGTGTGTGTGTGTGTGTGTGTGTTTGTGCGTCTGTTTGTGTGTGTGTGTGTGTGTGTGTGTCTGTTTGTGTGTGCTTGTGTATGTATGTGTGTGTGTTTGTCTGTATGTGTGTGTGTGTGTGTGTGTGTGTGTTTGTGTGTGTGTGTGTGTGTGTGTGTGTGTGTGTGTGTGTGTGTGTGTGTGTGTATGTGTGTGTGTGTGTGTGTGTGTGTGTGTGTGTGTGTGTGTGTGTGTGTGTGTGTGTGTGTGTGTGTGTGTGTGTGTGTGTGTGTGTGTGTGTGTGTGTGTGTGTGTGTGTGTGTGTGTGTGTGTGTGTGTGTGTGTGTGTGTGTGTGTGTGTGTGTGTGTGTGTGCCTGTGTGTGTGTGTGTGTGTGTGTGTGTGTGTGTGTGTGTGTGTGTGTGTGTGTGTGTGTGTGTGTGTGTGTTGCAGAACTATTTTCTAAATTTCAACGAATCCTGAAAATTCAAAACCCTAATTTACGCAACTTTTAATGCCAATTACGTTGGTGTAATTCGATTTTTAAAAATATTTTAGCCGAAAACGTTATGAATTTTTAAAGATTTGTAATGGCTGCGATTTTGAAACTGCTGAACGAATTTCGAACTGCTGATTAACGAACTTACCCGTGCTAATACCAAAATCGATTTTTGTGCTAAGTTCGATTAAATCGGACATAGCACGCGTGTGATAACACACGCACGCAACACACGCGCGCGCATACACACACACAATTTAACGATTCTTCAAAAAGTGATCTCAAGATAATGATCGGCGCTCATTGTATGGTCCGTCATGAGCGCTCCAATAGCTCATTTTCCAATGGTCATTCGATAATTCAGTAACACCGACTGCCGTTTTTACGAATCACTCTCGAACCGGACTCAAAATGTGTTTCATTTCAAAACCGGCGCACTGCCCCGTATAATAGTCGTGTATAATTAATTACGTGTATGACGATTTGTATGAGATACCAGTCGAACTGACAAATCCACATACATACAAATTATACGAGCTCCAAGAAGCCCTAAGTAATGTTGTACGGACAAAAAACATTACATACTTTCTTCGACTTGTATGTGTTTTTAAGTTACGACAGTTTTTGTTTGATTTAATTGGCTGTTCACCCAGCTGACCGGCGCACTTTTCGATCGGCTCATTCTACTACAGTAACTGAACGGAAGGTAGCGCTATCTTGAGCAATTTATTTGAAACATCGTCTAGTACGATCCGAACTGTCCGCACAGCCAATACGATACTCCAGAACCGAACGCCGGCGAACGGAAATTGTACCGCACAATTCAGGGGAGGCAATGCAAGGAAGGGGGTTGGCGCAAACCTTTTTTTTTTACTACATTCTGTGTGCTGCTTTGCATACATTATCCTGGCGACATACAACATTATAGAGCAGATATTCCTATCCACTTTCGTACAATCTTAACAAGATCTTGTAAAAATATTTAAGCTTCGCGCAGCCTGGAAGAAGCCTAACCGCTATCTCAGGCTTAACTTACATTATTAACTTAATACTGTGCAGGCGTACGTAAGGAAGGCGAAAATCAGCTGATAGCGGTAACTACTGAACTCGGCTGGAAATAACAGGTGACTGGAAACGATTTATTGAACAAAATGAATGTTCATTCCCCATTTTTGAAGCTAAATTAACGTATTCGCGGCACGCAGCTGTCTCGCTGGCGCGATAGAAGCGAATGTATACAAAGTCAAATAATTTTACACAATCTCAACAATATCTTTCTATCACCACACGTTATTTTTCCTTCCTATACCACACACGGGGGTGCAGGCTAGCTGTACTTATTGGAGGATTTAAACGTCCCTCGCAGTACCCGAGTCTAACACACACTTACACTTACAACACTACAAGTACAACTTTAACACTTTACGCTCACACTTACATTTTTAGGGATAGCTTCAATGTGCTTTTCGCCTTAAAATAACAAAAATATAAATATAATCACTTCGTACAGTTGGAAGTAAATAATATAGGGCAGACGTGTCTGTGGTGAATAATCTCCGGTCAGTCTGCTGCGTCTCTGAACTAGCACTAAGTAGTTGATTCGAGACCGTAGTCTCCGCAGGGGGGTGCAGACAAGCTGCACCTATTGAGAGGGTTTAGACGTCCTTCGCGGTACCCGAATCTAACATAAACTTACACTCACAACTTTAAACTCACACGTACACTAAGGGAGGCGATAATAGCCTCAATGTGCTTTTCGCTTTAAAACAAAATCGAGACCGTAGTCTCTGCAGGTGGAGCGCGCAGACTAGCTGCACCTATTGAGAGGGTTTAGACGTCCTTCGCGGTACCCGAATCTAACATAAACTTACACTCACAACTTTAAACTCACACGTACACTAAGGGAGGCGATAATAGCCTCAATGTGCTTTTCGCTTTAAAACAAAATCGAGACCGTAGTCTCCGCAGGTGGGCGCAGACTAGCTGCACCTATTGAGAGGGTTTAGACGTCCTTCGCGGTACCCTAATCTAACATAAACTTACACTCACAACTTTACACTCACACGTACACTAAGGGAGGCGATAATAGCCTCAATGTGCTTTTCGCTTTAAAACAAAATCGAGACCGTAGTCTCCGCAGGTGGGCGCAGACTAGCTGCACCTATTGAGAGGGTTTAGACGTCCTTCGCGGTACCCGAATCTAACATAAACTTACACTTACAACTTTACACTCACACGTACACTAAGGGAGGCGATAATAGCCTCAATGTGCTTTTCGCTTTAAAACAAAATCGAGACCGTAGTCTCCGCAGGTGGGCGCAGACTAGCTGCACCTATTGAGAGGGTTTAGACGTCCTTCGCGGTACCCTAATCTAACATAAACTTACACTCACAACTTTACACTCACACGTACACTAAGGGAGGCGATAATAGCCTCAATGTGCTTTTCGCTTTAAAACAAAATCGAGACCGTAGTCTCCGCAGGGGGGTGCAGACAAGCTGCACCTATTGAGAGAGTTTAGACGTCCTTCGCGGTACCCTAATCTAACATAAACTTACACTCACAACTTTACACTCACACGTACACTAAGGGAGGCGATAATAGCCTCAATGTGCTTTTCGCTTTAAAACAAAATCGAGACCGTAGTCTCCGCAGGTGGGCGCAGACTAGCTGCACCTATTGAGAGGGTTTAGACGTCCTTCGCGGTACCCGAATCTAACATAAACTTACACTTACAACTTTACACTCACACGTACACTAAGGGAGGCGATAATAGCCTCAATGTGCTTTTCGCTTTAAAACAAAATCGAGACCGTAGTCTCCGCAGGGGGGTGCAGACAAGCTGCACCTATTGAGAGAGTTTAGACGTCCTTCGCGGTACCCTAATCTAACATAAACTTACACTCACAACTTTACACTCACACGTACACTAAGGGAGGCGATAATAGCCTCAATGTGCTTTTCGCTTTAAAACAAAATCGAGACCGTAGTCTCCGCAGGTGGGCGCAGACTAGCTGCACCTATTGAGAGGGTTTAGACGTCCTTCGCGGTACCCGAATCTAACAAACTTACACTCACAACTTTACACTCACACGTACACTTAGGGAGGCGATAATACCCTCAATGTGCTTTTCGCTTTAAAAAAAAAATCGAGACCGTAGTCTCCGCAGGTGGGCGCAGACTAGCTGCACCTATTAAGAGGGTTTAGACGTCCTTCGCGGTACCCGAATCTAACAAACTTACACTCACAACTTTACACTCACACGTACACTTAGGGAGGCGATAATACCCTCAATGTGCTTTTCGCTTTAAAAAAAAAATCGAGACCGTAGTCTCCGCAGGTGGGCGCAGACTAGCTGCACCTATTGAGAGGGTTTAGACGTCCTTCGCGGTACCCGAATCTAACATAAACTTACACTTACAACTTTACACTCACACGTACACTTAGGGAGGCGATAATAGCCTCAATGTGCTTTTCGCTTTAAAACAAAATCGAGACCGCATTTACCGCCGCAATGTTTACCCATACACGACGCCAGTAACTCGTACGAGTCACCAAAACCGTGTACTCGCCTTGCGTAAACTGGTGTTTAGTATTCCAGTAGAGTCTCCACGCCAGTCGAGTAAACAGAAAGCAATCCTATTTACTGGAACGAGTTAGTTCCCCCACACAATACTCGACTGTATGACGTACACGCGCGTAACACGTACGAGTGGTTAGCTTAGTGCTACTGAAGTCGCACGTGTTTTGTAACAGTTGATCGTTGTGTGTAGTGGGATAGAGATACCACTTTAAAATTTGTGGAACTGTACAGAAACGAAGCATGCTTATGGAATACGACCTTGAAAAATTAAAAGAACAAATCGACCCGTGAATCAGCTTTATTCAGTATTGAAAAAGTAACGAATATATCTGATTTTGGTGTTGCTGATGGAAAAAATAAAATTAAAAATTTAAGATCTAAAAATTTAAATAACGAGTTTGTTAAAATTAAAAAAATCCAAACACTCGGAAGATTTCGGAAGCTATTTCCAGTAGCAAGGTGTTTAAGAATTATTTCCAACATTTCTTCTAATTATTATTATTATGGCGAAAAGCACCTGAAGGCTATCATCGCCGACCAGCAAAATATCTTACACGGAGTGGAAACTTTTTTTTTCTTTTTTTTCCGGCGAAAAACCGTTTAGGTTATCATCGCCGAGGCACGATATTGATAAAATAAAATTTAGGTATATCACAGAATGAAAATAACACTGATTTAAAACAATATAAAATAACAGCTATAAACACTATTCCCAAAACTAGTTAACAATAAAATATAACAACAAATAAATAAAACTAAACAACAAGGAAAACAAAGCAAACGATAACAAATTCAGATAAATGAATAGCCACAAATATACAACTTGTTGCAGGGCTGTAAAGAGGCCCTAAAATATTATTTTAAGTTAAATTTTATTTAACAAATTCAGACGATGAAAGAATTTCAGTGTCCGGTAAATGGACGAGACACTATCTCCAAACGCGGAGGGGAAACTAGATAAATATTCCTAATGCCATATTAAAACTAAACACCATAAACACTCGATAACATTATTAAAAAATAAAAACTTAATAAAAAAAAAAAACAGGAATAAAATTGTGAAAAACAAACCAATAACATAACAACAAAATATTAATATCACGTTGCACAACAATACCACAGATAAAACAGTTCAAATATATTTAAAGGACTTAAACGAATTTAAAACTCCGTCAATTACAGACTAATCACCTTTAAAATTGCCTCCCTAAAGACACCCAATGCACGCGTCACACATGCTCTTGAAACCATCACAGTCCAGAAGAAAGCGTTTGTGATGATATCACCACAAAACTAACACAGATGGGTCCCTGCGTCCCACGAGATATCAATGCCTTAACATTGAATGACCAATGCGGAGACGGCTAACTACCATCTGTTTCTACGGTACGTATTGATGACCCCCAAGGACGAACAGTATTTTACCCTTAATTGGTAATTACCCACTCATTTCGGCTGCGTACAGCTTATCGCGTTGTTGTATACTTGTCGATATTTTCGCCCACAGTAAATTAAAATAAACCAAAGACATTAGCATAAAATTTCTGTATTCGGAAATGTCTCTGAGGCCACCTCCTAAAAACGCTGTCGTCATTCTCAAGGTCACGCAGGCCTGCCAACTGCAGGAACTGAATTCCCACATTTACGTGAACAAAACGTGGACAGATGATGAATTAAATACCACACAAACTAGAAAAGCGTAAGCCACTTTGTACAGATTCTAGGGCACGCTAAAACTAGGGAGTTCTTTTTCGAAAAGTCTGTATAAAACGTTAAGATAAGAAAACAAAGCTGGAAATAAAATGAAAACACTAAAAAACGAATGAAAATTAATTGCTTTCAAAAGCGTTCCAAAACAAATAACACTCTAAACGCCGAATTAAAGGCACTAAATCGATGCAG
This sequence comes from Callitettix versicolor, assembly GCA_022606455.1. NCBI lineage: Eukaryota > Metazoa > Arthropoda > Insecta > Hemiptera > Cercopidae > Callitettix > Callitettix versicolor. The sequence goes on along the minus strand of CM040183.1, from coordinate 89,711,297 downwards.
GAAGTCGTTTAAATTAACCGACGCACTGGGTGAACACTGATTAGAGTGCACGTCGTTGTATTGCGCACGTACAGAGGGTAAGGGTAGGCGGGGGTTGTGTGGGGGTGGAAGTACTTTGATGTACTTCCGGCTGTGCTTGTCTCAGCTGACAACACCAAGCAAATGTGCCAAGTTTGTGCAGTCCAACGTCATTCCTATTAACCTATATGGAACTTACATCTCCGTCCTGGCTACACAGCACTGTATTCCAACTACTATTTATTCCGAAACTTCTGTACGCAGCAGTGATATATTTATTGCGAAGTTATACTCAGATAACTAGGAAAGTTGGAGTTTGATTAATACATCGTTACTTTCTGAAATGATTATAGTGAAGAAACGCAAGAAATAGATCTTGCAATTTTGACACAAACGCTGTTTTCAGGTTTCATAAATTCAAACAAATTATGTGTGTGTGTGTGTGTGTGTGTGTGTGTGTGTGTGTGTGTGTGTGTGTGTGTGTGTGTGTGTGTGTGTGTGTGTGTGTGTGTGTGTGTGTGTGTGTGTGTGTGTGTGTGTGTGAGAGAGAGAGAGAGAGAGAGAGAGAGTGTATGAGTGTGTGTTCGTATGTGTATTGTGTGTGTGTGTGTGTGTGTGTGTGTGTGTGTGTGTGTGTGTGTGTGTGAGAGAGAGAGAGAGAGAGAGAGAGAGAGAGAGAGAGAGAGAGTGTGTGTATGAGTGTGTGTTCGTATGGGTATGTGTGTGTGTGTGTGTGTGTGTGTGTGTGTGTGTTCGTATGTGTATGTATGTATGTATGTATGTGTGTGTGTGTGTGTGTGTGTGTGTGTGTGTGTGTGTGTGTGTGTGTGTGTGTGTGTGGTGTGTGTGTGTGTGTGTATATACGTGTGTGCGCGTATGTGTATGTATGTATACGTGTGTGGGGGGGTGGTGTGTGTGTGTGTTTTGCGATGGAAAAAAAAAGGTGGAAAAATCTTTTATAGACTACCTGGGGTAGGGTACGAACTACCCCAGAGTGTGGGACTCAAATTAAGTTCAAACTTAAGCTCAAACTCAAATTAAGATATATTGTTACCCACTAAAAAGCCACCAAAAGCATTTCTATTCTGTAAACCCCCCCCCCTACGGAACCGCCGCCAGGCATTACTTCGTGGGAAGGTGGACTGGCTGAACGCCTACTCTTCTACAGCGTTGGCGCTCCTTTCTCGATCCTCAGCCCTCAACCTCTTCATGACCACTGCAGCGAATCCTGCAATGGCCTTCCATTTGGCCTCTGAAGCCATCATTGTCGCAAACAGACTTTCCGGTGCAATGCTACCTCGCAGATATATTTGCAGCGTCATCGAATCTCCGACACCGGAAAAACACATGCTCCGCATCTTCCTCCACTGCTGGAAGACATAGGGGACAAGCCGAATATGTTTCCAGCCTGAAACGGAACAAGTAAACTCGGAAGCACGCCTAGTGAGAATCTGTGTCAGACAGAAATCCACCTCCCCATAGCTATGGGTTGGTATGGCCATCGTCCATTTGTTGGTTCGTCCCACTGTCGCTGCCATGTCTCCAGGGTTCGATTTCGCTCCTTTGTAACTGCCGTTGTATGACTATACCGCGGCTCAACACTTCGCTTGCGCCAGTAGAGCCTCGCTCTTTCATCAGCCATTAGCTCCATTGGGGGTTCGCCCGCCACTACGCATGCAGCTTCGTAGGAAACTGTTCGGTAACCACTCACGACACGCAGCAACGTACGGCGGTGTTGTGTGTGTGTGTGTGTGTGTGTGTGTGTGTGTGTGTGTGTGTGTGTGTGTGTGTGTGTGTGTGTGTGTGTGTGCACGCGCGCGAGCGCGCGTGCAGCCTCCCGCAGGAAACGAAAGATTTTATATCGAAGAAGACTGGTATGTATTTGTTTCTAATAAAAAAGAACTGTTGTTAGCCTAAGTTTTCTCGAGCCTCTTTTTCACAAACCTTTCACAATTCTGTCGCTATTTGAAGGTCTGCAATTAAAACGCGTGCGTCAAATTTTAATTACAGAAATTTACGTTACTGCACTGATTCGGGAGGGAAACGAAAACGAACCCCGACCGCTGTTGGATTTTTTCCGTCGCTTACAAACCGTAAATTTATACACAGAGTACTCACTGCACACGCAACAAATTACGAGAAATGTTCACGTCAAGGCGTGTCCTAGAATGTTCCATTTTCCGTCCAGCCGCCATTTTGTTTTTTTACAGACGTATTAATATTTCAAGAGCAGATAAAGGTACTGAAATAAAATTTTGCAAGCGTGATACTACCATCAGATAAACCCATAAATGAACAAAAACAAAATTTTGTTCAAAAAATTCGGAATTTGGTTTGTTGCAAACGTTAGCCACGTTGTTCACGAGTGCAGGTGCGTTGGCGGACGCACAGACACGTGCGCGCTTTCACGTTCGCTCAGCACGACACAAGTCATAAGACTAACATCGGACCAGCTGATCTGTTCGCTTTGCTTTTCAAGGCAGATCCTGAGAGAGGCTTTATCAACGTGAATAATATATATCTGCGTCTGTTTCCTACAAAGGCCTTAAGTTATCGGCATCTCGGGATGGGGGGGGAATGGAGCGTGGGCATTTGATTTTCTTTATAAGAGCTCTTTTTTCACTCCTTTTGTGTTCCTAAAGGAATGTTTCTTTTGCCAGCCCGTGTCGGAATAGAAAGCTTTATTTTCCTTTCTAGTTAACGCGAGCGTGCTACGCTACGTTATAATGCACGCACGCGCACGCGCCCGTCCTCCATCCCCCCCCCGAACAACTTCAATTGTACATCAATTACGGCCGCCGTCCTTCCCTTCAGACTGCCCGGCAACCCTCCGAAACATTCATTAAATCAACAAGATAAAAGTCGATCATATTCGGTTGATTAACGGGGCCGCGTTGGACACCATTGTTCCTGCGCTAATTAATTGCCTCCAAACACAAACACCGAGCGGATAACCGCAGCAATTGGTTAAAAACCTGTACAACGCGTGGGCCTCTACAGAGTTACAAATAATCCACCACGCAGCTGTCGCGATTACGTGACGGAAGCGGTTATCGAAAAGTAATTTTTTTTATCTCCCCGATCTTTTTAAAACTAATTTCACCCATATAAACAGTATTAAAATCAGTGTATATTGGCATTTTAAAATTTCAAATATCATTAAATATTCTAAAACGAACCCTGAATACCATCAAATTAAATTCCTTAATATCAAAATGCGATTTTTTTAAATAGCGGGGGGAAATTTCGCACTATAAAAGTTTTAAATGGACACTGCCTTTTGAATAAGAGTAGTCGTTGGCGTGAGGGCGCTAGTTGGAAGGGAAAACATGATTAAAAAATAAATCGAAAAGCGATCGATTAACAATAGAAAAATGCACGATGGAAGGAGAAATTACAAATATATTTTGCGTGAAAAAACAGTGTCCAAAACACGTGTTTGGTGTTCCAAATGCTTGTCCCGGCTTGTACGACAGGCAAGATAGGGACTGTCAGTAGGGCCACATAACCTGTAAGTTTATGTCTTAAGTAAATATTGAAATTGTTCTAAGCACTTTATGCAAAAAAGTGGCATTTCTAATGGGATTGTCTTTTTGTGATTAATAAGCTAGCTTCGTAAAATATACAAAATATTGTTTGATTTGTGATGCCGCGCATGCGCATCCACGATGCCATTTTGCCTATGACAGTGTGTTAAAATTTTCTACAAACAGTAATTTTAGCGCAAAATCGTTTTGCAACGTCAAAAGCCGGTTAAAAAACCTTTCTAAAGATACTTCATTTATGCCTGTAGTATAGTATGTGCTGAGAAAAAGTGATGTTGACTCGAGAAATAATATATATGATTAGTACGTTCACTTCGTAATTTTAGTCCCGATTTGATTCAAACTAGGCACAAAAATGACAGCTTCAGGCCGCGTTTGTGCCACCACTGTTTTTGTGCCAATCAACAAATGCGCCCGGCACGCAGCTGTCTCGAAAGCGGTTTTGCAAAAGTAATTTCTCTAATCTCACAACACCTTTTTGAGACTCTGATTTTACCGCAACAAACACTATTAAAACCTACGTTAATTAGGATTTTAAACACTGAAATTTAATTAAAAACACAAACACGATCCCTGACCGTCGTCTAATTAAAATTCATATACTCCAACGGATTTTCAAAATAACGGTTTTTATAAATATTAGCACGCTGACGTTCGCCGTTTTACTCCCGATTTGATTCACACCAGGCGCAAAACTCGCTTGAAATTGTTCAACAGTTTCAAAATGGCTACCATATAAAATCTTTAAAATTGAAATTAAGTGCTTTTAAATTCTAATTTATACATATTTCAACAGTAATAACGAGATGGGATTAGTTTTTTGTTCAAATCTCGCCTGAATTGCGAAAACGA
>CM040183.1:89701882-89704382 GCA_022606455.1 Callitettix versicolor | reverse complement strand
TAATCGTTATTCGTACAGAATGAAGGAAATACTTTTGCTCCTACATTTAACTTAAACAAAACCTTTTACCTGAAGTATTTCCTTTAGTTTATTTAATTCGTATGGCTCAATATATCTATCAAACTTTATCGAACTGTTGATTTTTTGTCTTCAGACAAATATATTTAAAAACAACGTGTCCTTCTAGTGACGTCACAAACTGTAGAAACACGCGATTATTGCACAGCCTATTAAATATCTCCAACGTCGAAAGTGTTAGGCCTAATTAGGCGTTGTTAATGCAACGGACGTTTTTCGAAGGCGCCACAGCGCTGCTAACGTCGACGAAGATGATAATAAAAGTTAATTGTACGTTTCCGCAATAATTTCACACTTTACCGTGAACGGCTTCGAGTTTTGTGTTGTTTCATCCAGCCACTAGAGTGTGCTCCACCGGCAACTGCTACTTCAAAGCTTCTTAACACACAATTATCGAACAAAACGTACCTTAGAATTCATTTTACTACCTATGTAATTAAAACGTATAACTAAGTAGGCTGGCTTATACAAACTCACTATATACTTAATTTACAGTAGTCTCGATTATGGCGATTTTTTTATTACTTGAACAATAGCTTTTCTTTTCTGTTTACAATGATATATAACACTTATACACTAACACATTGTAGATCCATTTTATTTACACTTGAATGTCTTTTTGTTGTTGTTATTTTAAGGCGAAAAGCGCATTGAGGCTATTATCGCCTCCCTAAATGTAAGTGCAGTGTTGTAAGTGTAAGTGTGTGTTAGACTCGGATATCGCGAGGGACTTCTAAATCCTCTCAATAGGTGCAGCTAGTCTGCACCCCCCGTGCGGGGTCCACTTGAATGAGACCGTGTTCTTCGTTTTTCAGCTAAACACTTTTTCTGTCTTTCTTAACTACTCCACATGTGCCGCTTCGGTGGCCTAGTTGATAGCGTACTAGGCTTTCACCCGGAGGAACCGGGTACGATTCCCGGAAAGGGCTTGGCATTTTCATACGCTATAAATCATCCCATCGTCTGCATTAGCCCAAGTGTGCACAATAGTCGGACGTTAAACACAAAAAATAATATAAATAAATACATAAAACCTCTTGTTACAGTACACACAATTTGTATTTTGTAATATTATTACAACTTGTAGTGTTAGCTTACCACTTACAGTTGTGAAGTTATGTAAATGTAACCAAATTTGCAAAAGTTTCAAAAATAACGAATCTTAAGAAATTAAGTGATATTTTTTTGACTAAAACGTGGTAAATGTTTTCACTTATTTTATATGTTTTAAGTCTTAAAACAGCTTAATAGTGCCAGTTTTTGAAGGTATTATTTCAAAAATTGTCATGCCCCGGGAGGCCGTTTTGTAAATTGAATTATCCAACCAACCGCCCCCCTACAAAATTGCATTAATCCGTCAGCGGCTCATTTCAAGGTCACAAGTCTAGGTCTTACCATGGTGGCCGCTCGAATAGCTCATTTGATTAACGATTTTTTTTTTTTAACGTCCGATTATTGTGCACACTTGGGCTAATGCAGACGATGGGATGCTTTATAGCGTATGAAAATGCCAAGCCCTCGCCGGGAATCGAACCCGGGTGAGGAAAGCCTAGTACGCTATCTACAAGGCCACCGAGCCAGTACACCTAGGCTTGCTTCGGCAGTACATATACTAAAAATAATAAACGATTTAATTACTTTACAATACAGATGTTGGAAGTGAATCAATAATTATACTGGACCTTAGTAAGAGAAAAGCTTACAACCAAAACCACAGAAAGGAAACATACGCCACCGCTCAAGTTACGGCACACAGAGGGAGTAGGTTAATGGTGTAATATATTCACTCAGAATACAATCAACGCACTTGTTTACAAAAAAAAAAGAAACTATGCGTATAAACGTTCAGTCGAGACTTGGAATCAATGTAAAACTCTCTTTCAGTAATTACCCTCGCGAGAAGCGGTTTTGCCCCGAAATGGCGTGAAACTCGGAACGGGAATAGGTTATACAGATCAGTGGAACTGTCGGCCGAGTCCATGTACGGTAACCGGACGACACGCCACTCGGCGGCGCTATCTGTCTCGGCGAACTCGCAACTCGAACGAAACTATTCCCGTTTACATTGAACAGGAATGTTAAAAGCCGACCCGTTTGATGAAAAGGCCACAGTGAAACAGCTACAAAATATTCAAGCTTTCTCTTTTACAGACGGATTCCCATAGGCAGAACGGAGCCGCCATTTTCATAATTCGGGCGCCGCTACATTGTTTTTTTTTGTATTTTGCCTCCCTAAATGTAAGTGTATGTGTGTGTTAGACTCGGGTACCGCGAGGGACGTTTAAAACCTCTCAATAGGTGTAGCTAGTCTGCACCCCCTGCGGGGCGCTACATTGTAAGTGACGTACCACCGACCTCTGGTAGATTAGATTATATTCTAGAGCAGGGGTCTCCAAACTTTCCAGCCTTAGGGCCATACTTA
>CM040183.1:89694382-89696882 GCA_022606455.1 Callitettix versicolor | reverse complement strand
GCAACACAGAAATCTATAAATTCATTCATCCACTGAACTATTTAAAAAAAAGACTGGGTTTGATAACTGTTGGTTTAAAGATTGGCTATCGTACTGGAATACCCATTTTTTTTTTTGTGTTTAACGTTCCGACTATTGTGCACACTTGGGCTAATGCAGACGATGGGATGATTTATAGCGTATGAAAATGCCAAGCCCTGACCGGGAATCGAACCCGGGTCTTCGGGGTGAAAGCCTAGTACGCTACCAACTAGGCACCGAGGCGGTCCAATGCACGAAAGTACGGAATACTTAGCACCAATGAGTCGTGCAGTGACCGAACACCAGACGCGTTCGATTTGCAAGGTACCGGCGATTCCCGACATTTTATAAATGATTAGCAAACGCCTCACGCTCTTAAAACAGCGCGCGCGCACACGCACGCGCGTCAAGCAGCAACGGGCCAATCGATGAAGTAATCCGGTCCGGAGCTCGGCGACAAAAACACCTAATTTAATAGTTTTTAATGTAAAATTGACTTGTCGATGCGGTTCCGGAGATGTGAAACTTGTTTTAAATTAGTTGCAAAACAAGTCCGCGCCGCCGGTTGCGGTTTGAACGCGAGCGCGCGAGCGCGTCTCCGCGGAATGCCATTAATTAAGGCTTACGGTTAATTAAAATGGGTTAGCGTAGACGATGCGGTATGTTGAGTGACGATTAAACGGTTAACGGGGCGGTTAGTGGTGAACTTTTGCAGTTGAAGTTTACTTTGATTTTAGCGCGAAAAACACGGGCAAGAAGTATTACACACGCACGCGCGCACACATACACACGCACGCACGAATTACATTAAAACCGGTGTACATTCGTTCGACACAATTGTGCTGACAGTTAAAGACATTGTTCTGACATGTCTTACACCTTGGTAGCGCTGTAAGTGTGCAGTCAAAATGAAACGAGTCGACACTACTTTGTCCCTTTTATAATCTTCATATGACGTAAAAGGAAGTGGGCTGGCATGAAGTTGACGTAGATCAACAAGTAATCAAAGCAAATTAGCCAGGTCGATTCGGTCCAATTAAATTGACGACCTTTTTAGATTTTACTCAATAACTGAGCCCACTCCTGCAAACAGCAGTTAAACAGCGTCGTTCCTCCTATTCAGTTCACCTTCTTCAACAACAAGAGGTCAGCCGTTATCAATTTCATTGGAGCAAATCAGCCGGGCTAGTATGCGTTGATGACGGGTCGATCTACGTCAACTTCACGCCAGCCCACTTTCTTGGCTTCGATGACGTACGATTTTAGCGTTAAACAATGTATCTTCAAGAACAGGTTTACAGAACGAATGTACACAGGATTTAAAATTAAATAACATTTTTTCCAACAGCGTAGGAATACAAATGAAAACATCCCAAAAAATGTGTTTCTAAGGTCGGTCACGGGTTCTCGTTTTATCAGCCCAAAACACAGCAGACACTGTTAAAATGTTTGCATTATCCCTTCGATATTCCTCCAAGATATACACGCACAAGTTTCATCATTTTTCCACTTACCGTTTATACGCTACAGTAACTTGTTAAAAATGTCACGATATTCGGTCACTCGCGAACGTGATTCAGACAAATTTGCCGCTTCGCTTAAAAACAAACGAGGCGGAAAAAAATCTCCTCTCGCCGTATACCATTAAGCTCTGTCGTTTTGACTAAATATATCTTTATTAATCAGAGGCGCGACAGATCACGTGATCACTGCTCGATATATTGCCGGCCGTTTGTCTTACCGCCTGGAAAAAGTGGAAATCTTGCACGTGTGCAGTGGTGACTAGATTTTAAAAATATTGTTGCGCGCGCACACACACACACCTTTAAACCTAAAAGCTTTTACGTAAGCACCTATCCTGGGAGGTGATATCACGGTGCCTCCTCGACACAAAGTAGTTTCTACAGCCGTACGTTAACAAATTATTGCGACACTCCGTTCTACCTATAAGGATTCCCGCCAGGATATGGTCAGGACTGTCAGAATTCTTTACTCCAGTTTTTCGTTTAGATTTTATTGGAATTATTTTCAAATGAAACACATACTCGAAACATTAAGAAAAAAAACTTGAGCAGTGCGGGACTGGGCGACAGAAGTGACTACTTTTGGCATTCCTGACTGTATACACATTCACTATTATGATTTAATTATGTTTATAAAAAATGCAGGCAAGGGCATGCAGGAAAGGGCAACTCTTGAAAATTATTTTCGTATTAAATTTCGCGTGTGTGTAGGAACACAACTTAAAAATTAACTGAAACTGTCACATACTATGAATTTCAGTATCTTAGGCTATAACAAAGGACTTTAATAATTAATCAGTTTATAACCCTACTTTTGACAATTATACTGTCTAAGTATAATAATAAATATAATATTTGTAATTCTAGCATTCAAAAATTATTTACATTAAATAATTTAACTACACACATTTAGAAAATACACATTTTTAAAATTAACAAGAACAAAGAACATAACC
>CM040183.1:89634382-89689382 GCA_022606455.1 Callitettix versicolor | reverse complement strand
GTAATATATAAAGAAAAATCTTTGCAATAAAAGCTAAATAGTAACCTTAATCTAAGAATCACACACGATAAAGTGCAAACACGCAAACAGCAATATCAAACTTTAGTCAAATTACTTCTTATGTAGGTACGTTTCGGAAACACAACTGCCATCTTCAGGGAGATACCAAACAAAAGTACACAGATACAAATTTAACCTAACAAAAATCAGCTGATGAAAACTTAGTTAAAGCAGAAAACTGCCTGCACAGTGAATTCAAAATAAATGTACAGACTGACTTGATAGAAGCGAATCTATATTCACCATCACATTCAGTGATTAAATCTGTACCAAATCAGGCGAAAACGAGCCCTGACTGACGTTAAATTCATTTCTTTAAAGCCGGTTACGAAAACATAAAATGCTAATTTACGCAGACTACAACGCCGATCACTGTGGTAACGACAAAAAAGGTGAGAATCCGTTAAACAGTTTCAAAATGTCGGCTATTCCATATCTTAAAAACAATTTACTGTTTTACATAAGAATTGAAATTTTCAAATCCCCATGAAATTGAATTTGACGGCGGTCGAGGTTCATCCTTCTATTTTCAATGTAAACATGTGACTGTAATGACTAAATCAGGTTTTCAAATGACTGCAGGTAAATAAACGTCAGCGAAACAGCTGCGTACGGCGATTATTAGGTTACGCGTCATTCTACAAGCAAGTTCATTCTTACTAGACGGGAATGCAGGCCTACGGTCAGGTCACCATGTCAGCAACGTCAAACATTCGGTCTTCTAGAGACTCGCAGATGATTCCCCCCCACAGCCGTGTACAGCGTTACCGCATTCCAAGAACCACCGCCTCCTTAGCAGTTGCGACAAGACAAACGCAGAATATCCTATTACGGGTACGGTATCGGTCGGTAAGCGATCGCCGAGGTCATCGTAACATTCCGGAGTCAGGCGTGCGTTTCGCCAGAAGATTTCAATACTAAATATTGTGTAAATATGCGTTGTTTCTGTCGGCCTTAAGTGGCTGAAAAAACACTTCCTAAAAGCAAATATTAATTGGCTGTCGGTGGCTCGTGTTTAGATACTTCGGAATGCTCTAAGCGAGCACTTTCAAGATGGCGGAGATCCGGCTTTGGGTAATGAAAGTTACATTTTATGTCAACAAATGTTGCAGCGTTCTTATCTAATTAGGAAGATGAACACAACTCACAATATGTTCAAAGTTATTCAGTCGAGAATTTATTCTTTTTGACAAACTCACCTCGGCTTCGTATTTCAGTAAATAAACTTCAAAATTTCACTTTTCTACGTTGTTTTTATGACGAGCCTTTTCAATACACCGGGTTTGAAAAACGGCTTTGAATTGTTATCACCTCGCCGACAGAGGCAGCCGAAGGGCTTAGGCTTCTCACCGAACCTCTAGCTGATACTGGGTCGCCTCGGTGGCCTACTTGATAGCGTACTGGGCTTTCACCCCGAGGACCTGGATTTGATTCCCGGCCAAGGCTTGGCATTTTCATACGCTATAAATCATCCTATCGCCTGCATTAGCTCAAGTGTGCACAATAGTCGGACGTTAAAAAAAAAATCTAGCTAATACTGCTCTCAATCATCTATACAAGAACATTCACTACTGTACATAGCTCATCTAACTCTAACATAGCTCATCTAACTCTAAAGTACAAAGCGATCCGTGTTAATGCAGTGAATTACACAGGCCTAATGACACACGCATATCCTGGCGACCTCCCAGTGCACTAGGGCTCTGTACGGGCGGACCTCATTTCCTTACCTACTTCTTCTTTACATTCTTAAACATTCTGGATTATTCTAAAACATTCAGGAACGTTCTGGTCCGTCCCTGCCACTTCGACACTAGATTCTCAGGTGCTTCACTGACTTCCCGTAAGAAGTCCATGCGATACCCTCTTTTGACACCCGTATCTCCGAACCCAACCTCTGCAGTTCCAAACCGAAACCTACATTTAACAATAACTTGACGTTTTATGAACGTTGTACAGAACTATTTCGATAAACACCACAGCAATCGATTTTTCAAATCTTAAACCAGTTCCTTACCTTTGTTAAACGCGTTGCTCACTCGAAATCTTAAATGTTTTTTACTTACAGCTTAAAAAAAGTTCGTAAATTAATAATGATTTAGATTTTTTTAACCAAAAATCATGAATGGGAGATGAAGGGTTACCATAATAGCGGCACTAACAGACGCTTGCTTTTATTACACGCACGCACGCACGCGCGCACATGCACACACACACGCACGCACGCACATACACGCGTGCGCGCGCGCGCGCACACACACACACACACACACACACACACATACATACATACATATATATATATATATATATATATATATATATATATATATTATTATTATTATTATTATTATCTGCGTATAGACCCTGTTGGATCACGCAAAGCACTCCGACTCATGTCTTGCTCCTTCTAATCCTCCACACCTCCCTCATCCAGTCCCCATGGATCCTCCTCCGCTCATCCGTCCATTTTACCCCTGCTCTCTTTGGGATTTCATTCTCTGGGATCTTCCACCCGAGCATCTTTCTCCTGTATGCGTTCCTGTCTTCAATGTCTGTTGAGTATTTCTGAGTCATTTAGGTCTATTCTGACTTGTGTGATCCACGACGTTGTTGATTTAACTCTTAAGGATTCTGTTGGAAAGTCTCGTTGTTGGGAGTCTACTGATGTGTCCGTAGAATTGAAGCCTCCTTCTTCTGATATCTGCTGCCAGATTCGGTATCGTCTCTGTGGTCTTCCGGGAGTGCAACCTGTATCCGTCTTCTGTTAATCTTGGGCCAAGGATCTTCCTCAAGATTTTGCGTTCTTCCTTCAAAATGTCTTCCATGTTACCTTTTGTGTGGAGTGCTAGTGTCTCGCTTGCGTATAATGCCTCCGGTTTTATGACTGTGTTGTAGTGTCTGATTTGTGTGTGCGTAGACATACATTTCTTATTGAATATATCACGCGTTATACCATATATATATATATATATATATATATATATATATATATATATATAGGCCTATATATATATATACTTCGATATAGAAGAGTAAGTGTGTGTGTCCAAATCCTCTCAATAGGTACAGCTAGTCTACACCCCCTGCAGGGTTATATATAAATTTCAATTGTTTTAATAATATTGCATGATTACGTTTAAATAAAGAGTACAAAATAAATTATTCTAATTGTTTTTGCAAACAGGAAATCACTGTATTCCTTTAGCTTCACTATTTGCTTGATTAAACAACACACTTCCGTGTCGCGCGGTTACACGGGTTCGATCCCAAGCGGCAGGCAAGCGACAATTAACTGAAACTGTTTAAAAACAGCACACGGTCGGACATTAATACGCGAAGTTAATAAAAACACAATTAGCCTACGTTAGTGAGATTCGACTAGTGTCGAGTTTTAAATTGAAGTCGGCGGATCCGATAGAAGTTCACCATCAGGAATGTTTTGAACAAACTTGTTCTTCACGTTTGCGCCTGTCCGTTTGTTTGTCTAGCTTTGGAAGTCGTAAAAATGGCGTGTTTGTCTTCAAATACATTATACCTATTTCGTAACCTAATGTACTACAAACAAACTACAAACCTGTACCGGGTTCCTTCACAAAATCTACAACTGCGACATTTTTTTTTTTTTTTTTGTTGTGTATTTAACGTCCGACTATTGTGCACACTTGGGCTAATGCAGACGATGGGATGATTTATAGCGTATGAAAATGCCAAGCCCTCGCCGGGAATCGAACCCGGGTCCTCGGGGTGAAAGCCTAGTACGCTATCCACTAGACCACCGAGGCGGCTTAAAAACTGCCGACACGTGCTCCTCTCCACGTTAATTTTTTTTGTTTTTTTAACGTCCGACTATTGTGCACACTTGGGGTAATGCAGACGATGGGGTGATCTATAGCGTATGAAAATGCCAAGCCCTGGCCGCGAATCGAACCCGGGTCCTCGGGGTGATTTTTTTTTCGGCGAAAAACCGTTCAGGTTATCATCGCCGTCACGAAAAATGAAAGTATATAAAACAAAATTTAAACAAAATTTTACTTAAGAAAAAACAACAACAACAAACTATTACAGTAAAAATAAATTAAAAATTTTGATAACAGCTATAGCTATATTACACTTAAGAACTAAATAACAATAAATAATGAATAAAATTTAATAACAATTCCTAAACATATACATAAACATAACAGAAATAAAGTTATTAGATAAAATAAATAAATAAAATAACACAAGATATAACATATATATATATATATATATTAAATTTTATTTAAAACATTCAGACGATGGAGGAAGTCTAGAACCCGGTCAACGGCCGAGGCACTATCTCCCAACATCGTCTGCAAACAGTTGCTCAGACCACACATAACACGCACATTTTGGAAACCATCACAATCGAGCAATATATGTCTTATTGTGATGGTTTCCCTACAGAACTCGCATTTAGGTGGGTCCCCTCCTCCTCGGGGTGAAAGCTATCCACTAGGCCACCAAGGCGGCTAACCTTTTCCGCCACGTTAGAGGTTCGGATACCTAAGTACAGGTTAGTCTTCTTTTTTTTATTAATTAATTAATTTAATTTCAGACACTTACTACGTAAATCAATCGCAATCAGAAGCAGTAACTTTTTATCTTTCGTATATATTATTTCTCGAGTCAACATCCCTTTTTCTCAGCACATACTATTCGTACAGGCACAAAAGAGGTATCTTTAGAAAGATTTGTCAACCGTCTTCTGACATTGCAAAACGATTTTGCGCTAAAACTTACTGTTTGTGGAAAATTGTATCCTAAAGACACTTTTAACTCTCACAGGCAAAACGGCATCTATGCGCATGCGCGGCATCACAAATCAGACTATATTTTGTATATTTTACGAAGCTAACTTAATCACGAATAGACAATCCCGTTACAAACTGGGTAATGTGCTTAGAACAATTTTTACTTGTCATTCAACTTATAGGTTATGTGACCCTACTTTTTATGGCCATAACTAAACTGAATGAATTCACAATTAATGCTCAGTTGCCTGACACCGGGAAAACCGTCGTAATACCACGGATAAACATAACCATCTGATTCAATTCACTAGAAGACAGTTACCTATTAAAATTGCGTTTGCTATCACTATAACAAACACTTCAAAGAGCAGGATTGTGTTTACCAAATACCGTCTTTACTCACGGACAATTGTATGTAGACTTTTTAAGGGTAACTAAATCAACTAACACGTTTGTATCCATTAAAGAAAATGAAATACAAAAAGTACAAGAAGGTTACATTCCTACATCAAATATCGTTTACTACGAGGTATTGTAATGTCCTATAAAAATTTCTATTAAAAAACACTTATCTGTATTGAAATGTACATCCTACAATGACTCATAAATTTGCGATTATTATTTCAAACCGATCGCTTTTTGATTTATTTCTTAAACATGTTTCCCTTCCTTCCAACTACCACACTCACCCCCAACGACTACTCTTATTCAAAAGGCTGTGTTTATTTAAAACTCATAGTGCGAAATTTCGCACGGGCCCACTGGTGTTCCGGAAATATTTCAAATATTCAGTGTTTAAAATTGTCAATTTATTGTGTAGTTTCCTTATTATTACTGTTTATTCTTTATCTAGAAATTTGTCATCACCTGTGTACACGGAAACATACGACGATTCGAGAGTATGTATCAACTCTGGTGCTCAAGTAAAACGCAAACTTATCAACTACAACATACACAAGTGCTTAGATTTAAAGTGTAATCCTTTTTAACGGATTTCCAACGTAAAATGAGATATTATTAAATTCTCATTTCACCGTATTCACCGTCATCACGGTAAGAACCCAAGAGGCGGGTCCACGAAATGTGCACCGATCCTATCCTCTAGAAACGTGAACACAAGTCGTACGACTCAACTTGGGTACCGATTTGTACTATGCACAAAAATCAACGGGAGTAACTGCGGCTAGAACTAAGAACCTTAAGGCGCGTTCATTTTCCCTTACCGTTGTCGCTGAACCCTCGTCCTCATTAACCGAACCTGCATACAGTACTACGGAAGTTAAGGGGGAAAGCAGCAAAACCTGATAATCAGTTTAAAAATGGCGTAAGTTATCGCTGAACCCTCGTCCTCAATAATCGAACCTGCATACAGTACTACGGACGTTAAGGGGGAAAGCAGCAAAATCTGATCATCCGTTTCAAAATGGCGGTAGTTATCGTTGATCCCTCGTCTTCATTAATCGAACCTGCCTACAGTACGGACGTTAAGGGGGAAAGCAGCAAAATCTGATCATCCGTTTCAAAATGGCGGTACTTATCGCTGAACCCTCGTCCTTATTAATCGAACCTGCATAAAGTACGGACGTTAAGGAAAAACCAGCAAAATCTGATCATCCGTTTCAAAATGGCGGTACTTATCGCTGAACCCTCGTCCTTATTAATCGAACCTGCATAAAGTACGGACGTTAAGGAAAAAACAGCAAAATCTGATCATCCGTTTCAAAATGGTGGTAGTTATCACTGAACCCTCGTCCTCATTAATCGAACCTGCATACAGTACGGACGTTAAGCAAAAAACAGCAAAATCTGATAAACCATTTCAAAATGGCGGTAATTTAAAACTAAAAAATCTAAATTGACACGGTGGTAAGTACTAATTTACGTACTTTTTTGACGCTGTAAGTAAAAAAACGTTAAGATTTCGAGTGACCAAACGAGTTTCGCAGGGTAAAGAACTTGATTTACAAAATCGATTGTGGTGTTTCTTTAACGTATCGAAATAGTGCTGTACAACGATCATAACAAGTTAAGTTATTGTTGACAAGTAAGTATTTGTCGCTCCACAACCCAGTAACACTCGGCTGTGTACATTACAACGGAACATGTGGCTGCATTAAACATTGACTTCACCCGCCTCTGAAGGACATGCGTAATCCGGATCGGTTTATTCTTAAAAGGTCGTCCTTTTCACAGGACTCGTGTCCCTGACGTGATCTATAGCGTTCTATTTGTTTTTCTGTCGTATTAATGATAAATATATTTACTTTAATCGTATAATATGCGGTTGAACTTTCTCTCCAGGGTAGTTTCTAAAAAAAAAAAAATCACTCAGCTGTGTTTTTGACGCGATAACAAATGTCTCTTTTTTTAAACTCTGACTTCACCATCATAACGAGCATTACAGTTTGTACATGAAATACGGAAACGAACCCTGACCGCCGTCAAATTTTCTTTCTTAATTTCAACGGATTTTGAAAATTCAAAACGACCGCACCGACGGCACCTTTAGCCACATCGACCACCGAGTTCTCTGATGCCCGGTTTTGCTGGGAGAAGTACTTGTCCAAGCACGTACTAAAATCAATTTTTTTCTGTTTGATCTCTCTTTCTCTCTCTCTCTCTCTCTCTCTCTCTCTCTCTCTCTCTCTCTCTCTCTCTCTCTCTCTCTCTCTCTCTCTCTCTCTCTCTCTCTCTCTCTCTCTCTCTCTCTCTCACACACACACACACACACATACACTTTTAAATTAGTTTTGCTTGTCGTTAACGAACAAAATATTGTCATACACTTTTAGATAATTTCCACTGCAAAATGAACCAATGCGGTCATCGTGGTAAAACCCAAACCCGGGACAGTGAAACGAGCGCCGACACATCTCTAAATCACTTTAGAATCGGTCGTTAAAATGTTACATAATATTATTGTGTAGGTTAGCAAGTTCGCGTTTGCATTTCAGTCCGATTAAATTGAAACTTGACACAAAAAACCAATTGTTAACGACTCGGACAACCAGAAAAATTCTTTAGTTTCAAAATGGCGACCATTTCAAATATTTAAAAAATGGTAAATTTTTGTCACGTATCTTTGAAAATCTTACTCAACGTAATCAGCGTTGAAAACCGCAGCAAAAAAATAGCTTTTTAAATGTTCAGAATCCGTTAAAATTAAAGAATTTAATATGTCGGTCAAGGTTCTGTTTTATTACGGTGATTCAGAGTTTCAAAAAGAGGGTAAGATTAAAAAAATAATACTTTCGGAAATTAGCTTCCGTTTCCAGAAGTTGCGAATCTCGTTTTTCGTCTTATTTGTAAAACGAATGGTTTTCGCGAGATTAAACGTTAGTTTCGCTAATAAAATTTTAGTTTTTTGACTTGGTACACGAACAATATACTTATTAGCACAAAAAATACTATTTTTAACAAATTTCGAATAATCATTACTTTAAGAGAAAGCGAAATGGCCGACTGCTGTATAACAAGCATGAATTTGTTTCTCTTCGGACAGACTGTACTGCAATTTTCGGACACCCTGTACACGATTACTACAATTACGCGTGTTTGTCTAGTTAATAATTCCGCCAATAACAATCTGCGTTATCACTTCAGAATTAAGATAACGCCGTAAAGTGTCACACAGAAACACGATCAATACTGCCACTCGTAAACGTTCATTTAATGCTTTCGGTTTTATGTTCGCCATCGCGGTACTCACTCGGTCCTATCGGGCAATATTTAAACGAGCCGAACACAAGTTATATTAAACGTGTGCTCCAACATGACCCCCCCCCCTACCAAACCCTCGATAATTGTTATAAGAGTCCAACAAGTTTATACGTGTGGAAATCGAACTGACACGACAGCAAACAATTTTACAAAAATTACGCAGGAATCTTTATTCGCGAATTCCTGTTGGGAAAACGAGCTACCTGAGCCGCCATCATGGTAAGACTCGCACCCGAAACCTTGAAATAATCACCGATCATCTAGACCTGCAAATCATTTTTTGAAAAACGTTAAAACTTCTTTATGTCCGTTAACCAGCAGAAATCGTTCAATAGTTTCAAAATGGCGGACATTTCAAATCTTTAAAAACTCGTAACTGTTTGAAAATCTGATTTCACCATCGTAATCAGCGTCAAAAACTGCGTAAATCGGCCTTCGTTACCAAACGAACCACCAACCGTCAAAAACTGGATTACTTATTTCGACGGATTTTGAAAATTCAAAATGCTAATTTATGCAGTTCCTACGCTGATTACGAAAGTGAAATCGGATTTTCAAAAAAAAAAAAATTAAAACAAAAACGATACGAATTTTTAAAAACTTGAAATGACCGCCATTTTGAAAATGTTGAACAATTTTTTCTGGTTAACTAACGTGTACAAGCTATCACTCATAATCGATTTTCTAGCCGAGTTTGTATCGAATCTGACCAAAATTGCGAACGCGAGCGTGTTAACGCACATAATAATAATAATATTTCAACGATTCCTTTTAATGTGATCTAGATACTAGGATCGGTGCTCATTTCAAGGTACCGGTTCTGGATTTATTTTTATAGATTAATTATGTTGGAAGGGATTATAAGGCACGTAAAGTGGAGCAAAGAACACCGACGATAATAACTATTACCTAATTAATAATCTCAGTACAGATCTAATCTTGTAGAAAAAAACCACTTTCATTAGTTAGACCACAGAGAAATTAACATACACGCAATGTTTACGTCCATAACAACTTATGTTAAACAGATCAGCTTTGCGCTTCCAGCGTCAGCTCGCGCCACTGTACCAACACACTGAGCAGTGTTGCCAAATCGTTATATTTCAGAAAAGGTACAGTGCAACAAACCGGGATACGACACTGCGAGATTTTTGTTCTAAATCTGAACTATAAACCCCCCAACTCCCCAAAATAAACAGATCAGCTTTGCGCTTCCAGCGTCAGCTCACGCCACTGTACCAACACATTGAGCAGTGTTGCCAAATCGTCATACTTTACAGAAATGTACAGTGCAACAAACCGGGATACGAGGTACACTGAGCGATTTTTTGTTCTAAATCTGAACTATAAACCCCCCAACTCCTCAAAATAAACAGATCAGCTTTGCGCTTCCAGCGTCAGCTCACGCCACTGTACCAACACATTGAGCAGTGTTGCCAAATCGTCATACTTTACAGAAAATGTACAGTGCAACAAACCGGGATACGAGGTACACTGAGCGATTTTTTGTTCTAAATCTGAACTATAAACCCCCCCAACTCCCCAAAATAAACAGATCAGCTTTGCGCTTCCAGCGTCAGCTCACGCCACTGTACCAACACATTGAGCAGTGTTGCCAAATCGTCATACGTTACAGAAAAGGTATAGTGCAACAAACCGGGATACGAGGTACACTGAGCGATTTTTTGTTCTAAATCTGAACTATAAACCCCCCAACTTCCCAAAATAAACAGATCAGCTTTACGCTCCCAGCGTCAGCTCACGCCACTGTACCAACACATTGAGCAGTGTTGCCAAATCGTCATACGTTACAGAAAAGGTATAGTGCAACAAACCGGGATACGAGGTACACTGCGCGATTTTTTGTTCTAAATCTGAACTATAAACTCGCAACTCCACAATATAAACAGATCAGCTTTGTGCTTCCAGCGTAGCTCGCGCCACTGTACCAACACATTGAGCAGTGTTGCCAAGTCGTTATACTTTCCAGAAAAGGGTACAGTGCAACAAACCGGGATACGAAGTACACTGCGCGCTTTTCTGTTCTAAATCTGAACCAGCAACTCCCCAATATAAACAGATCAGCTTAGCGCTTCCAACGTCAGGTTGCGCCATTGTACCAACACATTGAGCAGTGTTGCCAAGTCGTTATACTTTTCAGAAAAGGGTACAGTGCAACAAACCGGGATATGGAGTACACTGCTCTCTTTTTTTCCAAATATGAACTATAAACCCGCCACTCCACAATATAAACAGATCAGCATTGCGCTTCCAGCGTCAGATCGCGCCACTGTACCAACACACTGAGCAGTGTTGCCAAATCGTCATACTTTACAGAAAAGATACAGTGCAACAAACCGGGATACGAAGTACACTGCGCTGTTCTGTTCTAAATCTGAACTATAAACCCGCAACCTCCCAATATAAACAGATCAGCTTTATGCTTCCATCGTCAGGTTGCGCCAGTGTACCAACACATTGAGCAGAGTTGCCAAGTAGTTATACTTTTCAGAAAATGGTACAATGCAACAAATCAGGATACGAAGTACACTGTGCGATCTTCTGTTCTAAATGTAAACTATAAACCCGGAACCCTCCAATATCGGTAAGCATTCTGTATATTCATTTTGCTACGGATAAACCAAAAGCATATATCGAACAAAAGGCCTAACACAAGGCCAGTAATGGACTCGGAGCACGTGGCAGGTGTATCTCGGATGCACGTACAATTTAACCGGGCTTTCAGCAAGGAGGGAGCCGGGGCGGGAGGGAAGCAGGTGCGGGAAGGCAGCCTAACCTAATTACTGCAAGTTGCGAGCATCTCCTACAAACAGTACTTGTGCATAAAGTCAGCGTTTTAATGCAATAACAGCCGAGTTTATTCCAACTATTTTCTTACACAAGTTCGGTTACCTTTCAGTGCAAGAGGAATAAAGGGAACAGTGGCGCGTAGCTAATACACGAGCTGCAAGTAAAACTCTTCCGCCACGAGGAACTCTACAGACATGCATAGTGTGAAAATACTGCACAAACTTTCTCGCGTGAATTGTTTCTTCGAAAACTACAAAAAAACTAAAACATCGGACTAATTTTTCAAAATCTTTAAATCAGATTGTTACAATTTTTTTTATATTTAAAGATACGTAGCTCAAGGTCAGTGCAGCAAATACCAACTACACGAAAATCACGAAAAATTGAAAAACACTATCGTTACAGTGAATTTCCATTTTTCAAATAAAAAAAATCCCAAGCCGATTTGATTTATCAATCTTTGTATACATCCAAGATTAGTAAAAAAAAACAGAACATGGACTAATTTCTCCGAATCTTAAAACCAAATTCCGCTCAAATTTCGGTTATGTGTAAAAATACGTAAATCGAGTCAGTATAAGCAAATATCAAAAACAAGAAAATCACGGAAAATTGAAAAACTACCGTAAATTTTCCTTTTTTTAAAAAATTGCTTACCCTGAATTAAGTTACAAATGTTTGTTTACATAAAAAATTAGCCGCCTCGGTGGCCTAGTTGATAGCGTACTAGGCTTTCACACCGAGGGCCCGGGTTCGATTCCCGGCCAGGGCTTGGAATTTTCATACGCTATAGATCATCCCATCGTCTGTATTAGCCCAAGTGTGCACAATAGTCAAATGTTAAAAAAAAAAAATTGTAAAAATCCGTAATGTTGGGCTAAATTTTCAAAAACTTTAAAACAGATTCTGCTCAAATCGTGGTTATACTTTAAAGATACGCAAGTAGCTCGAGTCAGTGTAGCAAATATTGCAAGAACTACCGTGAATTTCCCTTCAAAAAAATCCCTACACCGACTTCAGTTTATATACATCAAAATTTATAAACAAAATTCGGCACAATGGATTATTTAAAAAAAAAATCTACTAACCAAATTCTGCTCAAATTTTGGTTACAGGTCAATACATAACTCAAGTCGGTGTGGCACATGAGAATCACTGGAAACCGGAAAAAAGGTCGTTACCACAAATTTTCCTTTTTCAAAAAATTTCCTACACTAAATGTAATTACAAAACCTTCACGTGCATCCAAAATTCGAGTAAAATTTCAGTAAACCAATACAATTAGCGCTTCACAATAACTATTAAATCTAACTTTATACGATATAGGCTAATTACCGAACATATCGTTAATTAAAATACAATTAAATTCAACAATCGCTTTAATTATTTCAATTCCCAAGCATATAAATACTTCAATATTACAAAATTGTTTACATTCTAGTAAACAAAGACGATAAACATAACCTCCCCGCAGGGGTGCAGACTAGCTCCACCTATTGAGAGGATTTAGCCGTCCCTCGCGGTACCCGAGTCTAACACATACTTACACTTACAACACTACATTTACGACTGTAATACTTTACACTCAAACTTACATTTATGGAAACGATAATAGCCTCAATGTGCTTTTCGCCTTAAAATAAAAAAACAAACATAACCTCTATTGAAATACAGTAGTATTATGGCTGAACAGCTGTTCTGGAAAACATTACAACCTTCCTCGCGATATCTTTCGCGTTTCAGCGGACATACATTGGAAAAAGAGCCATCAAGGTAACACCCAGACGAAACGAGGAAACGAGCGCCCACACACAAGCGAAACAGCTGCGTGCACCGCGGTTATTTATGTCCATAAAGAAGATTAAACGAAACGTTGCTCGCTGCGCCTTCAATGTGTTGACCTCCCGCGTGACGTCACTCCCACACATCCGCCAAGAAGTTTCACACGCCCTCCCGGGTACGTTTCGTTCCAACGCGCACCGCACAATCAACGGGATCCGGTGTCGGCGTATGGCGCGCACCTGATGCGTTAAACAAACAGCGAAAACACGTTAGCCGTGGGAGACGTTTAATTTACTGCGGGAAGGAAAGAAACAATGATCGCTGACTCGCTGCCGTGAAAGAAGCGAATTTCCGGAAGTGCTATTCTTTATCTCACCCTTTTTGAAATTCTCGTTTCACCATCAAAACTGGCGTTAAAATGTACATATTTCATCACTTTAAACATTCAAATTGCATTGAAAAAACAAAAATGAATTCAAAATGCAAATACACGCACATTTAACGACTATTACGATGGTGAAATAAGTTAAAAACGCCATTTTGAAACTGTTGAAAGAATTTCGCTGTTCACCACAATCGATTTTGCGCCAAGTTTCCTCGCGGTACCTGAGTTTAATACACACGTACACTTACAACACTACACTTACTTTTAATACTTTACATTCACACTTACATTTAGGGAGGCGATACATTCAATGTGCTTTTCGCCTTAAAAAAGAAAATTAAAACAAACATTGCGCCGTTTGAATCGAATAATACCAAAATTGAGAATGTAAGTGTACTAACAGATATATATATATATATATATATATATATATATATATATATATATATTTTAATAGATAGATATATATATATATATATTTATATATTTTAGAGAGATACCTATATATTTTAATAGATAGATATATATTTTAGATAGATACCTATATATTTTAATAGATAGATATATATTTATATATTTTAGATAGATACCTATATATTTTAATAGATAGATATATAGATAGATATTTTAATATATATATTTATTTATTTATATATTTATTTATATTTATATATTTTAGAGAGATACCTATATATTTTAATAGATAGATATATAGATAGATATTTTAATAGATAGATATATATTTACATATTTTAGATAGATAGATATATATTTTAATAGATAGATATATATTTATATATTTTAGATAGATACATATTTAATGACCACCTAAAAAGATGATCTAGCAGTCAGGATCGATGCTCATTTAAGGCCGCGGGTCTGGGTCTTACATTGATGGCTGCTCCAATAGCCCACTTCCATTAATAGAATATTGCTAAAAAAAAACCCTACCCAGATAAAGTTTTTGAACAAAGTTTCATGACAATCGACGCAGTAGTTTATACAAGTATTTCTGTTCCCGACAATATAAATACTTCTGATTGTGTAGATGAACTGTGTCACGGCCGTTCGTGTTTACTTTCTACACGTTACACGGAATCTATCCGCCGTTAACCTTTCTATAAGGTCATTAAACCACAGTCTTATTAACGGTCTTCTAAGCGAATTTTCGTAGAAAATTTAGAATCGTTAAAATTTGCGCGAGCTGAAAGCCGTTAGAATTTCTGTATTTATAAAGTTGTCCTGTAACGAGTTTGTTGAACTGAATTCTGTGTGTAGGTTGTACGTCGGAATATCGATGGTTTTTAGTTATTTCTCGCTAACCTTGGAGTTCGTTGCATTTTACGTAAATTCTTCTTTATATGTATCAAGTCAAATATCTTTCGCATATTGTTACGCTAAGCATTCATATCGGTTTTGTACCAAACGTACGGACCTGCGTTAATAAAACCACATCTACGTGGTGTGGTACCCACACAACCAGGGAACTCTCACGCCTCATTTAACGATTTACAGTAAAATAAAACCGACTTAAAACAGATAAGAAGTTTGTAAACAAAACTGAAATAGCAATATGAAGTGTTCCCGTGAGAATGCCGCACAGTTTAGGTATACGTGACAAATAATCAAATGTGTGTGTACCGTAACAGCTGATTGCTAAAAACAGCCGTTGAAAGTAATATTTAAATTATTACTGTATCCGTTTATTGACCGAATCAGATTTGAAGTAAAATCAATAAAACAACATATTCCAGTTCTGATATGTAATGTTATTAAATAAAGTCTGTAGCAAACATAAGAATTAGCTACTGAAGGAACTTCGGAGCAAAAATTGACTGAGCATTCTGTTGTCGCTTCGAACATTGTGTGGTGTGTGTGTGTGTGTGTGCGCGCGCGCGCGTGTGTGTTGTGTGCGCGTGCGTGCGTACGAGTGTTGTGAGTGCGCGCGCGTCTGTGTGTGTTGTATGTGCGTGCGTGCGTTGTGTGTGCGTGTGTATGTGTGTGTGTACGCGCGCGCGTGTGTGTTGTGTGCGCGTGCGTGCGTACGAGTGTTGTGAGTGCGCGCGCGTCTGTGTGTGTTGTATGTGCGTGCGTGTGTTGTGTGTGCGTGTGTATGTGTGTGTGTGCGCGCGCGCGCGTGTGTGTTGTGTGCGCGTGCGTGCGTACGAGTGTTGTGAGTGCGCGCGCATCTGTGTGTGTTGTATGTGCGTGCGTGCGTTGTGTGTGCGTGTGTATGTGCGTGCGTGCGTTGTGTGTGCGTGTGTATGTGTGTGTGTACGCGCGCGCGTGTTGTGTGTGCGTGTGCGTGCATGTGTGTGAGTGTGTGTGTGTGTGGTGTGCGTGTGCGCGCGTGCGTCCGTGCGTGTGCGTGTGCGCGCGTGCGTCCGTGCGTGTGCGTGTGTGCGCGTGCGTGTGTGCGCGTGCGTGCGAGCGTGTGTGCGCATGTGTGCGTGTGTTGTTTGTGCGCGCGCGTGTGCGTGTGTTGTGTGTGCGCGCATGTGAGTACGCGCGCGCGTGTGCGCATGTGTGCGTCGTGTGCGCGCGCGTGTGTGTGTGTGTATGTACGCACGCAGGTGCGTCAGCATGCTCACTTTCAAAATTTTTAGTACGATTTTATTCAAACTTGGCACAAAAAAGAATTTGGTACTAGCCTGGACAAGTTCGTTAACCAGCAAAATTCGTTCAACAGTTTCAAAACGCTGTCGTTTCAATTCTTTAAAAAATTATTAACTTTTTGTCATCAATATTTTTTAACCCATTTCACCGTCGTAATCGGCGTTAAAATAAATGCGTAAACCAGCATTTCGGTTCTTTCAAAATCCGTTGAAACTACGAAAAAATTTTTTTGACGACGGTCAGGGTTCATTTTCGTATTTCAAATGCGATTTGAAAGTTTGCAACACCTATTATGACAACGCTTTCGATAAGAATAAGGTAAAAACAAACGCGTCAGCGAGACAGGTGCGTGCCGCGATTATTGTTCCCTTACGCCGTCCGATCTCGGGGTTATTGCAACGCTCCCATGACCCACACTACCCATGCTAATTATGTTAATTAAAAACTGTATTAATACCATACGTTACAAGACTGTATCATGAATCACACAGCCACATAATTAGGTCAAGCCCGATTGTATTAACACAAGTTTAAATAGGTTACTTGGTGCAATAGAGCCGACAAGCCCGGGCTATCGCCACCAACATTCTTTGATAACAGTTCTTTTTTACGTTCGAATATTACGAGAAAGTGATCACGTATGGAGTGAATTATTCATGCTGAACGAAGTTCGAACGTTTTTCAGTTCGAACCACGTATAACTTTTCGAAGTTCGAATATGGCCTAAGAACAAATACAACTGATGTAAAATGTAAACAAAGTGTTTAACAGCTGTTTGCAGGTGATTCATTAGGACCATAAAGTTTGTATTATTGCGGCATGTTCCACTGGAGCAGCATCACAGTACTGTCAGCGCCTAAACAATACAGAAACAGAGTTAGGCTACACAACCTGGTTAGGAATTACTTACTGATTAGGAAAAACATCCACGCTAAATTCTTGCACTTCTCTCCCGGCTTTGAAATAGCCTACGCTTGCGAACCAAATTCACAATTCTCCCGTCGACCAAATACTCGCTTCTGGATGGTTCGCAGTGCTCGCGTTTAAAGTACGCTAGATTATAAGACCCAAACCCGGGATCTTGGAATGAGCGCCGATCCGTGTGTGTGTGTGTGTGTGTGTGTGTGTGTGTGTGTGTGTGTGTGTGTGTGTGTGTGTGTGTGTGTGTGTGTGTGTGTGTGTGTGTGAGTGTGTGTGTGTGTGTGTGTGTGTGTGTGTGTGTGTGTGTGTGTGTGTGTGTGTGGGTGGGTGCGCGCGCGTGTGAATGTGCGGGCGCGTGTGTATGTGCGCGCACGCGAGTGTGTGTGCGCGACGTGTGCGCGCGCGCGTGTGCGTGTTATTGTGTGTGCACGCATATGTATGTGCGTGTGCGAGTGCTTGTGTTCGTGCGCGCTTGTGTGCGCGCGTGTGTGTGATGAGTGCGCGTGTGTGTGTGGTGTGTGTGTGTGTGTGTGTGTGTGTGTGTATGTATGTACGTGCGCGTGTGTGTCTGGTGTATATGTGTGTGTGTGTGTGTGTGTGTGTGTGTGTGTGTGTGTGTGTGTGTGTGTGTGTGTGTGTGTGTGCTTGTGTGTGCGCGCATGTGTATGTACGTGCGCGTGTGTGTCTGGTGTGCATGTGTGTGCGCGCGCGCATGTGTGTGCGCGTGCGCGCGTGTGTATGGTGTGTGTGTGTGTGTGTGTGTGTGTGTGTGTGTCTGTGGGTGTGTTTGTGTGTGTAGGTGTGTGTGTGTGTGTGCGCGCGCGCGCGTGTCTAGTGTGTGTATGTGTATGTACGTGCGCGTGTGTGTCTGGTGTATATATGTGTGTGTGTGTGTATGTGTGTGCTTGTGTGTGCGCGCATGTGTATGTGCGTGCGCGTGTGTGTCTGGTGTGCATGTGTGTGCGCGCGTGTGTGTATGGTGTGTGTGTGTGTGTGTGTGTGTGTGTGTGTGTATGTCTGGTGTGTGTGTGTGTGTGTACGCGCGCGCATGTGTCGTGTGTGTGTGTGCGTGCGCTCGTGTGTACGCGCGCGCGTGCGTGCGTGCGAGAGAAAGAAGAGAGACCATGTTCACATTTCTAGCTCAGATATTACTGCCGGCGCACCACCTCGCACCCTACACAGTAGCTTCATCCTACACAGGTGCGTTCTTTCTCTTATTTTAACAATGGATTCCGAAAAAATATGGTTCCCGCCATAATGTCGAATACAAATACAGATCGAAAAACTTTGTCCCACAGAACGTCGAGGAGGACCACCCACAACACGACAGCCTACCAATTCCCGGAACAACTTTACGACACCACAACTTGCTCGGGAGCAAATTGGAAGTATCCCGCCAGCTTTAAAGATAGTTTTTTTTATTTTCACATCACCATACCGAACCAGAAGAGTGCCTCGCCAGCCTGCGGCCGATCCGGTAAATTCGCGGATTTCTACTATTTCTCCTGGAGACTGCAACAGCACGACCCTCGGAATCTTTAAATCACTTTTTGAAGGGCCGTTAAAATGTTTTCATACAACCGTAGTCCGATTTGATCCGAAATTAGCACAAAAATCGATGACGTTTAACAGCTCGGGACAAGTTCGTTAACCATGCGAAAATCCTCCAACAGTTCCCGATTTCACCGAAATAATCGGCGTTAAAAACAGCAAAAATTAGCGTTTCAAATTTCCAACACAGGTTGAGGGTTAAGTTTTGCATTTTAAATGCGATTCGAAAGTTTAAAATGCAAACATACGCGGAACTCAAAGCTGATTGTAATGGTGAAAACGAAATTTCAATTTTTTTAAAGACGAAAAGCACATTGAGGCTATTATCGCCTCCCTAAATGTAAGTGTGAGTGTAAAGTGTTAAAGTTGTAAGTGTAGTGTTGTAAGTGTAAGTGTGTGTTAGACTCGGGAACCGCGTGGGACATCGATTTAGATAGTCTCTCAAATAGTCTGCACTCCCGTACGGAAAGAGCATACCTCGGAATTTCAAAAAAAATAATATATAAAAAAATACTTTTGGAAATTCTGTTCTATAAAGTCAGCGAGACAGTTGCGTGCGCGTTTATTTTTCGCTTAACACGCAGAGGCTATTATCGCCTCCCTAAATGTAAGTGTGAGTGTAAAGTGTTAACGTCGTAAGTGTAGTGTTGTAAGTATGACTGTGTGTTAGACTCGGGTACCGCGAGGGACGTCCAAATCCTCTCAGCTAGTTTGCACTCCCCTGCGGAAAGATCATACTTCGGAATTTCAAAAAAAAAGGTAACATATAGAAAAATACTTTTGGAAATTCTGTTCAGTAAAGTCAGCGAGACAGTTGCGTGCGCGATTATTTTCCCCTTAACACGCAGCGCAGTAACGTGTACCGTTGATTAGCGTTATTCTTACGGTAAATAGATTGGCAGTAAGTTAATTCTGAACTGCAATTCGACTAATAAATATATTCGCGTAAGTCTTTACACAC
The DNA here is from genome assembly GCA_022606455.1 of Callitettix versicolor. Lineage (NCBI taxonomy): Eukaryota > Metazoa > Arthropoda > Insecta > Hemiptera > Cercopidae > Callitettix > Callitettix versicolor. Next base: position 89,669,797 of record CM040183.1, on the reverse strand, counting down.
AACAACAACCGTAGCTGCAGTTTGTAGGTCATGGCGGGGATAACCACCTGTTACAAAACACGAATGTTACAGCATCGGCTAAGTATAGGCCAGACCTCGGGGCCGGCGAGGCTATACATAGCCGTGACGTCACCAGTCATCATAACACAAAAAGACCGGAAATAGCCACTGCAAACTTGTTAATCTCGGTCACCCGATTCATTACGCCGGCCGGCGCTGTTATTGTGTTTAAAGTGTCCTCTTCCGCAGATGCAGTTTCAATGGTATCGGCCGCCAAAGTCGCGCCGGGCCGAACACGATACTCCGATACAGTAAAGATCGATACTTTTCATTCGAGTCCTAGTATTTTTTCAGTAGATACTTTCATTCGATATTTTTACTAATATCAATACTAATAATATTTACTTATTTATTAGCCGCCTCGGTGGCCTAGTTGGTAGCGTACTGGGCTTTCACCCCGAGGACCCGGGTTCGATTCCCGGCCAGAACAATTTCAATATTTACTTAAAAGTCATATATTGAACACCAAACACATGTTTTGGACACTGTTTTTACACAAATACATTTGTAATTTCTCCTTCCATCGTGCATTTTATCTATCGTCAATCGATCGCTTTTCGATTTATTTTTTAAACATGTTTTCCCTTTCTTCCAACTACCGCCCACACCACGACTACTTTTATTCAAAAGGCTGTGTCTACTTAAAACTTTCATAGTGCGAAATTACAGACGGGTCTCCTGGTTTAATTCATTACCCTGAAGTAGATCAAGGAGGTACTTAAGTCAATATGGAATTACTACATACGCACATGAAACTATTGGAAATTGTAATAATATTGTATGAGTTACCGGGACATACGCACAAGAAACTATTGGAAATTGTAATAATATTGTATGAGTTACCGGGACATATGCACAAGAAACTACTGGAAATTGTAATAATATTGTATGATTTACCGTGACATACGCACATGAAAACTATTGGAAATTGTAATAATATTGTATGAGTTACCGGGACATATGCACAAGAAACTATTGGAAATTGTAATAATATTGTATGAGTTACCGGGACATACGCACAAGAAACTATTGGAAATTGTAATAATATTGTATGAGTTACCGGGACATATGCACAAGAAACTATTGGAAATTGTAATAATATTGTATGAGTTACCGGGACATACACAAGAAACTATTGGAAATTGTAATAATATTGTATGAGTTACCGGGACATATGCACAAGAAACTATTGGAAATTGTAATAATATTGTATGAGTTACCGGGACATACGCACAAGAAACTATTGGAAATTGTAATAATATTGTATGAGTTACCGGGACATACGCACAAGAAACTATTGGAAATTGTAATAATATTGTATGAGTTACCGGGACATATGCACAAGAAACTATTGGAAATTGTAATAATATTGTATGAGTTACCGGGACATACGCACAAGAAACTATTGGAAATTGTAATAATATTGTATGAGTTACCGGGACATATGCACAAGAAACTATTGGAAATTGTAATAATATTGTATGAGTTACCGGGACATACGCACAAGAAACTATTGGAAATTGTAATAATATTGTATGAGTTACCGGGACATACGCACATGAAACTATTGGAAATTGTAATAATATTGTATGAGTTACCGGGACATACGCACATGAAACTATTAGAAATTGTAATAATATTGTATGAGTTACCGGGACATACGCAATGAAACTATTGGAAATTGTAATAATATTGTATGAGTTACCGGGACATACGCAATGAAACTATTGGAAATTGTAATAATATTGTATGAGTTACGGGGACATACGCACAAGAAACTATTGGAAATTGTAATAATATTTTATGAGTTACCGGGACATACGCACAAGAAACTATTGGAAATTGTAATAATATTGTACGAGTTACCGGGTTTATAATTGGGTCGGGCGCTTATTTCTAAAAACGGCATGCATGACGATGTTGGAATCAGATTTGCGTATGATAACAAACTGTTAGAAATTCACCAGCATCACAACGGCGTGACAGGTGCGTGCGCAGTGCGTCGGCGATATAACGCAGACTGTTCGGCGCGGGGACCTTAGCACCGAAGGAAAAGTCAATTTAATTACCATAATAATGGGCGCGTTTTGGAAATTTACTGCTCGAGAGTTTAATCTGGGTGGGGGGGGGAAGAGTGTTGACGCGGGAGCATAAATTATTGGAAAATTATTTTTAGACGGCGCGAATTGTTTTATTAAAACGGCATAACTTGTAAGAAATACCGCTTGACGCTGTAATTAATTATTTGCTTATTATATTGTGCGGAGGTAGGTCATTACATGGCAATGCTCTTTTTGTATTCTTTAACGTTAAACGTATGCCTTTATTGAACGCGGGAGTAGTTCCAATTGTTTTTGTTAAATGAAATCAAAAATCTATTTTATTAATATATTAACAAAATGTCTGTTAAAGAGTTTTTGCTTAATGTCCGTACTTTACGTTGGGTAGACTGTTGAGGACAACGGATAAACGTTAACTGTCCGACGCTTTAACCACCTCGGACACAAAGGATAGTTTGTGAAATGCGTACGAGTAAGCATTTCTTTTTAAGTTCAATGAGATTAACGAAAAGAACAATAACTGATAAGATTCGGAAAGAACGCCAACTGATAAGATTCGGAAAGAACGTTAATCTTAAGAACGCCAACTGATAAGATTTAGAAAGAACGCCAACTGATAAGATTGGAAAAGAACGCCAACTGATAAGATTGGAAAAGAACGTCAACTGATAAGATTTAGAAAGAACGCCAACGGATAAGATTAAAAAAGAAAGCCAACTAATAAGATTTAGTAAGAACGCCAACTGATAAGATTTAGAAAGAACGCCAACTGATAAGATTGGAAAAGAACGCCAACTGATAAGATTCGGAAAGAAAGCCAACTGATAAGATTCGGAAAGAAAGCCAACTGATAAGATTCGGAAAGAACGCCAACTGATAAGATTTAGAAAGAACGCCAACTAATAAGATTCGGAAAGAACGCCAACTGATAAGATTCGAAAAGAACGTCAACTGATAAGATTCGGAAAGAATGCCAACTGATAAGATTTAGAAAGAACGCCAACTGATAAGATTTAGAAAGAACGCCAACTGATAATATTGGAAAAGAAAGCCAACTGATAAGATTTAGAAAGCACGCCAACTAATAAGATTCGAAAACAACGCTAACTGATAAGATTTAGAAAGAACGCCAAATGATAAGATTCGAAAAGAACGCCAACTGATAAGATTTAGAAAGAACGCCAACTAATAAGATTCGCAAAGAACGCCAACTGATAAGATTTAGAAAGAACGCCAACTGATAAGATTCGAAAAGAACGCTAACTGATAAGATTTAGAAAGAACGCCAACTGATAAGATTCGGAAAGAACGCCAACTGATAAGATTCCAAAAGAGTTCGCACAGAAAACTCGGCACCATATCGCGCTGGAACCATCGTATTAGCATGAAAAACTCGTCACCATATAAAATTTAAAATAGTGAATTAAAAATGAAATTGACTTCAACAATCCAAAGTTTATTAAAACTAATGAAATTACACCATCCGCAAAATAAATAACGAGAAAATAGAAAAATAAGAATCACCTTGAATGAGATCTGATTAATTCAGCTTTTAACTATACAGAACAAATTTAAACATCCATTGTTCAAAAACACAGAAAGTACAAAATATATCAATATTCGCTGTGTCGCTGACGGCACTGTAACGAATTCCGTGACGTATTTGTCGTTAGCATAACCATTTCTGAAGTTCTGATTTCACTATAAAAAATCAGTATTAAAATCTGCATATATTAACATTTCAACTTGAACTGGAAATAAGTTAACCCTGACCGCCGTGTAACTAATTTTCCAAAATTTTAACGTATTGTGAAAATTCAAAATGCAATAATTTACGCAGTTTTTAACGCTGAATACAAAAACGAAATACGATTTCCATAACAATTTTAGTGAAACACCTTTGGAAATTTTAAAGAGTTCAAACCGCCGCCATTTTGAAACTGTCGAAACGCGAGCTACCGACGTAAAAAATTCGTTAATAAAACGGGAAAAAATCGCTGACATGTATGAGCGAATTTTCGCGGAATATAAAAATAAACAGATTTTAATATAAACGAATTTGCTTCAAATCGCTTTCACTGTATCCGCGAACTCAACACACTGTTCAGTACAAAATTTCAACCGAATCGTTCTCTATAACGGCGCGGGCGGACATTTCGAAACAGAAAATCAGTTTGAAGTCTTATACTACCTTAATTCCCGTATACGTTTAATATACAACGTACAAGCAGAAACTTATTTATAGACGTATTTTTATTTTGTATCCGGTAGAATCCCCCCAACATTAAAGCGAGGATCCAATTAGTTGTAAAACCGAACTGTCCAGTCGATCACGTCCTAAAGCCCAAAACATGAATACATTATCATTCGTAAGGCCTGATCGATAACATAGAACGTGAAACCCAATAAGGAGACCTACACTGGCCCAGGCTTAGTCATGTGTGGTCTCGTGACACCGGGTCAGCATCTTAATTGCCATATTAACACACTAAGCGCTTTTTATTTAAATGATATCATTGAAGATGAATTCATCTCTGACTGTGTGAGCGACCGGAAATTACGTTTTGTACACTTTTATAGTTCCTTAAGTAGCTAATAAATCTACTGGGTATTACGTGGCCGCTTGAACCCTCGACCTCTGCTGCCCCCGGACGGACGTGTCTTTCGTTTTAACGCGGCGTTTAAAAGGCATAAATTATTTTTAAGAAAAGGTTAAACGGCGCATACCGCAACAGTGTTGTGTCAATTAGGTCGTATTTGGAGTTAGGGGAGACAAACAGCTGCGGGCGTTAGAGTGGCTGTGTCGCTGGCGTGATAAAAGCGAGTATTTTCCTTTTACCTTTCCATTTTTGAAATTCTGATTTCACCATTAAATTAATCAGCATTAAAATATGCGTGTGTGAGCGCGCGCGCGCGCGCGCGTGTGTAAACTTTCTAATTACATTGAAAATGCGAAAATGAAACCTGACCGCTGTCGAAAACATTTCTCTTAATTTCAACGGATTTTGAAAACTCAAAATGCTAATTTACGCGTGTTTGTAACGCTGATTACGATGGTGAAATCAGACCTTCAAAAACATTTTGAAACAGAAGTTATTAATTTTTTTAAAAATTAAATTGCCACCATTTTGAAACTGTTTAACGAATTTTAATGGTTAACGAACTTTATGAGTAATAACCACTTTTTAAGTAGTTTGAATCAAATGAGATCGAAATTGCAAGCGCGAGTGTACACACACACACACACACACACACACACACACACACACACACACACACACACACACACACACACACACACACACACACACACGCACACATTTGAGCCGCCTCGGTGGCCTGGTGGATAGCGTTCTAGGCTTTCACCCCGAGGACCCGGGTTCGATTCCCGGCCAGGGCTTGGCATTTTCATACGCTATAAATCATCACATCGTCTGCATTAGCCCAAGTGTGCACAATAGCCGGACGTTAAACAAAAAAAAAAAAAAAAAAATTTAACGACCCCTGTAAAGTGATCTAGATCCGTGCTCATTTCAAGGTCCCGGGTTTGAGTCTTACCATGATGGCTGCTCCAACAGCTCATTTGACAACAGAATTTTGCTAGATACAGTTGTGTTATCCGGCGTTGTTTGAGGTTAACAAGCTGTGATCCATTCTCCATTCTCTACCTACACCATATAGGACTAATTATAACTAATCTTAATTTAAGGGAACAAATTACTCTGCTGTATCCTTAAAAACCAGAAAAACTGTATACAAAATATAAAAATCTAACCTTATACCTACATACAGGTACTGATATATCGAACTTAGATTTATTTTAACAAATAGCATAGTGACATTGTCTCGTTAATTAGCACAAGTCTTACAGGGAAATAAATAGACTGAACGCGCGGAGGTCCACACCACGTACTCTTGCAGACCGTCCCACGCTGCAGCAACCTAAGATCAACTCTGTCAGCGCATTCATTTTTTCTTCCGGTATTTCGTACAACATTCCTCTGCCCACGACTTCCCGACCTGTTAGGCGTTCCTTACACTACCGCGTGCATTACGAATTAAACCAGTTGTTCCTGCGATCAAGAAAACACTTTTCTCTCGAATGTCTGAAGGTTAAGAACCACGTATCTCTTACTAGAAGATTATAAATTGTAGAAATTACTGTGGTGTATGAATAACTGCGGTGTATAAATTATTGTGGTGTATAAATTACTGTGGTGTATGAATTATTGCGGGGTATGAATTAGTGTGTTGTATGAACTACTGTAGTGTATGAATTACTGTGGTGTATGACTAGTGCAGTGTATGAATTACTGTGATGTATGAATTAGTGTGGTGTATGAATTACTGTGGTGTACGAATTATTGCGGGGTATGAATTAGTGTATGAATTATTGTGTTGTATGAACTACTGTAGTATATGAATTAGTGTATGAATTAATGTGGTATATGACTAGTGCAGTGTATGAATTACTGTGATGTATGAATTAGTGTGGTGTATGAATTACTGTGGTGTGTGAATTACTTTGGTGTATGAATTACTGTGGTGTATGAACTACTGTGATGTATGCATTACTTTGGTGTATGAATTACTGTGGTGTATGAATTATTGCGGGGTATGAATTAGTGTATGAACTACTGTGGTGTATGAACTACTGTTGTGTATGAATTACTGTGTTGTATGAACTACTATAGTATATGAATTAGTGTATGATTTACTGTGGTATATGAATTACTGTGGTGTGTGAATTACTTTGGTGTATGAATTACCGTAGTGTATGAACTACTGTGATGCATGCATTACTGTGGTGTATGAATTACTGTGGTGTGTGAATTACTTTGGTGTATGAATTACTGTGGTGTATGAACTACTGTGGTGTATGAATTACTTTGGTGTATGAATTACTGTGGTATATGAACTACTGTGGTGTATGAATTACTTTGGTGTATGAATTACTGTGGTGTATGAACTACTGTGGTGTATGAATTACTTTGGTGTATGAATTACTGTGGTATATGAACTATTGTGGTGTATGAATTAGTGTATGAATTACTGTGGAGTATGACTAGTGCGGTGTATGAATTACTGTGATGTATGCATTACTGTGCTGTATGAATTACTGTGGTGTATGAATTACTACTGGAACACTTTTGAACGTTTTGACGCTTTGGGAGAGCCAGGCAGAAAAGGATTAGATATGAACAGTATTAAACATAAGGCACAAAACGAGACATTGAGTTGTACCAAGTAAGAATAAATGAGTTTAACAAAACAAAAGTGGTACGGTAGTACAACTGAGGATAAGTATACAACTTGGTTTGCATATAAATAGCTGCTGTTTCTGGAGACTTCAAATCCTGTTAGCTTGAAAGGAGGGGTAGTTTGATTCCGAATGCATCACAGGGTCACAAACCTTTCTCTACTTATCAACTGACTGAGCCACGCTACATTCAACAATGAACAAATAAGTGTGGGAACAAAAATGCATTCGTTTAGATGATTGTGGGCTATCAACTATCCTGTAAAATATGAACTGACTGAATCATGCGACATTCAACAATGAACAGTACGTGTGGGAAGACAAATACAGTCGTCTTGAAGATCGTAAGTTTGCAACTCTCCTGCAAAATATCAACTGACTGAACCACGCCACTGTTCAACAATGAACAATACGTGTGGGAAGACAAATACAGCCGTCTTGAAGACCGTAAGTTTGCAACTCTCCTGCAAAATATCAACTGACTGAGCCACACCACATTCAACAATGAACAGTACGTGTGGGAAGAAAAATACGGTCATCTTGAAGGTTGTGGGTTTTCAACTCTCCTACAAAATATCAACTGACTGAACCACGCCACGTTCAACAATGAACAATACGTGTGGGAAGACAAATAAATTCTTCCAACTCTCTACAGTTCACCAGCTAAGTGAATTAAAATGTCCAATCGCCTAGGACTTACGGTCGACATAACGGTTCCTTTAAAACCTTACACCTACATCTAACAGCAGAACACTGACTGCACCTATTAATTTCCTTTATCAAAACGTTGTTTCGGTAACAAAGAAGCCATTTTATCCTCGGAACGGCGGGTAACCATTTCGAGTGTTAGTAATGTATACAATAATGGGATACAATAAATTTTTTTATCACAGTAATTAAGGAGTGCGAATATTGCCCTGTTTTACGCGCGCTCGTCATTTGTTTATGGCGTGACACATTTTTAAACACTTTGGTTACGGAGCCGGTCCATAAATTGAGCTACAAACAGAGTAAAAGGGTAAATAATTTCGGGAAGGGTTTATTTGGCAACGTTGCAAGATTAGGCAAGGGGGATGCCGATGTACTCGTTTTGTGTGTCCTCACTGTTAACATAAAATCTTTTATTCAGGGAAATTTTAAAGTGATTAGCGAATTTCAATTGGAAAATGAGCTATCAGAGCTGTCATCATAGTAAGACCCAGACCCGTGGCCTTGAAATGAGCATCGATCCTCACCTTTTGAAAAAAAATCTACGAGTCATAATTTCAATAGCTTGGCCAAGTTCGGTGCCCGGCAAAATCCGCACAACAGTTTCAAAATGGCAGCCATTTTAAAGCTTTAAAAATTCGTAACCTATTTGCCTCAAATTCTTTTGAAAATGTGATTTCACCATCGTAATAGGAGTAAAAAAAGGAATAAATTAACCATTAAAAAATTTTTCGAAATCTGTTGAAATTAGGAAACTGAATTTGAAGGCGGCCCTTGTTCAATTTTCAATGTAATGTGAAACTTTCAAACGCTCATATATGCAGATTTTAATGCTGATTGTGACGGTAAAATCTGAATTTAAAGAGAAAGAGTAGTATAAAAAAATATTTTCGGAAATCAGCTACCATCACGTCAGCCAGACAGCTGCCAGCTGAGATTTTTTTTTCTAGAGGCATTGATAAATAGAGACGTCGAAAAAATAAACCTGTATATTAGCGAATTTCCATTGGACAATGACTTATTGGAGTGCCATCATGGTAACAACCAGGCCCGGGACTTTTAAACGATTCATTCAATTTGAAGGCGGACATGGTTCATTTTCAACGACAGCAAAATTATGCCGATTCATATGACGGTAACCACGGTATGACGGTATCACGGAACGTTAGAAATTCGCTTCCAACACACCAGCGAGACAGCTGCGTGCTGCGATAATGTAGCCTGAAAACGTCCGCCATAAATAATTAATGCGATCACGTGATCCTCTTCGACCACTATCGAAATGTCTGCGCTCACACCGACATCACCTCAAGCCTGACTAAACGCCGACCCTCTGTTTGCGTTGTACAGCGGCAGCAGCGCCTGACGCTCACCCTCCCCCCCCCCCCCAGTTGGATGTATGGCGACGAATCGTTACAGTATACAACATGACAATTCAATTTCCACGCCCCAATAACCCCGCAGAGGGGAGGCAAGGTGAGTCTCTGCTTCTGTTGTAAAAATACAATCGTTTTTCTTTCAGTATTTGATTGTTCGATCGTCCCTTGTAACAAGTGTTTTGCATTATTCCTTATTCAAAGAAGTACGGACTTAATTATGTTTCCGGAAGTAGAGAAAAAACGTAGATTCGAATCAGCCGGAATGAAGTACAGTAATACTTTTTGTAAAACACTGCAAATCTTAACTTCTTTTAAGACTTATAAAGTGTTCAACTGTTCTTTTTTTTTAAAAAAAAAAACAATGATTACGTTTACATTTTTCAGTTAAGTTTCTGAATTTGTAGAGCACAACTGCAGCAAAAGAATAATTAATATACTTTTCAGTCATCTTTCTTATATTATGACGCTAAGCTCTCCAATCGGATTTGTGAAAAAAAGAAAGACCTGCGTTATTAATACTACGTATATGGAGTACCAACAGGTTCGTCACAACACCAGAGAACTCTAACGCCTCGTACGTTTCCATTTGAAGACGTTACAATAAAATAAAACCGACTTAAAGCCGATAAACGTTCTGTAAGCGAAATTCCAGGAGTAGTATAAAGTGCCCCCGTGAAAGTGCAGCACAATGCAAGCATATGTGACAAATAATTGTGTGTGAACCAAAACAGCTGATTGCTACAGAAAAAACGTTGTTAAAAATAATATTTAAATTATTACTGTATTCAAGACTTAAATAATTATTGATCGAATAAGTTTTGAAAGTAGAATCGACAAGGCAATCTAAGCCTGTTTTAATATATAAATGTTATTAAATAAAAGACTCTGCTTTAGTAAACAGTAAATACCGTAGCATAATGAAGGTATGTAATGTAAAATCCGGTTATAGTGGGTTTCATTTACAAATATTTCGATAAGGTACAATGTTAGAATTCAGTCAATCAATTTTATAGGTTATAGTTTCAAATACGAAAGTAGAACAAAGTAAGGCATATTGTATTAAATAACCTAAATATAATGAATGACACTGCTTTATTAGCATGCCATTCAAATAACTAAATACAAATATATATACTTTAACAAAAGTTCATATTGACCAGAAACAGTAGGCCTACATGGTCCCGCAACGATTTTACTTGAGAATTATGCACATTAATCTTAAAATGAAGTATTGACTCAAAGATTAGTGTATTATAGTAATTAAATACAGGGAAATGATATAATTTAAATTATTTTATTTAAGAATTAATGCCTTTTTACGTTCAATTAATAAACATCAATTTTCTTGTCATTTGAAAAAAAATTGCGAACGTGGCACGCACGCACACACACACCCTCACACGCACTTACACACTCACACTCCCTCACACACACACCCTCTCACCTACACACACATACACGCACTCACACACACACCCTCACGCGCACTTACACACTCACACTCCCCCCCACACACACTCTCTCACCTACACACACACACACACACACACACACACACACACCCTCTCACCTACACACACATACACACACTCTCTCTCTCTCTCTCACACACACACCCTCACACGCACTTACACACTCACACTTCCTCACACACACACCCTCTCACCTACACACACACACTCCCTCACTCACTCTCTCTCTCTCTCACACACACACACTCACACACACTCACATTCACTCACTCTCTCTCTCTCACACACACACACTCCCTCACTCACACTCACTCACTCTCATACACACACACACGCGCACTCACACTCCCTCACTCATCTCTCTCTCTCTCTCTCTCACACACACACACACACACACACACACACACACCTCCTTCACTCACACTGACTCAATCTCTCTCTCTCGCACACACACACACACACTCTCTCTCTTTCTCTCTCTCTCACACACACAAACTCCTTCACTCACACTCTCTCTCTCTCACACACACACACACACACACACACACACACACACACACACATACACACACTCCCTCACTCACAATCACTCACTCACTCTCTATCTTTCTCTCACACACACCCTCTCACCTACACACACACACACACACACACACACACACACACTTGTTTATTTAAAGGTCAGTATCGGCGCTCCTATGAAGGACCTGGGTCTGGGTATCACTATAATGACCTCTCCAATACAATTTCACCTAAAACCGCAAAGCACTGACACTTCCCCGCAGCCTTGGAAACACCGATTTCGTTTCGTTCTGTGTTTACGTAAGGGCCGCAAGTTAAGGCGGTAGGTGCAAATTCCGGATCGTTCGATTTAAGACGGCACTCAAAAGGTCGCGCCGATAAAAACCTGAGCGTCTTCGGATTCGCGGCGGTTCATGGCTTTTTTTAGAGCCACTACAAAGACATAACGCGAACGCGGTAGCTTTAAACTGCGCTACAGCGTGCAAGTGTGAAATAATAAATGGTTATTTACTGTGGCGCGGGGGAGGCGGGGAGAAAGCAATAAGTCCGTCCCCTTCTCGGATTTATAGACATTTGACGAGTGTCATCGAGCACTAAATGACCCACGGGATCCCCGCAGACGTCTTAAAACCTTCCAGTTAATGCTCTTAAAACCCGTCCTTTGAATTAACAATAAACTGACGGCTTAGTGCTCTACAAAAAATAGCATTCCTCGGGAACCCGTAAAGACTGCTCGGGGTGGGGAGGGGTCGTCTACATACCTCCGGCCTACGTTCTCTGTGAGAGACTCTGGTTGGCTAATTGATAAACACACTGAGACTGTGTATGGACGTTTTAATGGAGAAACCGTGTTTGCAGGTAGCTATTGTATCCTGTGAGGTAATCGGCTGGCCTCAAATAGTCCACTAAGTTTACTGTTAGGCCTCCAGTTCCGAGATTAAGTACTTCAGGCTAATGCTAAACATATCTACTATGTTAACGCTGGATCTCCTTTACTACAGTCACCACAAAGCTTGTTCTTGTTAAATAAAGTGCAACACTTGGAGTGTGACATGCCATAATTGTTACTTAGGACATTATAAATCATTGTTCCCCCTGTTTCTTTAGCGTCTACACTTTATACCAGTTAGACTAATGAGACCGGCGGTCTGTATTACGGCAGTAACTCCAGTCTCGATCCTTTGACCTTGAAGTGCAACAGTTCGGATACGCAACAGACTGAACGGTACTCACCTCGGACATTTCGGTCCTAAAGTAGATGTGTAAAATGAGACTGTTAAATCCTGGGATAATTTTTGCTTCAATTAAAGTTACTTTTGACCCTAATGGACCTATTACTTCTCACAAGAGTTGGCTTGGCCCACTCTACAGTCTTTACTTCCTTTATTGGAATTCTTACAGTTCACAAGAGACCGGCTGCTGCCCCATTCTACGTGCTTTTACTTCCCCTCTAAGATTTCTCACCGGTCACAAGAAATCACTGCTACCCCACTCTAAGCTTTTTACTTCTACTGGACTTACAGCTCACAAGAGACCGGCTGCTGCCCTATTCTACGTGCTTTTACTTCCCCTCTTAGATTTCTCACCGCTCACAAGAAACCACTGCTACCCCACTCTAAGCTTTTTACTTCTACTGGACTTATAGCTCACAAGAGACCGGCTGCTGCCCTATTCTATGTGCTTTTACTTCCCCTCTTATATTTCTCACCGCTCACAAGAAACCACTGCTACCCCACTCTAAGCTTTTTACTTCTACTGAACTTATAGCTCACAAGAGACCGGCTGCTGCCCTATTCTATGTGCTTTTACTTCCCCTCTTATATTTCTCACCGCTCACAAGAAACCACTGCTACCCCACTCTAAGCTTTTTACTTCTACTGGACTTATAGTTCACAAGAGACCGGCTGCTGCCCCATTCTATGTGCTTTTACTTCCCCTCTTATATTTCTCACCGCTCACAAGAAACCACTGCTACCCCACTCTAAGCTTTTTACTTCTACTGGACTTATAGCTCACAAGAGACCGGCTGCTGCTTCATTCTACGTGCTTTTTCTTCCCCTTTCAGACTTCTCACGGCTCATAAGAGATCGCTGCTGCCCCACTCTAAGCTCTTTATTTCTTCTATTGAACTTCTTATCATAAGGCATCGCTGCTGCCACACTTTAAGCTATTTACTTCTACTACTGGACTTCTCATCGCTCACAAGAGACCGGATGCTGCCTCACTCTACATGCTTTACTTTCCCAATTGGACTTCTCACCGCTCACAAGAGATAGCTGACATCCATTGTAAGCTCTTTACTTCTACTGGACTTCTCTTCCCTCACAAGAGACCGGCTGCTGCTCTACTCTACTTGCTTTAATTCCCCTAAGACTTCTCACTGCTCACAAGAGATCGCTGCTACCCATTCTAAGCGCTTTACTGTCCCGCTTGGACTTTTCACTGCTCACTGAAATAGCTGTTGTCCCACTGTAAGCGCTCTACTTCCCCTTTTTGTACTTCACACGTAATACAAGTGACCTAACCGCCTCGGTGGCCTAGTGGATAGCGCTGTCACCCCGAGGACCCGGGTTCGATTCCCGGCGAGGGCTTGGCATTTTCATACGCTATAAATCATCCCATCGTCTGCATTATAGCCCAAGTGTGCACAATAGTCGTACACAAAAAAAAGTGACCTATTAGCTTCCAGTTTACTGGTTTTTATATGTGACAACAATCTACAGAGCCGTGTTTTTAAAAAAATAGTTCTTCACGACTTATTATACGTAGCCTGCGTGTTCTGTTAGTTCGTGTAGTTACAGTTAAAACAGTTAACAAAAAAACAGTTAAATACAGTACAAATACCTCGACCGTGACTTGCAGATCGACCAGATGTTTCAATTCACCCATTATCCTTTACAAACTGGACTAACCTGAAACAAACATCATTATATATAAATAGAAAGCAATATTACTCTCTGTAAACACAGTAAATAACTTTACTACATGCAATCAAACACTGTACATAATACGGTCTAGTATAGTCGTTACACGAAAAAGTTTTTGTTCAAATCGTTACTTTCTCGTCTGTTGTTTGTGGTCAAACTGTGCAACAGGCGTAAAATATGAATGCTTTTATAGTAGCTTTGAGGATTTACAGTCTACACACTACTCCATTTAGATCTACGAAACAAAATTGAAAATAACGAACAATTTGTAGGTTAGTATTCCGTGCAAAATATTTACCGATTAGCGTCCAACGAACGTTTGAGAACTTGTAACGAAGCATGCGGTGTTACAAATTCGACAGTTAGCCACGTACGCGCCACAAACGGGCCTAACAAACTTGTAGCTGCACTTGTTATCTACTAATTACTTTTTTACCTGACACAAAGCCAGCTAATTGTTTTACGAGTGACCCAGTTATCGCATCGGAATATTTCGGACGAATTGTAGACGACGCGATTAGTACCCAACGCCCGTCGACTCGACTATAGGTTATGTTCTGGTGGTCGAAATCTTCGCGCAAGATCCTATCTTACAGAATGTTCCGTGTGAAATATGAACGCGAATATACGGAATTTAAAGAGGTCAGTGGTGTGCCACAAGGGAGCGTATTGGGACCACTGCTGTTCTTGCTATATACAGGTGATCTGCCAAAGAAACCACAGTGGCTACATACGATACTTCTATACCAGCTGTTGGCGATAATGTTAAAGAAGCAACAGAAAAACTGCAGAAAACCACCCTGCAAGCAGCGGCGTCGGCAACATATACACACGGTGCAATACAGTTGACGGAACTGTAGTCTCTATGTTAATACACAGTACGGAACCTCTATATTATTACACAGGTCGATCTCTTAACTTATAACACGATACTGTCGAAGGAAAAACTATTCTCTAAGTTAATAAATCTCTAAGCTATTACACATCCCCGTGATAGCATATCATGCAAAGAGGCTGTAGCTGACAACTAGAGCCATTCAGTGGAATATACATCTAACACACAGTGATATGTATACAGTTATAATTACCATATAAGTTTGTATTTAGTTAATCATCAATAAAATTAAAAAAAAAAACATTTTATACTGAAATCTAAAGGTAAGCGTTTCGAATGTTTAAACCTGCACGCTGATGTACTGTTCCTCTTATTACGTCACGCGAACGAACCACATTAAATAATTTCTTCTCACGTTTTACACTCGTGACTAAATGAATGGTAAATCAGTAGGCGCAGCAAGACAAACAATGTTTGGATGATTATAACCTCAAAGTTAATTAATACGGCTGTGCAGTCATTAGTGGAACTGCCGAGGCGAGTCTGATCCACGACAAACGAGAATGTTTAAATAGTTCCACGCTGTTATGCCAAACCTCTCATTGGCTGAAACTGTTCACGCTCTTCGGGATCGAAATTTTATTTTTAGAAAATTCCGCACAATATCGTGTTCTCATGCGGTATAGCTTCATCCAGCTTTTTTTAAATTTTTTTTAAGGCGAAAAGCAAATTCGAGGCTATTATCGCCTCCCTAAATGTAAATGTGAGTTAGTGTTAAAGTCGTAAGTGTAGTGTTGTAAGTGTAAGTGTGTGTTCGACTTGCGGTTAGCTGCCACCCCCTGCGGGGCCTCCATCCAGTAACGTGGCTGTTTTTGTTATTTCACTCTGTAACTATTCCAACAGGTACGGTCCAATAATACAAATACCAAAGGATTCTAGCAAGGCTGTTACGCTTGCGTTGCTGATAACAGCTGTTAGGCTACTTATTCACAAAGTCAGTATCAAGTTGAACCCCAATACTGTAGACAAATTAAAGTAGTTTTATCGTATAGGATAGAACATGCAATGCGGAAAGTTCACGGTCCAATAATACAAGTACCTAAGCAACCTAGCCAAATACCTGAAAACAGCTGTTCGGCTACTTATTCACAAAGTCAGTATCAAGTTGAACCCCAATACTGTAGACAAATTAAAGAGGTTTTATCGTATAGAAGGATAGAGCATGCAATGCGGAAAGTTCACGATCCAATAATACAAGTACCTAAGCAACCTAGCCAAATACCTGAAAACAGCTGTTAGGCTACTTATTCACAAAGTCAGTATCATGTTGAACCCCAACACTGTAGACAAATTAAAGAGGTTTTATCGTATAGAAGGATAGAGCACGCAATGCGGAAAGTTCACGGTCCAATAATACAAGTACCTAAGCAACCTAGCCAAATACCTGAAAACAGCTGTTAGGCTACTTATTCACAAAGTCAGTATCAAGTTGAATCCCAATACTGTAGCCAAATTGAAATGGTTTTATCGTATAGAAGGATAGAACATGCAATGCAGAAAGTCTACGCACTTTCAGCGAAATACAGATCACATTAGGCACATCATGAGTGGTCTCCTGCAGCTTCTACCGAGGAAAACTGTAGGACGTAGACTACCAGAGCGGAGGCGGAGCCTGAAGAAGTGGACATCATTCCGAGTGTTTAAAATACATAATTGATCACTGACCTTCAGTGCGAACTTCTTTTTACAATTAAGTTAAATACAACTTAAGAAGTAACTTTTCTTTATACAGTAAGTAGTTAACAGTGATACGGTTGTCCTAACTCTAATCCAGTTGACCAGAGCATTCTTAACACACCTAGACTGTTGTCATATTCAGCCTTCGGAGAACCCCGCAGGCGTTGAGGAATGGCAGGATGTGCGTCCAATCTCTTGCTGTGTCCTAAGGAACATACCTTAATTTCCTCAGCCACGGTATTGATTTTTAAACTTCGTTGGACGTTAACATTTCTCACGTGCCACGGTGTTTTGCAGACTTGCCGAAACCCTTTGTTTTGGAACGTCTGCATCTGCTTTATGTTAGTTCTCTTGGTACAACTGGTACCGCAGGGGATGCAGACTAGCTGCACCTATTGAGAGGATTTAGACTTCCCTCGCGGTACCCGAGTCTAACACACACTTACACTTACAACACTACACTTACGACTTAACACTTCACACTCACACTTACATTTAGGAGGCGATAATAGCCTCAAATGTGCTTTTCGCCTTAAAATAACAAAAAAAACCTATTGAGGATTTAGGCGTCCTTCGCGGTACCCGAGTCTAACACACACTTACACTTACAACACTACACTTACGACTTAACACTTTACACTCACACTTACATTTAGGAGGCGATAATAGCTTCAAATGTGCTTTACGCCTTAAAATAACAAAAAAACCTATTGAGGATTTAGGCGTCCTTCGCGGTACCCGAGTCTAACACACACTTACACTTACAACACTACACTTACGACTTAACACTTTACACTCACACTTACATTTAGGAGGCGATAATAGCTTCAAATGTGCTTTACGCCTTAAAATAACAAAAAACCTATTGAGGATTTAGGCGTCCTTCGCGGTACCCGAGTCTAACATACACTTACACTTACAACACTACACTTACGACTTAACACTTTACACTCACGCTTACATTTAGGGAGGCGATAATAGCCTCAAATGTGCTTTTCGCCTTAAAATAACAAAAAAACCTATTGAAGATTTAGGCGTCCTTCGAGGTACCCGAGTTTAACACACACTTACACTTACAACACTACACTTAAGACATAATTAACACTTTACACTCACACATACATTTAGGAAGGCGATAATAGCCTCAAATGTGCTTTTCGCCTTAAAATAAAAAGTAAAAAAAAAAAAATGGTACAACTGAATACCGTAGATATATACTGGCTTCAGAATTTCCTAATATAGTAGCAATTTGTTGTACAATGACAGTTGAGAGTCGACCCAACAACCAATGCATCTTCTTGAGTTTTACATTCAATTCCTGTCTCTTTTTTACAGGTTCCTTCCGCTTTACTTTAACAACGAGACAATGTACTTTGCCAAATTCGCATACGGTATTATCTGCGAATTGATGGAAACTGGAAGTGGTACTATTTTACGGTTTGTAAAATTCACAAGAACACATTTCTTTTCATTTCGTTTTATTTTGAATTTTTTTTGTCCACTAAATAGCACCAAGAGAGCGCTGAAGCATCTTGCACACTCCCAGCAACTGACATCACAGCTGGCTGTTGTGGTGTTCTCTGCTTCTGGTACATCTTATGTGTAAAGTGCAACACAGAACCTAGACACTTCCCTGCGGCGCTCGAGCATGGATTTCCTTCATTTCACAATACTCGTAGCATGAAGAAGGTACCAGAATGAAAGAATATAAAACAGCGTACGACGGGCGTGTGTTTGTTGTAACAACACGTCGCCATGGTAACGAGTTAAAAAATTAGAAAAGTAATACGAGCTTTAATGAATCCCCGTATGTCAGAGCATAGCAACCGCTTTTGTAGGATGCAGGGGAAAATAATTTTACCATAATCATGAATAAAAGAGCGAGCGAAGAGAGAATTGTGTGTGTGTGTGTGTGTGTGTGTGTGTGTGTGTGTGTGTGTGTGTGTGTGTGTGTGTGTGTGTGTGTGTGTGTGTGTGTGTGTGTGTGTGTGTGTGTGTGTGTGTGTGTGTGAGTGAGAGAGAGAGAGAGAGAGAGAGAGAGAGAGAGAGAGAGAGAGAGAGAGAGAGAGTATGTGTGTGTGTGCGTGTGTGTATGTGTGTGTGTGTGTGTGTGTGTGTGTGTGTGTGTGTGTGTGTGTGTGTGTGTGTGTGTGTGCATATATACCTGTGTGTGTGTGTGTGTGTGTGTGTGTGTGTGTGTGTGTGTGTGTGTGTGTGTGTGTGTGTGTGTGTGTGTGTGTGTACGTGTGTGTGTGTGTGTGTGTGTGTGTGTGTGTGTGTGTGTGTGTGTGTGTGTGTGTGTGTGTGTGTGAGAGAGAGAGAGAGAGAGAGAGAGAGAGAGAGAGAGAGAGAGAGAGGGGGAGAGAGAGTATGTGTGTGTACGAGAGCGCGCGGGCGTGTGTATCTGCGTGTGTATGTACGTGTGTGTGTGTGTGTGTGTGTGTGTGTGTGTGTGTGTGTACGTGTGTGTGTGTGTGTGTGTGTGTGTGTGTGCGTGTGCGCGCGCGCGAGCGTGTGAGTACGTGTGTGTTAGAGAGAGCGCGCGTACGTGTGTGTGTGAGGAAGAGAGAGAGAGAGAGAGAGAGAGAGAGAGAGAGAGAGAGAGAGAGAGAGAGAGCCACAGATTGACAAATGTAGGTAATATTACAAACTAACAGCACGTAGGGTAAGTTCGCAAAGTACATTATTGCTGCATGAATTGTACTTTAGAAATGAAATCTATAATCAAAATCTACGCATGCAATACCGTACTACAGATACGGACTTGTTCCTAGTAGGCACGTCATAATTATTTGCACCCTTGTAAGGGGTTGGGGGTGCGTGTTATGTTCGCACGCGATTCCAACCGAATTGCAAACCAAAGCGCCGCTAAAACGTAACGCACTGTTTCTCGGAATTAACACAAAAATCTATCGTTGATAAAACGAAATTTGCAATACTAACCGGGGTCGGCACTATTGCACTTTTACATGAACGGAAATGGGGCTGCGAATCGCGTGATGCGGAGACACGCACGCCCCCGCCACTCGTGTTTTATGTCAAATTTTATAGCTAGGGTTAGGTTCGGCAATTACCATTTCTGCTTTGCACGTATGCAAGTTCCTAATTTCGGGGCTATACAAATATTACTGAAACGCATAAAATTATATTGACGAATAAAAACGCCGAACCGTACGCGACGAGGTGCGTGACGCACTTCCTGCGCGCGTCGCGGATTGACAAGCGGCCCGCTTTATTTATTGAAACATAAATATACAAACGGTGCAACTTTTATCGAGTAATATGTTTGTTTGACGGTTTTTTCGCGACGTTATTGTGTTCAATTAGTTCACTTAACACCTATAAAGTTTGAACAATATCGTTTTTTTAACGATCACACCGGCGTTTAGTGTACATTTCGATTTGTACGCTAGCGAGTGGAAGCGGTACCGAAGTATTCGATCGAGGTACACGTTACGACATTTTTGAAAATCTGACCTCACAACCACAATCAGCACGGAAATCCGCATATATTAGCATTTTAAACTATAAAAATTAAATTGCAAATAAAAAAAATACTTTTCGAATTAAAATTTATAACTAGACGTAATTTTAAAATTCAAAATGATTTATGCCTTTTTACGCGAGCGAAAACATATTTTCAAAAATTTCAAATGGCCGCCATTTTGAAACTGTTGAACAGTCTTTTAAGAATTTTTAAATTTTCTACACACCACGTGCTATACACATTAAAAAAGGGGTGTCCAATATTAAAGTTTTTTCTAAAATTAACACATCCTTAGTTAGCCTATCATAATCCAAATTATATGAACCGAAAATATTTTCTCGGGTCCATTTCTACTCCGCCATTTTGTAAATAACGCGATACGATTTCTCGGCTTTGGGCAAAAGAATTTATAAAATTCTGTCAAGCCCCGTAATATTCATACCTACCATTTAAACGCCGGAGGTGTACTTTTGACGTTTCGGAACATTTTGTTTTGCATAAATACCGATTAAAAAGTCCGACAACGTTAGGGTAAAAAAAATAATAAAAGTTTCCCGCAGCCGTCTCCGTGACGTGATGGAAGCGAATTCCTAAATTTGAAAAACATTTATAAAAAAAACCTTTTAATTTTTTTAAAATAAAAATACGAAATTAGAAACGTGACGTTTAGTATGCTTCGTAATTTTTTTATTGTACTTTTTTAATGAATCACGATCAACGTTAAAGTTATGCTTTATGTTAAAGTTCAGTATTTAAAACATACAATTTCATTTCCATAATTAACCAGTAAAAAAAATAAGATAAATAGTAATTGTTTTAAATATTTTGAGGACGTTTAAAGTAAGAGTAAAATTTACGGCGGTAACTGCAAGTCAAACGAACCTACGACATTGAGTTGCGCACTTCAGAGACGCGGCAGACTGCCCGGTGTCAGCCATATCGACAATCGAGCCCTCTCCGGTAGAAAGAAAAACAGCTACATGACGGACCTTATCGTAGCTAATAAAATAAATATTTGTGCCAAACTGAATCAAAGCGGACAACAAATTTCGAACGCTTAACTCCTCTCTCTCTCTCTCTCTCTCTCTCTCTCTCTCTCTCTCTCTCTCTCTCTATCTATCTATCTATCTATCTATCTATCTCTCTCTCTCTCACACACACACACACACACACACACACACACACACACACACACACACACACACACACACACACACACACACACACACACACACACACACACACACACACACACACACACACACACACACACACACACGTACACACACACACACCACACATACACACACACAAAAAAAAAAAAAACAAAAAGCTCTCTCTCTCTCTCTCTCTCTCTCTCTCTCTCACACACACACACACACACACACACACACACACACGCAAAAACACACACGAACGCACACACACGCAAGCAAGCGCCACGCACACACGCACAAATACACGCAAGGAAACAAGCGCTAGTGCACAAACGCGCGCGCGCACACACACACACACACACACACACACACACACACACACACACACGTACAAACGCGCTCGCACGCGCACAAATACACGCAAGGAAGCAAGCGCGAGTGCGCACACGCGCGCGGAGGAGAGAGAGAAAAGTAAGCACAACTCGTGCACGCGCACACACATACACACGCGCGCACGCACAAACACACAGAGAGAGGGGCGAGAAACACGCAAGCATACGAACACGAGCGCGCGCACGCACAAACGTAAACACATACAGTGAGACACGCACACGCGCGCTCGCCCAAATGCAACTACCCTTCAAAACACGCTGTTCACACCAGTTCTGCGTTGAGTTCAATACCCCGTATCTCAGCCTTACCACGACGCCCGCTCTGATCAGCCCAATATTTCCGACCGCGAGTTCGCTGAACAAACCGAAAATCGCCGGCTCAAATTGCGTCGAAGCCGTGCTATTTAATCGGTCTCGACTTTTAAATTAAATCGATTAGATCGACAGCGAAACAAATAGCTGGATGTCCATTAAAGCGCGCGACTATTAGACAATGGCACAATAAAAAGACGGCATCAATCTTCCGCCGTACGACGAGATGTACTATTGTCTCCGCGACGCGAAAAAAGAAAACACATTAGCAAATAAATAAGCAGTAACTGGGTGGGGGGGCGCCTAGCCATGCTGGCTAAGTGCCCGCCCCGACATTCCACGACGAAACACTTAATAAACCATCTTCCTCGAGGAACCCGTAGGGGTCGCATCACTATCTGGTAGGCAGGGGGTGTCAAGTTGTCCAATCTATAGGGTAGATTTCCATTCACTATTGCAATACGCTTTTATCGCGATGCTGTTCCTTCTGCACATAAAACAGAAATGTGCTTTCTGTCGTACATTTAAAATGTAAAGAAAAAGCGAAGTTGAAACGCCTCAGTAGATCAAGTATGTAGATTGTACGTAATTCTTTTTTAAAAACGTTTATAAACAACGAAAATACAAAACTAACCGGCGACAGGTTCAGTTACACATTTACAATTATATATGACATTTAAAACAGTCAATTCGAACAGATTAACCGCGTCCGACGTTGAAACCGGATTTTCCAAAAGTTACGATTGAAGATTTTAAAACGCCATTTCGAAACTGATTTCGCTGGGTAACAGACGTGTCCAAGCTGGGAATAAAATCAACTTTACGCCAAGTTTCTGTTATGGTAATTTGATGCAAATCGGACAGAACGCTAATGTCGAAAAAGTGACGCAACCATAGCTGCGGAAAAAAGTAGAACGGCAACCGGAAGCGGAGATCAGTCGTTTGTATCTTAAATATAAATATTTAGACCTGTAACGGGTTCTAAGAAACTAATATGTTTAAAAACCGTAACCTAGGCAACGAGATAAGTTTGGAGGCGTGGTCAGCGTGGTGGGGGAAGTGAAGTCAGCGTGAGAACTGAACCAAGACATAGTCGAAGCTTCGCAGAGCGGCTTGACTCCGTTCAGCACCGTTACGCTTTCAGTGGCCTTACTTACATTAAAAACAACAGGTTAGGTTTTGAATACATAGTCCGTTCCGCTACGCCGCCTATATAAATAGGATATGTTATATATATATATATATATATATATATATATATATATATATATATATATATATATATATAATAATAATAGGATATATAATAATAAGTAATAATAAATAAATAATATAATAATAATAGGATATATAATATAAATATGTTCCGATATTAGATTCGATACGATATTTGGTATAGATAAAATATCGATACTAAGCTAATAAGGGATGAAAAATATCGATACGAGTGATATAGAGTAACTTTTTCTTTTCACTAAATATTTACACTAATAATAATAATAATTAAAAGCGATATTATTATTTATATCACTTGACGACCACGATGTTTTAATAACAACATTTTTAAAGTAATGAATATATTCGTGTTAATCATATTTTACCAGTGCAAAAAAACTAAACATACGCTTTATTTAATGCAATAACAGTTCTTTAAAAATTTACAAATAGACTACAAAAAACTTGGTACATTAATTTTTTTTAATAGTTATTTTAAGGCGAAAAGCACATTGAGGCTACTATCGCCTCCCTAAATGTAAGTGTGAGTGTGAAATGTTAAGTGTAGTGTTGTGTGTAAGTGTGTATTAGACCGTGAGGGACGTCTAAATCCTCTCAATAGGTACAGCTATTCCTGCGGGGTGGTACATTAAAAAAAAGCAATATGTGTGCCTATTATAAACTATAACAATAATCATTATTAATTGAAGATTTAAAAATGGTTAGGCATTTTAAACCTATTGTGAAAATAATTTTTAAAAACACCACTGAACCAATAAGAAAAAACCACACACTCGTAATTAACACTATAATGTAGGCTTACAAACACAACATTATATTAAAAAAGCAGTAATAGGCTACTCATGACTCAGATATCAACGTGAAATGGTTATTGATATTACAGGTAACACAATACAGAGATAAGAAAAACGTAAACAAGCTACGATTTGCTGCATAAATACGTGTTTGTTTCCTGCTGTATTAACTAACCATTTGTTTCTTTATGAAAGGAATATATAGATAAAATACGACACACTTTTTACCGATATCACAATACCATATTTATGTGCTGTTATCGATACATCGAAATTATCGAAACAACAATATCGTTACCGAAAGAAAAATATGGATACCAATCAGTATCGAAAGTATCAGAACATCCTGATATGTAATCTGTCTGGTCTCTCCGTTGGCAGTGCCCACACCGAGTGTGTGTGTGTGTGTGTGTGTGTGTGTGTGTGTGTGTGTGTGTGTGTGTGTGTGTGTGTGTGTGTGTGTGTGTGTGTGTGTGTGTGTGTGTGTGTGTGTGTGTGTGTGTGTGTGTGTGTGTGTGTGTGTGTGTGTGTGTGTGTGCCGCTTTTTATAATGGCTGTCCCCTACTGTTTTAAAGCGTGCTCGATATCAGCGGATAAAGTCCAAATAATCGCACTATCTGCCGCTAGGAACGCTGAAAGCTGCAATGGCTGAGAAAATGCACAGTACTATCTATTTAGCTGTAGTTGAACGTTTTGCCGCAAGATGCCACATGCAGCAAGCGCTCGCAAATGTCTCATAAGGGTTATCATTCTAGTACGTTTATATTTAATGCAACTATGTTTCCTATTCAATTTACTTTAAGAAGTGTAATTTATCACTTTCGACTTCCACACACTCTAGTGAATTGATTTTGTTCGTGACGTCCGAAATCGTAAAAATACGTCTTCCAAACGTTCCTAACACGCTAACAAAACAGTCGTTACGTTGTGAGTGTGACGTCACCGACAATCAGCTGATAAATTTACCACTTAAAAAAGTACGTAGTTAATTACGGGAACAAAATCAGATTTATTTGTAACAGAAAGAAATAAGTTTGTTCCGACACGCTGAGAGTAACTGCCTAACCGTATAAGCGAAACAAATAATTCTAGCCAAACTATCTAGTCACAAGTCAATATAACCTGTTGGTGTATTACTGAACACATTAATATGTGCACTAAATCAGCTGATTTGGTTTAACACCCGGCATAACCTATAAATTAAAAGTTATTTGACAACCGTTAGGAAAATAAAAAAAAACGTGTGCAACTCGGTGAGTTACTGACAGAAGCGAAGTTTTTGTTGATATCATTGCTGAATATATAATTAGTTTGAACATATGTTTACAGATATCTTGTTTTGTTTAAATTAATAAATACGTGAACCTAGCTTAGATATTATTTACTGTGGTTATAGTAAAAGATCAGCTGTTTTATACCAATTCGTAACGATCAGCTGATTTCGTTGAACAGCTGATAGGCTATATAATAAGTTTCAGGTTATGTTCTAAAAACCTAGTAATAATAACAATTATTATAAACGTTTATATTTCGAAAAGGTTACAACGTGCCTTCTACTAAGGGAGCCGCCTCGGTGGCCTAGTTGATAGCGTACTTTCACCCCGAGGACCCGGGTTCGATTCCCGGCCAGGGCTTGGCATTTTCATACGCTATAAATCATCCCATCGTCTGCATTAGCCCAAGTGTGCACAATAGTCGGACGTTAAAAAAAAAATCTACTAAGGAAAAATACCGAAACCAAAGCAACACAACGTTTTCATATAATACGCGTGTACTGTTATCAGAGAGAAGAAATTCGTTTGCTCGTTCGTTATATATTTCCGTTACATTCTTCCGTTCGGCCGACTTTTTCTTATTCAAAGCTAACGACTCTCGCCAAAGCTAACATCAAAAGCTTCCCTTCAAAAACGTACTATTTGTTTTAAAATGGCATCCATCTCAAATCAATAAAACAATATTACATTGTTTTATCAATATCACAATACTATATTATATTGTGATAGTATCACAATACAATATCACAATACTATATTATATTGTGATAGTATCACAATACTATATTATTTTGTGATCGTATCACAATACTATTATATCACAATACTATATTAAGACGTTCGTGTAACGTAATCAACGTCAAAGTGTGCATACATTATATAAATTATCATTTTAAATTGTTTTTAATCCACTTAAATTAAATAAATGAATTTCACGGCGTCCAGGGTTCCTTTTCGATGTAACTTTGAAGTTTAAAATCCTAATTCATACAGATTTTAATACTGACTGGTACCATCAGATTTTCAAATGATTGTAAAACAAAAAATAAAAATTTGCTTCTATAACGTCTGCGATACCGTTTATTTACCAACAATTTAAACTCTAAACCGTGTCCACTTCGACGGAACCTGAGACGACGTATGCCCTACCTCCGTCACGGGTCACACTTTCCTTACGCCCATTATATTTTCCGGCCACTCGGCCGAATGTCCTTACGAAATGAACTCGTGTGCCCTCGCTCTGTTTTCCTGTTTTAATTTCACTGAGTGGCGGTGTGCTGGTACTTTCCCACCCGCTCCAATAACATGATTACGGGCCTCCGGGGGACGAGGCGTTCAGACGAATGGCAAAAGGTATAAGCTTGCCGGCTTAAAAAGGAAATACCCTTTTTATTGTGCTTTCCAGTGAAGTGTGTAATCCACTTCGGCGCCTACTCTTATAATTAACACTTCACTCAATGATCCGGCGATAAATCTACAACAGTTTGTCTAAACTGACAATACGGCGGGTCCTCTACGTCACGGATACAACAGCCGGCCGTATACAATCTACACGCGGTTTTGTGATAAAAAATACGGGTTAAAACAATGCGGCATATAAAAAGCAATGAAATAATATATGATGTCATACTGATGAACGAGAGGGATCAACGATAACGGCAAAACGCTACAGTAGTAACTCGAAAAGACTTTACCTAATTCTTTTTTAGTAAAAGTATACTCCATTCGGATTTATACTAATGAGGACGAGAGAAAAGTAAGGATAAATAACGGCAGTAACTACGGCTCGAACTAATGACCTTAAGATGCGCAATTCAAGGCGTTTTAACTAATGTTTAATAGGCTATGCGGTAACTTACGAGCGGAACTGTGGCTAGTTAAACGAGCGAAGCGAACTCTGTTTCAACTCGACCGTCCGACATTTGGTTCGTTCGTTTACTACTTACGCAGTTTTGCCTAAACACACTGACAGATTGATTTGAAATTCAGTTCGAACGTACCTTGTATAAAGCCCGAACGATGTATTTGTATGATGTTACCACATTCGTATCCGTTTCAAGATGGCGGTCTCTGATTTACAATAAGGAATATACGCAGTTTTGTCCAAACTCATTGACCACTGTTTTAAAATTCAGTACGAAGGTACATTACATAAAGCCCGAAAGACGTAACTGTGAGATTTTTTCCCATTCGCATCCGTTTCAAGATGGCGGCCTCTGATTTACAAAAGTAAATATACGAAGTTTTGGCCAAACGCATGGACGGCTGGTTTTAAAATTCAGTACGAAGGTACATTCCATAAAGCCCGAAAGACGTATCTGTGAATTTTTTCCACTTCGCTTCCGTTTCAAGATGGTGGCCTCTGATTTACAAAAGTAAATATACGCAGTTTTGGACAAACGCATGGACGGCTGGTTTTAAAATTCAGTACGAAGGTACATTACATAAAGCCCGAAAGACGTATCTGTGAATTTTTTCCACTTCGCTTCCGTTTCAAGATGGTGGCCTCTGATTTACAAAAGTAAATATACGCAGTTTTGGTCAAACTCATTGACCACTGCTTTAAAATTCAGTACGAAGGTACATTACATAAAGCCCGAAAGACGTAACTGTGAGATTTTTTCCCATTCGCATCCGTTTCAAGATGGCGGCCTCTGATTTACAAAAGTAAATATACGAAGTTTTGGCCAAACGCATGGACAGCTGGTTTTAAAATTCAGTACGAAGGTACATTACATAAAGCCCGAAAGACGTACCTGTGAGATTTTTTCCCATTCGCATCCGTTTCAAGATGGTGGCCTCTGATTTACAAAAGTAAATATACGCAGTTTTGGCCAAACGCATGGACGGCTGGTTTTAAAATTCAATACGAAGGTACATTACATAAAGCCCGAAAGACGTAACTGTGAGATTTTTTCCCATTCGCATCCGTTTCAAGATGGCGGCCTCTGATTTACAAAAGTAAATATACGAAGTTTTGGCCAAACGCATGGACGGCTGGTTTTAAAATTCAGTACGAAGGTACATTACATAAAGCCCGAAAGACGTACCTGTGAGATTTTTTCCCATTCGCATCCGTTTCAAGATGGCGGCCTCTGATTTACAAAAGTAAATATACGAACTTTTGGCCAAACGCATGGACGGCTGGTTTTAAAATTCAGTACGAAGGTACATTACATAAAGCCCGAAAGACGTATCTGTGAGATTTTTTCCCATTCGCATCCGTTTCAAGATGGCGGCCTCTGATTTACAAAAGTAAATATACGCAGTTTTGGCCAAACGCATGGACGGCTGGTTTTAAAATTCAGTACGAAGGTACATTACATAAAGCCCGAAAGACGTAACTGTGAGATTTTTTCCCATTCGCATCCGTTTCAAGATGGCGGCCTCTGATTTACATAAGTAAATATACGCAGTTTTGGCCAAACGCATGGATGACTGGTTTTAAAATTCAGTACGAAGGTACATTATATAAAGCCCGAAAGACGTATCTGTGAATTTTTTCCAATTCGCTTCCGTTTCAAGATGGCTGCCGTCGATTTACAATACGTGATACATGCAATTTTGGCAAACGCAATGACCGCTGGTTTTTAGATATCCGAACGACGTATCTGCAAGATTTTCCCCCACTCACTTCCGTTTCAAGATGGCAGCCTGTGGTTTAACGATGACTAGTGCAATTCCAGGTGTTTTCTTTTAATACTGGCTGAACAGTAGGACCTATCATAATTTCGTCCGCTTGAAGAAACAGCACAAATCTCCAATATATCTGATCCAGTTATAAGATTTCTTCTTTGATGTCTTAGTGTTACAATTGTCAATACATAGACGTTATTATTTTCGTGTTTTCATTTTATTTTACCAATAAAGGTCACAAAGGTAAAGAAAAAAATCAGAAGGTCAAAACAATATTACTTTACTGCATTTAAAATTAAGTTTACAAATTAAAATGAAGCTTCTACCATTGTTATTAAATTTAAAATTAGTTATCCTTTTAAATTACCTATAAGGTGTGCCAGGGTGAAGAAAAAAAACCAAAATCTAACCCGACTAAGGTTAGACATAGAATATTTTAAAATGGTCGTACAACACAACTAAAGGCTTCAAACATGGGCACAATTATAAATAATCTCATATGAGGTAAAAAAAAAGGGAGTGCGTCACTTTTGGCACACACCACCTATTTTGAAGACGAACGTGCGTCACTGGTGACACACCATCGCCTTACCGGCATTCACTAGTGACGCTCGCCGTCGTAAACGTGTTAAGATAACTACAGCGACATCTACTGAGCTTGGGAACTACTAGTTCGCGTTTATGAATAAAATTATTATTCACACAGACTCGAATCTTATCACGCTCGTCACTAAGACTGAACGCCATTATAAATTACGGTTTGTCCATTAAGCGTTCCGAGAGAGGGCGCTTTTGATGTGAGCTTACCCCTAATGGCTATATTTACTCAGTTGCAGCCTGAAACGAAACGAAATGAAATGTTTCCAGCTCACAAAGGATACGGGCAGACACTGACAAATACCGAAGCAATTAAAACGGATATCGGATGCTCGCTCAACGTCCGTCGGCGTTTAACAACTCGCGTTTCCGTAACGGAGTAACGGAAATTCTCCGCGGAATCCCCAAGACAGATCTAATCTCTCGACGAGGGCGTGCAGGCTCGCCGTGCTTGTTGCGGTTTTCAGCGCATCCCTCGTTATAAACGGTAAAAGTTTCTGCTAGGGGCGGGGGCGGGGTGAGCCGGGGGTAGTGTTCCTAATTAAGAGACGTCGGGACATATACAGTTAATATTAGACCTGTGTTGTTTATGCAGTAGGCAGGCTTACGTCCTGTCCCGTATCGCGAAACGAAAACACAGCCTGCAATCTGTAGGACTTCATTTAAATACGACTGCAATTAGAAGGGAAATGTAAAATGTTAAACGCACTATTTCACTGCAGCGAGCACGCACACACAGGCGCGCACTCTCTCTCTCTCTCACACACACACACACACGCACTCACACGAGCGCACTCACTCACACACACACACCAGACAGACACACACGCGCGCTCGCACACACACGGACGGCCAGACGGACACACGCGCGCGCACGCGCGCACACACACACACACACACACACACACACACACACACACACACACACACACACACACACACACACACACACACACACACACACACGCACGGACGGACGGACGGACACGCGCGCGCGCACGCACACACACACACACACACACACACACACACACACACTCACATACACACACAACACACACAATACACACACACGCACATACACAAACACACACACGCGCGCGCGCGCACGCGCACGCGCACGCACACACACACACACACACACAACACACACAATACATTCGCGCGCGCACACACACACACACACACACACACACACACGGACGGACGGACGGACACACACGCGCGCGCGCGTGACACCTTTAACGGCCTCGTTTCAAACATGTTCTAGACGTCAGGATCGCAGTTCATTGCAATATATATATATTCTGAATGTGTCCGTAATTTTGGTCAGATTTGATTCAAACTTTTCACGAATTACGGTAACAGCTTGGACCAGTTCGTCAACCATCAAAATTCGTTTAGCGGTTTCAAAATGGCGGCCATTTTACATCTTAAAACGTTCGTACATGTTTGTCCGATTTTTTTAAATCGAATTTTAACAACACCATCAGCATTTTGAATTATCGAAATCCGATTAAATTTACGGCCGACACGGTTCGTTTTCGTATTTTCAATGCGTCTTGAACGTGAAAAATGCTAATATACGCTTATTTCAACGCCGATTATGACGGTGAAATCTGAATTCCAAAAAAAGGCACTAAAGGAAAATACAATAAATTCACTTCTATCACGCGCCGTGCCGCGATTACTGTAAAACGTCTTCAGAAAACAGAAGGCGCTTACGTTCCCGTACAGATCGTTTAATCGTCAAAGTAATTAACTTAATCAGTGATTAACTAAAATGAATAATTAACGCCGGCAATCGAGATTGCACAATGAAACGGCCTCACTTATCTGTGCGCCCCCAAGAACAGGTACACAACGGAACAGAGCATTAAATAAACGTTTTATCTGCGCGTTTTATCCGGAAAGTAATTTAAATTTAAATCTCTGTTTGATCGCGAACGTTTCAATGTAGGTTAATGCATAAACGATATTTCAAAAGGGAAGCCTTCCTGTTGCACCAGTCATACGAAATAATTACGTACACACAGTACGATGTGTTTGTTAAACAATTAATTAGTTTCTGTTGCAGCTACAGACAAACAGACAGACAGACAGACTTTGCGGTGTGAACAGGCATGCATAAAGCAACAAAGTAACTGCTTTACTGCACCTTTAAGCCGCTAATTAACACCATAGAACATGTAGGCCTAATTTTGACCGAACCTTGACCGCCGTCAAATTAATTTTCATAATTTCAATTTTTTTAAATGCTAATTTACGTAGACTTCAACGCTGATTGCGATAGTGAAACCAGATTTTCAATAAAGGATATAGACAGTTTTAAAGATTTGTACAGACAGCCATTTTGAAACGGATTTTCCCGTGTAACGAACTCGTCTAATACTGAAATTAATTTTATTCCAACTTTTAATCGAATCGGATGAAAATCGCAAACGTGATTTCCCAGGTTACGTTCCCTGATCTGGTGCTTACTATGCTACTAAAATACCTCACTCACCAACGGAAAACCGCTAATTGAAAAAACGAAACTAGGTCTATGTTTCAACTCGATAGTTCTGCGGTTGGGTGTGAGTTTGTTTCTTTGTTATGCAGTATTGGCTTAACGAATATTGACCGATTAACGACTTATGTGTAAGTTTCAAGATGGCGGCCTCTGATTCAACAAAGCCGAGTGTACTCAGTGTTGGCCAAACGCAGTGAACGTTATTATGAAATTTTATTACGAAGGTACCTAGTATAAATACTGAACGACTTATGTCTAATCACTTTTTACCCAATCACTTCCGTTTCAAGATGGCGGCCTCTGATTCAACAAAGCCGAGTGTATTCTATGAAATTTTATTACGAAGGTACCTAGTATAAATACTGAACGACTTATGTCTAATCACTTTTTACCCAATCACTTCCGTTTCAAGATGGCGGCCTCTGATTCAACAAAGCCGAGTGTATTCTATGAAATTTTATTACGAAGGTACCTAGTATAAATACTGAACGACTTATGTCTAATCACTTTTAACCCAATCACTTCCGTTTCAAGATGGCGGCCTCTGATTCAACAAAGCCGAGTGTACTCTATGAAATTTTATTACGAAGGTACCTAGTATAAATACTGAACGACTTATTTGTAAATCCGTTTCAAGATGGCGGCCACTAATTTAAAGAAGACCAGTGTACACAGTTTTGGCCAAAATCATTGTCCGATCGTTTTGAAATTTGGTATGAAAGTACCTTGTATAAATCCTGAAATTTATGTCTAATATTTTAACCCAATCACTTCCGTTTCGAGATGGCGGCCTCTGGTTTAACAAAGCCGAGTGTACTCAGTTTTGGCCAAACGCAGTAAGCGTTATTATGAAATTTTATTACGAAGGTACCGAGTATAAATACTGAACGACTTATTTGTAAATCCGTTTCAAGATGGCGGCCACTGATTTAAAGAAGACGAGTGTACACAATTTTGGACAAAATCATTGTCCGATCGTTTTGAAATTTGGTATGAAAGTACCTTGTATAAATCCTGAACTACTTATGTCTAATATTTTAACCCAATCACTTCCGTTTCAAGATGGCGGCGTCTGATTCAACAAAGCCGAGTGTACTAAGTTTTGGCCAAACGCAGTGAACGTTATTATGAAATTGTATTACGAAGGTACCTAGTATAAATACTGAACGACTTATGTCTAATCACTTTTTACCCAATCACTTCCGTTTCAAGATGGCGGCCTCTGATTCAACAAAGCCGAGTGTATTCTATGAAATTTTATTACGAAGGTACTTAGTATAAATACTGAACGACTTATTTGTAAATCCGTTTCAAGATGGTAGCCTCTGATTTAAAGAAGATCAGTGTACACAGTTTTGGCCAAAATCATTGTCCTATCGTTTATGCCTAAAATCTTAACCAATCACTTCCGTTTCGAGATGGCGGCCTCTGATTTAACAAAGC
The DNA here is from genome assembly GCA_022606455.1 of Callitettix versicolor. NCBI lineage: Eukaryota > Metazoa > Arthropoda > Insecta > Hemiptera > Cercopidae > Callitettix > Callitettix versicolor. The sequence continues at coordinate 89,635,997 of CM040183.1, read as the reverse complement.
CGAGTGAATCAGTTTTGGCCAAACACAGTGAGCGTTATTACGAAATTTTATTACAAAGGTACCTTGTATAAATCCTGAACGATTTATGTCTAATATTTTAACCCAATCACTTCCGTTTCGAGATGGCGGCCTTTGGTTTAACAAAGCCGAGTGTACTTAGTTTTGGCCAAACGCAGTAAGCGTTCTTTTGAAATTTTATTACGAAGGTACCGAGTATAAATACTGAACGACTTATTTGTAAATCCGTTTCAAGATGGCGGCCACTGATTTAAAGAAGACGAGTGTACACAGTTTTGGCCAAAATCATTGTCCGATCGTTTTGAAATTTGGTACGAAAGTACCTTGTATAAATCCTGAACTACTTATGTCTAATATTTTAACCCAATCACTTCCGTTTCAAGATGGCGGCGTCTGATTCAACAAAGCCGAGTGTACTAAGTTTTGGCCAAACGCAGTGAACGTTATTATGAAATTGTATTACGAAGGTACCTAGTATAAATACTGAACGACTTATGTCTAATCACTTTTTACCCAATCACTTCCGTTTCAAGATGGCGGCCTCTGATTCAACAAAGCCGAGTGTATTCTATGAAATTTTATTACGAAGGTACTTAGTATAAATACTGAACGACTTATTTGTAAATCCGTTTCAAGATGGTAGCCTCTGATTTAAAGAAGATCAGTGTACACAGTTTTGGCCAAAATCATTGTCCTATCGTTTATGCCTAAAATCTTAACCAATCACTTCCGTTTCGAGATGGCGGCCTCTGATTTAACAAAGCCGAGTGTACTCAGTTTTGGCCAAACACAGTGAGCGTTATTACGAAATTTTATTACAAAGGTACTTTGTATAAATCCTGAACGATTTATGTCTAATATTTTAACCCAATCACTTCCGTTTCGAGATGGCGGCCTCTGGTTTAACAAAGCCGAGTGTACTCAGTTTTGGCCAAACGCAGTAAGCGTTATTATGAAATTTTATTACGAAGGTACCGAGTATAAATACTGAACGACTTATTTGTAAATCCGTTTCAAGATGGCGGCCACTGATTTAAAGAAGACGAGTGTACACAGTTTTGGCCAAAATCATTGTCCTATTGTTTTGAAATTTGGTATGAAAGTACCTTGTATAAATCTTGAACGACTTATGTCTAATATTTTAACACATTCACTTCCATTTCAAGATGGCGGCCTCTGATTCAAGAAAGCCGAGTGTACTCAGTTTTGGCCAAACGCAGTGAGCGTTCTTTTGAAATTTTATTACGAAGGTACCTAGTATAAATCCTGAACGATTTATGTCTAATATTTTAACCCAATCACTTCCGTTTCGAGATGACGGCCTCTGATTCAAGAAAGCCGAGTGAACTCAGTTTTGGCCAAATGCAGTGAGCGTTATTATGAAATTTTATTACGAAGGTACCGAGTATAAATACTGAACGACTTATTTGTAAATCCGTTTCAAGATGGTAGCCTCTGATTTAAAGAAGATCAGTGTACACAGTTTTGGCCAAAATCATTGTCCTATCGTTTATGTCTAAAATCTTAACCAATCACTTCCGTTTCGAGATGGCGGCCTCTGATTTAACAAAGCCGAGTGTACTCAGTTTTGGCCAAA